>CM035152.1:86305273-86905273 GCA_020205615.1 Panax quinquefolius
ATAAGTGATCTGGGTTGATAGATGTTAGATCCATAAACTCTAGAGGCTCAGATTTGATGTTTTAAAAAATCTAGAAATTTTTGTTTTTATTGTCTGACAACAAATGTCAGACCTCTTAGATCTCATCCTGTTTATGTTTTTGTATGTTTATATGTTTGTATTGGTAGTATGTGATGTAGGCTTGGATCTGAAACTTGATTCAAGGTCAGATTATAAGCAGATTGCATGTTATTGATGGTCAAATGCCATTGATGACCACGACGATCGAACATTTCTAAGTAACCCGAAGCGCCTGTGAAGGCCTGACAAGATATTTGTATGTCTTGATCTTGCAGATGGTTGTTTTGTTGTTCTTGTTGTTGTACTAGAATTGTAGTATGTTATATGAACTTCAATATTATGCCTTTAGATCACTAAAACATCAAATAGAGTTAACTTCGATGGTTTGGTCAAAGTAGGCGGATGATCGACGACTTGTGTTTTCTAGTAACCCGAAAACTAAAGACCGTGATCTCCTACATGGTTCGACCCCAAGATGGATCTTGATCGTGTATTGTTGTTATATGTATATTATGTAATAGATCTGTACCTTTACATGTTAGCTACACACTACAACTCTTAGATCACATAAACATTACACGAGCAACATGTAGTGGAAGCCCAAAGTAGGCTAGTCGAACTGTTCTTCATCTGGGTAACCTAGAAAATGAAGAACAGCTCTGACAGCTACTTTGAAGGCTTTGATCTTTTAATTGTGATGCAGTTTGTTCATGATTGTTATTGGATCTTGTAGTATTACACTAGTACTACAAGATCAAGGTATTAGCTTGCCCAGAATCACACTGAATCAGTGTTTAATGTTTGGTCAAAGTGAGACTCTTGAACACTGACTGTCAGTGTTCTTGGTGCTCAAGAACACTTTAGGCGATTTTGCTTTTGTCGCTAAAAGCTATAAATTGACAGACTTTATTAATTTTAATTATATTAATTTCTAAAATCATTTAAAAATAGAAAATAAATTCTAAAAATTACAAAATCAGCTTTTAAAAAAATTATTTTAAGTTATAAAATTAACTTTTAATAATTTGACATATTTTTCATAAATATTAATAATTATTTGAATATTATTGATATTTAATTTATTTAATAAATGCATTAAATAAATTAATTAAAAATGAAAATGACCAAATTGTTATAAAATATAACTTTTAATATTTTAATGTATTATTTATTTATAGATAACTTGTATAATAATATTGCCATAACTTTTAAAAATGTTTTATTGATAAAATAAAAATCAAAATTGCCTAGCCATTTAATGCCTATACACCAAATATCTCAAACCATCTTTATACATCAAAATTACATTAGATTCAAGTATTATATTCAAGATCATATAAGAGAAGAGAAAAGGTTATTAACTTGCTCATTTTACTTACAAATACTCAACTCACTTCTCTCTCACCCAAACCTCCGAAATTCCCTTGCTAGATCAGTCACCAAACAAGCCCCACTATCACTTGTAGCAGATCAGAAGCATTAGACCAAGAATTTGTTCATAGAGGTATAAAACCTAACTTAGAAATCTGAACTTTGATTCCATGTTAGATCTTGTGTTTGAATGTTTAAGTATGTTGTTTACAGTCTATATAAGTGATCTGGGTTGATAGATGTTAGATCCATAACATCTAGAGGCTCAGATTTGATGTTTTAAAAAATCTAGAAATTTTTGTTTTTATTGTCTGACAACAAATGTCAGACCTCTTAGATCTCATCCTGTTTATGTTTTTGTATGTTTATATGTTTGTATTGGTAGTATGTGATGTAGGCTTGGATCTGAAACTTGATTCAAGGTCAGATTATAAGCAGATTGCATGTTATTGATGGTCAAATGCCGTTGACCGACCATGACTGAACATTTCTAAGTAACCCAGAAACTGCCCAGGAAGGCCTGACAAGATATTTGTATGTCTTGATCTTGCAGATGGTTGTTTTGTTGTTCTTGTTGTTATAATAGAATTGTAGTATGTTATATGAACTTCAATATTATGCCTTTAGATCACTAAAACATCAAATAGAGTTAACTCAGTGGCCGGTCAAAGTAGGCCAGATGATCACGACTTGTGTTTTCTAGGTAACCCAGAAAACTAAAGACCGTGATCTCTGACATGGTTTGACCGGCATGGATCTTGATCGTGTATTGTTGTTATATGTATATTATGTAATAGATCTGTACCTTTACATGTTAGCTACACACTACAACTCTTAGATCACATAAACATTACACGAGCAACATGTAGTGGAAGCCCAAAGTAGGCTAGTCGAACTGTTCTTCATTTCTGGGTAACCTAGAAAATGAAGAACAGCTCTGACAGCTACTTTGAAGGCTTTGATCTTTTAATTGTGATGCAGTTTGTTCATGATTGTTATTGGATCTTGTAGTATTACACTAGTACTACAAGATCAAGGTATTAGCTTGCCTGAATCACAATCGAATCGTTGTTTAATGTTCGTCAAAGTGAGACTCTTGAACATCGATCGCCGTTGTTCTTGGTGCTCAAGAACACTTTAGGCGACGGTTTCTGTCGCTAAAAGCTATAGCGACAGACTTATTAATTTTAATTATATTAATTTCTAAAAATCATTTAAAAATAGAAAATAAATTCTAAAAATTACAAAATCAGTTTTAAAAATTATTTTAAGTTATAAAAATTAACTTTTAATAATTTGACATATTTTTCATAAATATTAGTAATTATTTGAATATTATTGATATTTAATTTATTTAATAAATGCATTAAATAAATTAATTAAAAATGATTTTATTATATTAAAATCATTTTAAATGATAATAAGGTATTTAAAAATACTTTAAGTTATAAAATGTAACTTTTAATATTTTAAAGCAAATTTCATTAATTATTTAATATTAATGATACTAGATTTATTTAATAATTATATTAAATAAATTAGTTTAAAAATGATTTTAATATTATAAAAATCATTTTAAATAAAAATAAAGAGTTTAAAGATATTCTAAGTTATAAAATATAACTTTTAATATTTTAATGTAAATTTATTAATTATTTAATATTAATGATATTAGATTTATTTAATAATAATATTAAATAAATAGTTTAAAATGGTTTTATTGATTTAAAAATTATTTAAAAGGATATAAATAAATTAAAAAATATTTTAAGTTATAATTAATGACTTTTAATATTTTGATAAATAATACCTTAATATTTAAATATTAATGGTAATTATTTAAAAATGATTTTAAGGTTTTAAAATTATTTAAGGGTAATATTAATACTTTAAAAATATTTTGAGTTATTATAAATTACTTTAATGGTTTCATTAATATTTGGATATTATTTAAATATTAATGATAATAGAATTATTTAATATTTAAATCATTTAATAATGATTCTAGAGTTTGAAAAATTATGAAAAATTATAATAATTAATTATAAATTATTATAAGTCATATGATTGATGTTTAAATTATCCAGGATAATCTTTAAAATACAGATTAGAGTTTTATTAACAAATAAAGTCGATAATTACCCGATAAAGCCGTCGGTACTTCGAAATATTATCGAAATTAACCCGAATCTATATAGTTTGACTATATAAGTGTTTGTTTGTGTCTTAATGACTGATATAACTATGTGACAATGTGATTAGGTTATGTGTTGACTGTAAATAACAGTACTATGTGTTATGATATGTTATTCTAATCAATAGAACAATCTTATAAATGATAGGTCGTTGAATTAAAGATAGAACTAAGTTGTGTAAGTAGCAGACCAGACAAGTATTTGAATTATCTTTTACATTGTGCAAGTATCCTAACCTTTGCATTTCCTTTATGCAATGAACATGAGTAAGAAAATTTCAGAATTATATTATCATTATGCCAGATTATTAAACTCTATTGTTATTAATTATGTATCCAATCATTTATACTCATACAAGTTCCCAAACTTTATTCGTTCATTGTTTATCGATCAATCGATTACTATAAGATTCGATATATATATATTCTGCTCATTAAATTCTAAGTATGGTTATACTGAAGTGTCCTCACTTGGATAATTATTGTAAATGTTAATACATACTTGTTGATTTCCAAATATATATACCTTAATTAAAAATCGCCTAAGCTATTTGACTTTATTTGATACGCGATTTAAGAATATCGTTGAACATGATAGAACACTATTGTTATCCAACCAAATTATTTTGGTTCGGATTCAGGCTAAGTATGAACATCTCGAATCTGGAAAACTTTTGTGCGCCCAAGGCGGATAAGATGAACGAGAATATCGTTCTGGTATGTAGTATTGATCAATACAGGGCATAACGGGCCGATCACCCCGCCGTGCTGTAAGTTATGACGATTCTGATGTATGAAGTTTTGTTAAACCTTTTCGAAAATTGAAAACAATGTTCATAGTCTGTCGACTGCTCTATATTTATAGTCAGTACGTAGTTTTAAAAATTTGAAATAGAATTGCTATGTTGATTAGAATTGTTTCAGTTACTTCACAACTATTGTTTCGTTGTAGAAGTGTCACTCAAAGAAAACATTTAATCCTTTTATCTAATTTTTATTATTTGCTATTACTTGATGGGAACTCAAATGTTCATTCTAGCTTAATTTAAATGTTTTCAGTTATGTATGACCAACCAGAGGGCTCTGCCAAGAACAAAGGGAAAGGAAAGCTGTCAGAATAAGTTTGTGTTATCTTATGTAAAAGCTAGACTTAAATAAGATGATGATATTTATTATCTATCATGTAATGAAATATTTTAATGTCGCGTACCTTGGATTTATACAACTCTGATATGTAAATTAAGTTTGATATTTATGATAATATTATTATTATTCCACTCAAAGAAATGGTATCGTGAAGCACTGAATTCGGGTTTCAAGTACCTGAATTTGGGGGCATCACAAGTTGGTATCAGAGCTTTAGGGTTAGAAACCATAGGTGGGGGTAGACCTTAGGCTATAACCTTAGAGCAGAGGAAAACATTAAAAGTACAAATAACTCATATAGAGTTTAAAAGGAGATGAATCGAATAAATTCGTCATCAAATCAAATAAAAGATAACTTATATAAAGCTTTTACTTGCTGTGTGTATATAATATATGCTAATTAGGATAATTTATGTGTAGATTTTAGGAGGAAAAGGATTAGGATACCCTAAGATCGTAAAAAAAGAGCCAATCTCCATAACCAATCCAATATCAAAGCCAATAGCTAAAATAGAGGCTCACATTGAAGATAACCTTGATGAGGTGATCATTTTGGAAAATATAGTACCGGACCCAGAAATGGTGGAACTAACAGATAGTGATTCAGACACCAAAGTTGGAGCTGATCAAGCATCAACCAAAGTGCAGAATCTGAAGAATAAGGTTTCTTCTTTGGAAAGTTTATGGAAAATAGAAAAGCTACTAAATAGTCAATTGCGAAAGGCCTTAATTGAAACGATGGAAGAATAAGATAAGCTTAAAATCCAAATTGATCAGATGAGAGCCAAAAGCAATAAATCGTGTGTAACTCCGAGCAAGAAGGGGAAAAGGAAGATAAAAGACCGCGACTTAGGAAATTCCGATAATGACTAAGAGAACGCTAGTAAAATAGAAAAGTGTACAAACTATAACAAGAAACATGAAGGCGTATACAGGAAAGGGAAAAAGATATGTTACATTTGCGGATATAAGGGACATATCTCTCATCATTGTCCTGACTTTAAGCTAGGTGTATATTTTATTTGTGGATTAGAAGGTCATCGAGCGAAAGGTTGTCCAAGATCAGGAAAAAGGGAATAGTGAATAAGTAGTATAAGTACTATTTGAATATGTGTGTTCTATGATAAGTATCTCGGTGTAATATTTTCACTTTTGAATAAGTTGTGGTAGCGAATTCCGACTTTAGTGGTCACAAAGGGATATTAGATGTTTAAAGCAATATGTGCTATGCTATGTACTATAAATTAGTCGAATGAATATGAATCTATGTTTGATTAAAGGAATAAGTTTGAAATATTAAACTTATACGATAAGGTTTAGAATGTAAGTTAATAAAATATAAATTTTGTTTTATTTAACGAGAAAATGTTACCAAGATGACAAACTCGAAACCAAAGGGCAGAAGAATCTGTCAACAATGCTGGAGGACAACAATCAGACCTGATGCAGAATTTCGCGAACATGGTAGCTCAGGCCATGTAGAATGGAATGCCAACGGTGGGAAATCAGCCAAACAATCGATTTGCGAACTTCAAGGATTTTAAGGCCGTAGGACCGCCAAAATTTAGAGGAACCACTAACCCGATAGAAGCCCAAACTTGGGTTAAGGAAATAGAAAATGCGTTTATAGTCGCTAAGGTAGATGAGGGGAAAAAGACAGCTTTTACCACCTATATGATGAAAGGAGAGGTGAATTTCTGGTTGGAGGCAAATAAAGCTAGGGCAGGAGAAGGAGTAATAACATGGACTAGGTTTAAGACACTGTTCTTTGAGAACTATTTCTCGTCTAGTGTTCATGCTAGGATGGGGTGAAGTTTTTGGAATTGAAGCAGGAGAACTTGACAGTTGCGGAATATGCCGCAAAGTTCAATGAGTTAGCTAGGTTCGCTCCACACCAAGTGGATACGGAGGCAAGGAAGGTAAGGAGGTTTGAGCTAGGCCTAAAACCCTGGCTCTACAATAAGGAGGCGGTGTTGTAGATCAATACATTTGCCGCACTCTTAGAAAAGGCTATCATAGCTGAAGGGGGAAGTGAGGCCATGAGCCTCTACAATAAGGAGAGAAAGAAAGAAAGAATAAGGGTGAGGGAGTCGGGAAGGTAGAAGTAGGTAGTGGAAGTAGGGATGAGAAAAGAAAGTGGAACAATGTTGGGAGTGTCCAAGTCAAGCAGGAAGGTATGAAAAAGCAGGCTGTGCAGTGTAAGAATTGTGGGAAGAATCATTCAGGTGAGTGTCTTAAGGGAAAGTTTGTGTGCTACAAGTGTGGGCAGGAGGGACATATCTCTCCTAATTGCCCCAATCCTAGGATGAACAATGGGTGTTTTCTGTGTGGATCAACAGAGCATAAGGTAAAGGACTGTCCAAAAAGGAGAATGGATACAGGAAGCGTGACTGCGGGGAAAGGCAAATGAACAATGACAATAACGGGACCAACTTCGACGAAATCAACCGCAAGAGTCTTCAACATGACGGTTTAGGATACCGTAGCAGCTGGTGATGCAACTTCAAGTATTATTCATATGAATTTTATTTTCGTATATATGATTTTTCTTAAATATAATAAATTATGTTATAAATAAATTTTGAGGGAGAAATTTGGGTTCTGTTAGAAATCAAATTTCTGTATAATTAGATAGACGAGCTTTATGTTGAATAGTTAAATATTAGTTCGATCGAATCTGATCGAGATCTTTTTGAAATGACTGCGTATGCTATTTTCCCTTGTGTCTATAAGTTTTAAAGCGATGATTCGGGGGACGGAATCCTTATAAGGGAGGGTGGATGTAATAACCTAATATTTTCAATAAGAAATTTTGCGAATAAATTTTTTTTATATATATAAAGGAGGGAATATGTGCAAGGTAAAGTATTTGTATATATGTGATAAATATAATTATTTATTAGATGAATAATTGTAAATAAATTCTTTTTAAAAATTATTGATAAATATAGATTATATTCTTATAACAAAATAATTTTATAATAAAATATTTATTATTTATTTTCTATGAAAATATGATTATGATATATATGATATGATCACTAAGATTATTATGATATGTATTTTATTATATTAGTTAAGTTAATTATTTTAACTTAATTAATAATGGTATGTATAAAGGTTATGTCAGATATGAATTCAAATCCCTAAATCTGGATTTTGAATAAGGAATGAGAATAATAATATAATATTATTTATATTTCAATGCTATAAACAAGCATGATATTTGTGTAATATAAATTGTGGAACAGTTATAGTGAAACATTACAAAACCCTAGCATTACTGATAAACTATAGTACAAAAGTCAACTATGACTGTAAGATTTGTTAAGCTATGTGTTATGCAATTAATGACCATTATCATTTTTAATGTTAATTAGGTAAACCCTAATTAATATTTAGAAACCCTAATTACTAAATTAGAACCCTAATTACTAAGTTATAAACCCTAATTATTAATTTAGCAAGCTTAATGGTAATTAGTATATTATAAAGCCTAATTGATAAATCCTAAGTAATTAGGAAACCTAATTTAATTAGGGAACCCTAATTCACATTTTTAGAAACTAAGATTCCCATTTTGCCCTTATTACACAATCCTATAATGAGCTTAGGAAACCTTAGGGTTAAACCCTAAGAGTTAAACCCTAAGGGTTAGAATGAATTGTCAACTTTGCCACTAAAAGTAAAAACCAAATGACCAAATTGCCCTTCTTGTATTATTTAATAGATAACTTGTATAGGTTGCCATAACTTTAGTTGGTAAACTAACTCAACCTAGCCATGTGCCTATACACCAAATATCTCAGCCATCTTGCATCAAAATTACATTAGATTCAAGTATTATATAAGATCAAGAGAGAGAAAGGTTATTAACTTGCTCATTTTACTTACAAATACTCAACTCACTTCTCTCTCACCCAAACCTCCGAAATTCCCTTGCTAGATCAGTCACCAAACAAGCCCCACTATCACTTGTAGCAGATCAGAAGCATTAGACCAAGAATTTGTTCATAGAGGTATAAAACCTAACTTAGAAATCTGAACTTTGATTCCATGTTAGATCTTGTGTTTGTCTATATAAGTGATCTGGGTTGATAGATGTTAGATCCATAACATCTAGAGGCTCGGATTTGATGTTTTATAAAATTTAGAAAATTTTATTTTTGTTGTTTGACAACAAATGTCAGACCACCTAGATCTCATCCTGTTTATATTTTGTATGTTTATATGTTTGTATTGGTAGTATGTGATGTAGGCTTGGATCTGAAACTTGATTCAAGGTCAGATTATAAGCAAATTGCATGTTATTGATGGTCAAATGCCGTTGACCGGCCATGACTCAACATTTCTGGGTAACCCAGAAACTGCCCAGGAAGGCCTGACAAGATATTTGTATGTCTTGATCTTGTAGATGGTTGTTTTGTTGTTCTTGTTGTTGTAATAGAATTGTAGTATTTTATATGAACTTAAATATTATACCTTTAGATCACTAAAACATCAAATAGAGTTAACTCAGTGGTCGGTCGTAGAGCCACCGAACCTAAACATCCAAACCCAGTCCCCTCCATCAGATATTCCCTCCTCATCCAGAAATGAATACTTCAATCTTGATCTTGCTCTCTACTCATTGCAAGATCAATTCAACATCACACCACCTCCTTCACAAATTTCCCAACTGAATGAAATTCTTTCAGAATTGTCCATAAAGGCTGATTTGTCAGCAATTTCTGCGAAAGTGATCAAGGAACTCGATGAGAGTCTTGAAGATCACACTACACTTATTCAGCTGAGATTAACATCAATGATCAATGCTGTAAATAATCTCCCAAGCTCCCTAAGCTCCGAGCTCTCTAAAATGCTTAAAGAGATCATCAAAGAAATGCTTCAAAGCATAAAAGACAAGGATGACATCCACTTTCTCGCAGCTAAAAGACATAGGGATGTTGTCTTGATCTTACAAAAGGCTCAAGAATCTCAGAATGAACTAATGATAAAGAGTATCACAAGTCTCCAAACTGCAGTCAAGGAATTTCAAGACTTCTCCATGGGTCAAATGCAGCAAACTGAAACTGTCCTAAACATCCTTTAACGACGTGAAACTCATTCTGATGCTTTGATCCAAGAAAATCGCGAGGACATTGCTCAAAATCAGAGTTAACTCAACGAGCTTGTCTAAGGAGTCACTCACCTCTCTTAAGACATTCGAACCCTTGATGTTGACGTAAAGGGGGAGAATAAAGGGAAAGGAGATCAGGGAGGCAAGGGCAGAGGCAGAGGTCAATTCCCAACTCAATCCTCGAGGAATCCTCCTGCAAGGCAAATCCACCAGCTGACTCCACGATCCGGCCATCAGACCTAACGAGCAAATTAGTAGGAAGTTTTAATGGCTCAACCATTAAGGAGTCTAGGGCTAACTACCAGCTCTCACGAGGTAACAACAACAGGCCTAAGAATGCCAATTGGAGATCCTGCATTCATGAATAGGCATGATCACAATCCTAGACTAAGCCCAAGTGAGATGGAAGATTTAGCTAGAAGGGATGAAGCTAGCAGAAAAAGGAGAGCTGAGGAATATGCAAATCCTCCAAGAAGCAAAAGGCCGAAGAAATATAGATAAGTTGAATTTTAAGTCTTATTAATGTAATCAAACTTAAATGTAATATCTGTCTTCATACATCAATAAATTCATGCTTATTCTCTAGAAATTTTAGCTGCTCACTAAAATACTAAGTCATGTTTACTTTGCTGCAACTGCATATAAAATCTAATAATCATGACAACAAATCTCCTTGGTTATGTCAACATCAAATAGGGGGAGATTATTGGAAGAATGCATATTTTGATTTGATGTTTTAAAGTAAATGTTCATGATTATATGTAAAGTCCTTCAAGGAATATATGTACAAGGACTTAGTGATAGATCAAAACTGTTAGGTTGATCTTAGTCTTTAATGTTCACTTGTATAGATAAAGATCAAAAATGTTAGGTTGATCTATGACGAAATAGAAATAGATAGGCCTTGAAGAGAATCATAGTCTATCCAGCTGATCAACAGAATGCAGAAGCTAAGGCAGGATTGTAGAGCTAAGAAGATCGTAGTGTATCTGCCTCGAAGGGCCTCTCCAGTAATCGTAGAGTGGTCCAGACGTTTGCCGAAGATAACTCAGAGATCGTAGTGTGCTCTCGGAAACGTAGAGTCTGGAAGACGAGCAAGCAAAGATCGTAGCTTGCAAAACCTTTGAAAGAAAAAGTAGTGTTCCATTCAACTCAAGCACAAATATGACAAGACACCATGATATGGATCATAGAGTATCATCTGTCTTGTGTCAGAAGCATCGAGCCCTATCTTTGATTGAAGACAAATTCCAACAAATATGGAATGGGTTTTGAACGTTGAAGCACTCACCAGTCCCAACGGTACAAAAGATATCCTTAGTATTCATCGAAAAGAACGTGTTCAAGAAGTAAAGAAAAGGACCGTTGGGCAGAGGAAAACACCTTTTCAGGTGTTAGGTGAGAAAGTAGTATGCGGTGTCAGTGGGCCAAAATGCATTTCAAAAGATGGGCAGAAAAGTCTCCATCAAAGCTCAGATTTGTCAAACGCATTTAATGCCTCATCAAATGACTTCAACGGATAGATTTCAAGGATCACATATATACAGAACACAGACAGATGAGAGATGTAAGCAAGTATTGAACAAAATGCATAAGAACATTCAACGCTCAACTCTACGATCTGAGAAAAAGAGGAAGCTTGCTCAGCTACTCAGTTCTTTCGAACAAGGGCTTAATAGCAACTGAGTAGCACCAATCACGATCTCAACAACAACCAATCAACTGAAGTAAGAGTTCCAAGTCTGAAGGACTTGAAGAGTTCTAAGTGAACTGTGAAGAACCAAGTCTACTGGACTTGAAGAGTTCAAGAGTGAACTAAGAAATGCCTAGACTGCAGGTCAATAAGGAATCTGTGAGATTCAAAAAGTGTAAAAAGACATCCTTAGTGGATTTCCTACTCGAGGAGTAGAAGAGTGGACTAGGAGCTTTAAGTTCTCTGAACTACTTAAAAACAAATGTGTCCATTTTTTTTATTGCTATAACTGCTATAACTGCTATAACTGCCTCACTCTCTTTAACTCACTATCTAAAAGGGTTTTCAAAGAAACCTTAATTTCCGCCGTGCTTAAGATCTTTATCAAAACTGTCTTTATACAAAGAAAAGTTTTTAATATCTATTCAACCCCCCTTCTAGATAACTATTATGCCTCCGGGAACTAACAATTGGTATCAGAGCAGGTTCTATTATATAGCCTACAAAGCTTGAGTAGATCCAATGGCACACTTACCAAGCAAATCAAAGACTGGAGGAGGTAGCAAGCCACCTATGTGCAACAAAGATAAATTCGCTAACTGGAAGGTCAGGATGCAAGCTTACATGGATTCAATAGATGAAGATCTATTTGAAACTGTTGAAAATGGGCCCTACGTTCTTACAAAGCTTGCACCAACTACAGATGACCCAAACAGAGTACAGATCAAGGTCAAAGGAGAATGGACAGAGAGAGCGAGAAGAGAGTCATCCAAACTTGACGAAAAGGCCAAGAACATCTTATTTCAATCCTTAGAAGATGATCTGTTTGAAAACGTGGTCAACTGCAAAACAACAAAGGAGGTTTGGGAAGCATTACTCATCATGCATGAAGGAATAGAAGAAGTCAGAGAAAATAAACAATCTCTCTTTACTCAGCAATATGAGATGTTTGCTCACGTTCAAGGAGAGGACGTCACTACCACATACGAGAGATTTAATATTCTGCTCAACTCTCTACGAGCCTATGGAAAGATCTTTCCAAACAAAGATCTAATCATAAAATTCATGAGAGCCTTGCCAAGCAAGTGGGATGCAAAAATCACTGCCATTAGAGAGTCAAAGAATCTACATGAAATGACTGTTCAATAGCTATATGGCAACCTTCTTACATACGAACTGGAACTGACACAACGAGCAGAAACGTTGTCCGAAGGAAGAAAGAAAGACAAAGGAGTTGCTCTCAAAGTAACTGAAAACACCTCCAAAGTCAACACTGAAGTTGATTCTGGACTACGATGAAGATGATGATGAGGACTTTGCAATGCTGGTGAAAAGACTAAGAAGATTCATGCGACAAGGCAAAACCAGCAAGCCAAAGAAAGTCAACAACTACAGTAGCCAGGAGCAAATGAATGACCTATGCTACAATTGCAAGAAACCTGGCCACTTCATTGCCAACTGCAACAAACCTCTCAAAGAAGAACTCACATGCAAAGAAGAAATACAAAAGCAACAAAAGGCCACTGAAGAAGGACAAAGGCCTTGTAGCTGGAGGATCGTGGAGTGACTCAGACAATGACTCAACTCCGAAATCTGGAGATGATAAAGATCCTCAAATAGTAAATCTCTACCTGATGGCCAAAAATGCAAGGGAGAAACAGAACTCCAATATAAATGAAGTAAGTATTGATGAGGTATTTGACTTCAACTCCCCTGATGTAGATATTGATGACCTTAGAACTGCACTACATGGCATAACATTTGATCTGCACCAATACATGAAGTGGTTTAGAGTTCTGTCTAAAGATTATTCACTTCTTCAAAAGGAGAAAGAAAAAGTTCAAGAAGAATTGGAAACAGCCCTTCTTAACACTGATTCTCTCTCCAAGTTTGAAGCTGAGAATAAGCTCTTGAAATAAACAAATGAGCTCAATGCAAAAAGAGAGTCAAGTCTAACCTCTAAAATTGAGGATCTAGAAAAGACAATCTCTACATGTAACAAATCCTCTTCATCCGTGGACTCCCTAATCACTAGCCAGAGAAGTGTCTCTGACAGAACAGGACTAGGCTTTGGGGAATCTACCTCAGAGCCATGTGTGGAAAAAGTAAAGGAAACTAACACTAGTAATGCCTCAAGTTTTAGTAAAGGCATTATATTTGTGAAATCCTCACAGAAGGATGAACCTGTTAAACCTTGCTTAGCTGATTCAATCCATATTCCCAGGCGTAAGGGATCTCATGTCGGATTAGGTTTCATAAAAGAGAAGAGTAACCTAACCACTACTCACCAACCTCAAAGGATCATAGAGTCTAGTAAGATCAACTCTACGAACCAACTGGGAAGGTACAATAGAGGCAAGGTATACTCCTCACAAATCATGAAACCCAAGGACACATGGAAGAAAGAATATCAACTTAACAGGAGGATGACCAATAACCCACAAATGTCCAAATGGAGGAAGAACTTTCACACACACACACATACATGCACCATATCAAATGTTTTGTGTGCTACAAAGTTGGCCACAAGGCTGCAAAATGTCATTATAATTCCATGCAAGTGAGACCCAAAATCAAGCAGATTTGGGTCCCTAAGGGCACTAACAATGTAGGACCCATGCTCGTATGGGTACCAAAATGAAGGTTTAATGTTACTACAGGAAAAGAGCTCCACGATCACAACCTGGTATCTGGACAGTGGATGCTCAAGGCACATGACAGGGAACAAAGCCCTTCTGTCGAACTAAATAGAGAAGGAGGGTCCCTCGGTCATCTTTGGAGATAATGGCTCTGGAAAGACAAGAGGCTATGGCTCAGTTGGAAATGGTGCAATATCCTTCAGCAAAGTGGCCTATGTGGAAGGACTACAACATAATCTTCTAAGCATTAGCCAACTCTGCGACAATGGTCATCAAGTAACATTTCTCAACAATCAATGTCATGTCCGAGACCTGAAGACATTTGATGTGAAGCTAACCGGAACAAGAGAAGGAAATGTCTACATAGTAAATCTTGGAAAACTGAGCTCAGATGAGACAATATGCTTTCTGGCTAAAGCATTTGAAGAAATGAGCTGGCTATGGCATCGAAGATTATCTCATCTCAACTTCAAAAGCATGTCCAAATTAACTTCAAAAGATCTAGTTACAGGTCTACCCAAGTTCAACTTCGTTAAAGAAAGGCCGTGCAATGCCTGTTAACTTGGGAAATAGACCAGAAGCACATTCAAGAGCAAAGCTGCCAATTCAATTGACAAACCTTTGCAGCTGCTACACATGGATCTTTTTGGGCCAATTCCAACAACGAGCCTTGGAGGAAAGAGATACTCTCTGGTCGTAGTCGATGACTTCACCAAATTTACATGGGTATTCTTTCTATCCTCAAAAGATGAGACAAGTTCCCAGCTGATCAAGATGTTCAAGCTTGTGATGAACGAGAAAGGAGAGAAAATCAAGGCTATAAGGAGTGATCATGGCAGAGAATTCGACTTCTCAGAAATGGGCCAGTTCTGCACAGACAATGACATTAGTCACAACTTCTCAGCTCCACGAACTTCTCAATAAAATGGAGTTGCTGAGAGAAAGAACAGGACATTAATAGAGGCTGGAAGGACTCTACTAGCAAAGAGCCATTATTTGCCTCGAGTACTTCAAGCGTAAGTCACAACACCAGATGCTACACTCAGAACAGATCACTCATACACTCTACGATTAAGAAGACTCCTTATGAACTGTGGAAAGGAAAAAACCAAGTGTCAGCTACTTTCATGTTTTCGGTTGTGTATGCTACATTCTCAACAATGGAAAGCAGTACTTGACGAAGTTTCAACCAAAATCAGATGAAGGAATCTTTCTTGGATATGCCACAGACAGTAAGGCCTACAGAGTGTTCAACAAGAAGACACTGAGTGTTGAAGTCTCAATTCACATCATCTTTGATGAGATAGACTTAAACAAAACAATGCCTCAAGACACTGCGACCAATAGTTCAGACACTACGAACGAGGTCGTCGAGCTCAATACTATGATCGTAGTACCAGACAGTGAAATCATTGAGCAAGGAAGTGAGATTGTAGAGAGGCCTATGCCAGATAACGAGCCTCCTCACCAAGAAGAAGAAATAGATCTTGAAGATCTAAGACAAGAAGGCATAAGAACTGATGTCCCAAAAGGAAGCAGAAGGGCAAGAGATTACACTCAAGATCTAATCATTGGAGATCTGAGTGCAAGAGTCAAAACAAGAGCTGCTACTTAAAATGAATGCTTCTATCTAAGCTTCCCATCTCAAATGGAACCAAAGAAGATAAAGGATGCTATGGAAGACTCCAGCTGGATAGAGGCCATGCAAGAAGAACTTAATGAGTTCGAAAGAAGCAAGGTATGTAGATTGGTTCCAAGACCAAAGAATCATCCTGTTATTGGAACCAAGTGGGTATTTAGAAACAAGATGGATGAAGATGGAGTCATCACCAGGAATAAGGCAAGACTAGTGGCCAAGGGCTACTCTCAGGAAGAAGGCATTGACTATGATGAGACATTTGCACCTGTTGTCAGACTAGAAGCCATCAGAATATTCATTGCCTTTGCTGCTCACATGAAGTTCAAAGTCTTCTAGATGGATGTCAAAAGTGCATTCTTGAATGGTGAACTTCAAGAAGAAGTCTATGTAGAGCAACCTCCAGGTTTCATCAATCCATCTCTTTGTAATTATGTCTTTAGATTAGACAAAGCCTTATATGGTCTCAAACAAGCACCTAGAGCATGGTATGAAACACTTACTAACTTTCTTATTGAAAATGGATTCACTAGAGGTAGAGTAGATACCACACTATTTCTTAGAAAGCATAAAGATAAGGTCCTATTAGTTCAAATTTATGTTGATGATATTATCTTTGGTTCTACTGATGAAAAGTTATGCAAGAGATTCTCCAAGCTTATGCAGATCAAGTTCGAAATGAGCATGATGGGTGAGCTAAACATCTTCCTTGGACTACAAGTAAAGCAGACAGATGAAGGAATTTTCATAAACCAAGCCAAGTACATTAAAGACTTACTTAAGAAGTATGGCATAGAATCAACCTCTCCTATGAAAACCCCAATTGCTCCTGCAACCAAGCTTGACAAAGATGAAAAAGTTAAAAGTATTGATATAACTCAATACAAAGTTATGATAGGCTCTCTTTTATATCTTATTGCCAGTAGACCAGATATAATGTTTGCAACATGCATTTGTGCTAGATTTTAGGCTAATCCTAAAGAATCACATCTAACTGCTGTAAAGAGGATTTTCAGGTATCTCAAGGGTACACCTTACTTGGAATTTTGGTATCCCAAGGAATCCTCATTTGAACTAACATGATACACAGATGCTGATTTTGTAGGCTGCAAAATAGATAGAAAGAGTACTAGTGGCACCTGTCAATTGCTAGGTAATATACTTGTGTCCTAGTTTAGCAAGAAGCAAAATTTAGTATCTACTTCAATTGCAGAAGATGAATACATTGTTGCTGGCAGTTGTTGTGCTCAAATCTTATGGATGAAAAATTAACTAGCAGATTATGGGGTTGAATTTAAATCCATACCTATTCACTGTGATAACACAAGTGCAATTGCTATAACTCATAATCCTGTCATGCATTCTAGGACTAAGCATATATAAATAAGGTATCACTTCATTAGGGATTATGTGCAAAATGGAACTATACCTTTACAATATATCCCTACTAAAAATCAACTTGCTGATGTCTTTACAAAACCTCTAGATGAATCCAGATTTAACAAGTTAATAAGTGAGCTAGGCATGCTTAACTTGCAACCATAAAATATGCTCTAGTTTGTGCTAACTATACAGATCTAAAGGTTATGTTCGAAATCATAGACATGATCAAAGAAAGTCCACGATCGCAGCTGCAAACTCAACGATCGCCATGCAGACTCAACGATAACAGAGTTCCATCAGAACAAAGAAGCATTCTGTGACGATGAAATCCAAAACACAAAAATCTCTCTAAATAAGCACCTCAGGAACAAACCTAACCCTTGATTCATTCAATGAGGTTGGCCCTTCCTGAGATATCTTAAACCAAGAAGAATGCTAAGTCAAAAGATTCATCACAAGGACTCGGTCAGACTCGACGATTGATATTCAGACTCGACGATCACAGGTCAGACTCAACAATTGAAGCTCAAACATGAAAACTACTGAACAGACTCAACGATGGTAGAACAGACTCGACGACTCCAAGGACCATCTCAAAGATCGTAGTCCCCAAAGAACATATTAGCCCAGAAGAAGTCAAGGTCAATTCAGTACAATTCTTCTCAGTCAAATTCGTAGAGCCAAGCAGAATTTGACACTTGTCCCACTAAGCAAAATGGAGAGAGGGAAGTTACTTGTACCATTTAAAAGCGCCTTTTTGACAATCAGAAGTTCAAAAGATCATCTCTCTCTTCCTCTCTCAAGCAAAAACCCTAAACCAAAAGAAAGCCCAGTCAGTCACACTTACTGCAAGAAAATCAATGGCAGCTTCCAGTGTTATCTCCGGCTACAGACTCTGCTTTAATAAGTTCAAAATAGTTGAACCCAAATTTCACAAGACTCTGTCATTACTAAAGAAAACGGGTCTCGAAGAAGCCTTGGGTACAGACACATTGATCTACCCGAAGCTGGTGAAAGAATTCTACAATAATGGTGTATTTGAAAACAACACCATCACTGCGAAAGTCAGAAATATAGAAATTAGACTTAAGGCTGAGGACATCAATCTAGCCCTAGGTCTCAAATCCGAAGGGTATCCGTCCATAGATGGCATAGATTTCCATAAGGGACTCAAAAGATGCATCACAAGAAATCACCCTCTGTCAAAGGAAACACGAAGAAGGAGTTTCCACTGAGGTATGAATTTCTAGCCGATATTATTGGAAAATGTATATGTTGCAAGAGCTCTGGTTATGACTCTGTAAATGAGGTGCAACTCAAGCTCATGACTGCCATATGTTATGAAATATAACTTAACTATGGGGCTCTATTGCTTGAATGGATTGGGAAGTGGTTAATCAGCTCAAAGAAGACAAAGAGCTCTCAAAAGATGCTCTATGGATGATTTATAAGCATTATCTTACAGGCTGCTCTGGGTGACTTAATTGAGGACGATGAAGGAGAAGCCATTAATCCAAACCGTCGAATGACCCAGCAACTATTCGAGAACTGAAAAAGGAATCCAGCTGAAAATGTGCGGATGATGTTTGAATCCAGTGGTAGAACTAGTGAAATAAAGGAATCAGGAGTGCCAGGAAATATGTCAGTTGTCAGAGAAACCGAAGAAGAAGAAAAAACTAAGAAAGAAGAACTCATTGCTTTGGTCAGAAAAAGCAAGGGCAAAAGAAAGCTGAAAGGCAGAACTGTTGATGAGCCTCAGGGATCCACTATCGATAAGCCTGTAGGAACAGAAGGCTGAGGCAAAAGAAGATAGAGCTACCATCTCTCAGCTGTTGAAGAAGAATAAAATCAGTCACAAATTAAAAAGGCCATCGATCTCTTCGATCATAGAGTCTCTACCAATCGTAGAGGTAAGACCAAATACATCAAGCAAGGAGGTAGCTGCATCAAACATTCTAGGGCTGATCAGCAGGACAAAACTGAAGTTCAAGAAAGTTCTGAGGCTGTGGCTCAGCCTAGAAAGCCAAGAAGAAAGATGGTCAAGAAATACATTATTGTCAATGAAGAAGTACTAACAAGGAAAGACAAAGAATTGGCTACTAAAAGGGAACCAACCAATGAAAGCCAAGAAGTCAAAGCTCAAACTGAGGGGGAGACAACTGAAGTCCCAATGATAGAGAATACACCTGCTGAGGGGGAGATGCCTCAAGTTCCAATCCCAGAAGGTGCTCCAGTTGAGGGGGATGTATTGATCTTACAAGAAGATGATCAAGTTGAGGGAGAAGCTCATGACATCTCCATGGTAGAAGAAGAGGTTCCTGCAGGAAATGAAGAAGAACCAATGCAAGAACATCATGTGGCCATTGAGATAATGGAATCCTCAAACGAAAATAGAGAAGATGATGAAGGTGACGAGGTCGAGATCATTGTTGTGGGCATTGATGGGTACAGAAGAGCCAACTATGAGCAACTGTTTGCATATCTACCCATGATATCTTTCCATCAAGCTCAAATTCTAAACTTTTGGAATCACATGTTTTGGAGCTTTAAAGAGTATCCGACCATCTCAGTGCTAGCTAATGGATTCCCAGGAAGATTCAACTTTGCCAAGAAGTTACTCACAAACAACTCTTCCTCAAGGAATAAACCTGAGGTACTGTCTATTCCAACCCTCTTCAAAGTTAATCACTTGCCATCATCCTCATTTAGTCATTTTTATGAATTCCCACGATGGTTGGAAGTAATTCTTCATCCACTAAATCAATTTCCACTTGTAGAATCTCAAAATTCTACAACTGATGAACCAAACTTGACCAAGTCTATACTACTCCCACCTCCCATCATCTCTACGATCACTGACTCTAGCCCCATCATAGAGTCTCACCCCCAAATCGTAGAGCCACCGAACCTAAACATCCAAACTGTTAGAGTTTATGCCCTAGAGGCCAATTATTTGATATAATTGCTTAACGTTTTGATATTATATTTGATTGAATAAATGAATGATTTTATTATGGTTTTATTTACTGCGTTATATAAATGTTAACATAATAAAAAATCCTTAGAATAGTGATACAAATTATATAGTTTCAAGTATGTGACTTGAACATGAGATTATATAATTACAATTAGTATCATTGTTCTTAAATGTCCCTAGTCGAGTATCATTGTTGATGGGACAACAATGTTGCATTAAGACTAGTATGTGGATTGGCTGATGACCAAATCTCATTGGTCATAAATATATGAGATATTAAGTCAATGCATAGGAACATGTTAGAGAACGATGTACTGGATAGACCCACCATGAGAATTCTATGTGGAGCATTATGCGAAGTGTCATTAGCAATTCTCATAGTGACAATGATGTAATGGTCCTCTGACCTGAAATCACTATATTTCTACACGAGAATTTATGTACTTTGATATCATCAAATGTCACCTTTAATAGGGTGGACTATAAAGGTGATTATTGGGTACATCATGAATCGTGTGAGGAATATGAGTGATCTAGATGGAATTTAACCATCCTATATATTAGGGGTGATATCCATAGGCCTCTTGATTGAGTAGGACTATAAAATGCATGGCCATGCTCAAATAGTGATTTGTTTCATATAGTCTACTCATTGATCAAGAAAACTAAGATTAAATTATGAAGAGTATGACACATTCCATGACTCGAGTTTAATATAGGATTTTAAGGTTAAAAGGATAAAATTACATTGAAACATTGGTCACGAAAAGGTTGCATCGAATCATCGATCTTATTATTACTTGGGTAGCAGTGATGCATTACTAGATGCCGCTCACTGTTTATAATTTTATAATATGATTTTAAAATTATTTCCAACGTAATAATAACCTATAGGGTCACACACATAGAACATAATTAAAAGGGAATTAATTTAAATTATAAAGATTTAAATATGTCAATATGATTGATAGTATTTAAATTACAAATTTAAATTAATAGGATAATTTATATATAGGTATATTAATTAAGTAAGACTTAATTAAGATATATATATATATATATATATATATATATATATAAATTAAATTCGGATTTTATTAAATTAGGTTTTAAATAATTCCTTTTAATCGCTATATATATGATATGTAGCAGACATTTTAGGGATTATTCATTAACCAAAATCCCTAGCTGCTCTTAGGGAGAGACTAGAGAGAAAATAGTTTTAGAAAATCCTAATCCTTGATGTCTAGTACCGCGTTTCCTTCTTCTGCAGATCGTACGACGATTGGTGTGAGACCCCAAATTTTATCAATAAAGATTTAAATTTTATCGAAATAATTTCTAATATTATGGTGTGAATTTGAGATAATATTATAGTTGTGGGTAGTATTTATAAATTTTGCAAAGTATGCAAGTGGTTATATTATATTCGATTGGTCGGGGAATATTCGGTTTAGCGAGAGAATATTCGTACAACTACTCAATCATTGGTGGACCCCACAATGTAATTATTGTTTGATTGAGAAAATGACAAAAATATTTTATTGAAATAACGGCGGAAGTTTTACCGTTGATCTTGTTGAACTACTTCTAGTAGTAAAAGTACAATGAATACGTGGTGGTTGCATAAGTAGCACTGCAGGTATTGATTATTGATGCTTATGTGAGAAGTCACTCGGTTTGATTCCATTATTGTTGATTAATAATATGAATTATTATAGTGATAATGACGTTTTGTTTTATTCGTATTATTAACGTAATAAAACGTAAACATCTTTTTATATAAAATGTAATACTTTATTAAAGTTATTCTATAAATAGAATATATTATATTTTATTATGCATAGTGTTGCATAGTATTTTTGCATAGTGTTGCATAGTGTTTGCATAGTAAAATGTTTTTATATAAATAGAATATATGATATTTTATTTAAAAGATTTTTGCTTTAAATATGGACCGTCAGATTAAAGTAAATCAATCTGGACCGCTTCATGGATTAATTACTATGCATTCTATTTTCTTATAAATAAAGCTCATTCCTTCATTATTTTCTTACTTAATTCACCGAAACTCTAGAGAGAGAAATTATAGAGAGAAGCTATAGAGAAAATCTATAGAGAGAAAGAAGAAGAGTATTCGGTACTTCACTACTTTGATATCCAAAGTGTCTTTTACTACGGTAAGGATATTATTCTTTTGTATTCAAAAGAGAACTTCATTATTCCATTTCTTCATTGTTACATTGGAATAACTCAGATACGCCAGACATACCCTATACTTGGTGAAATCCTCTCATTATTCCATTCTTTATTATTCTGTTGGAATAACTCAGATACGCTGTGACATACCCTATACATAATCTGTATCGTGGTTTACCCTATACTTGGTGACATTCTTCTATTATTCTTTGGAACATCCATGCATGTGTTTTTTACCTGACTGGTTCCGCCTTTTATCATTCTCGGTGGAATATCCTATCGTCATGTGTTTTACACCGGATTATTCATTGGAACATCCATCGCTTGTGTGAATTTCACCCGACTTCGTTCTCATTATTATTATTCATTGGAATAACTTTTGTCATGCTAAAGTACCGCATGCACGGTGATTTCCTTTGTTATTCCATTCTTTATTATACCCAAATGGTTAAAACTTTGACTTCTATACTCCATGAAATTAGTAGAAATTCCTTGATATTTGCGTTTCATCCAAAGATCTTTTCATGGAAATATTCTTCCGATCATTCTTGAATTTTACTCTACAAAACAAAGATATCTTGTTGACAATTTGGACGTTAATAATTCCTAGATAAATTAATTCTTGAACTTGTTTTATTGAATTCTTATATCATTGTCATCATCCTCATGTTTATATTATGTTGAAAGTTATCTTTGGCTTACGTGCATAGATGAACTTAGTATGATTATGACCGAGGATCATTCGGATAATCATGGCTTGTTATATAAATGATGTGATAAAAGTCCTCAAAGGCACAGAATGCAAATGATGGATAGTTTTTGGTATGATTATGACCGGGGTGATTCGGTATAGTCATGACCATTGATAATTTGATGAAAATCCTTGACCGTGTATACGGGGATGATTAGATATTGTGGTTTATTCATTAAATCGAGTCTTAGTGATAAAAATTTATGAAAACCTTTTAAAACCTAAAAGATAGTAGACTTTATTTTCTACTTGACTCTTTTAATGGATTGCATATTCACGCAGCTTAAACTAGTTGTCTATTGTATTTTATCGCTTTAACATTGTTGAAGACTATTGATAATTTATTCTCGCATTATCTTAGTTATAATATTTCTTCTTTGGGCTAGTTGAGCTCACCCTTTCTTTCACCGTTTCTCTTTAGGAAATGAGAATATAGTTTGGACGAGTCGGGGAAAAAGAGTGATGGTCCCAAAGATAGCATTAGTAGTCCTCACTATTCATTAAATAGTGTGACAATAAATGTAATGAGGACTCCTTGAGTATGGATATTGTCTAAATGACAATATTCCTATTAGAACTCTCGGTTTATGTATTGTCGTATGTTACACTAACGCATGTATAATTAAGTTTGTATTTGAATTTATGTACCATGTAAGTGGCGACCCAAGATGGGTGACGATACCTAATTTTAGGGGCGTCACGGTTGGGTATCGAGCTTAGGGATATGATCCCTGGCTAAGATGTGAGATAAGAACTAGGAGGGGAGAGACGGGAAATTCCTTCGCTAGTATGACCTACCTAAGTTTATTTGGTATTTAATTGGTCGGTCAGTGTATAGGGATAATATGTGACATGTTAATTAACCCTTGTTTTGTGGTAGTATTTTAAAATGGCATCCGAAAATGTTGAGATAAGCAATGGAGCACAGAGACCGCTGAGTCTCCATGCATCAATAATCGTGATAATGTGCGACAGGATGGCGATAATCCTCCTGTAAACAACAACACTGATCAAATGATGAACGACGGTACGTTTAGGAGTTTTTTAGAATTCATGCAACATCAGACGAAGGCGGCTCCTGTTCATAAAGTAGGTGAAAATAATGGCAACCCACGATTTGGTCACCGCTAAGCGCTTCAAGGAGCCGGGACCACCGAGTTTTTTGGGAAAGCAAGAACCACTTAAGGCGGAGACGTGGTTAAAGCAGATCATCAAGATATTTGATGTCTTGGGATGTTCAGAGGAGCAAAAGGTTCCATTTGCCACCTTTATGTTGCGTGAAGAGGCGACATCGGTGGGAATCAGAAAAGCGTACCAGCATCGACATACTCAAGATGTCTTGGGAGAAGTTCCAAGAGCTGTTCAACGACAAGTACTTTCCTGAAAGTATTCTTCACATGAAGGAGGTGGAGTTTATCAAGCTGGAGCAAAATAATATGACGCGAATGACGCGAATGAGGAGCGAATGACGCGAATGTTTTTAAGAGGTTTGAAACCCGATATACGTCAATACCTAATTTCTCATAAACTTTGTTTGTATTCAGATATTGTGAATAGGGCTCAGTTATTGGAGCGCGATAATGAGTCAGCACAACCAAAAGGTAATGACCAACAACACAATAATAATCGTACCGGTGGCAACGACCATCGGAACAATGATAACCATTGTGGTGGAAATTATCATTTCGGTGGTAACCATGGCCAAGATAATAGGAATGGAAATTTCAAGAAGAGGAAATTCAACAATGATGGAAAGACGTCAGCACCAGCACCCGTTGTTAAGGAAGGAGAACGACCACCTATCATATGTTTCAAATGCGGAGGGGAGGGACATATCAGTCCAAGCTGCACGATGTCATCTAAAGTATGTTATAATTATGGAAAAGAAAGTCATTTAGCCCGATTTTGTCGTTCACCGAAGTCAAGTTCAAATTTAGGATGGAGGCACCAAAGATCGCTCGAAAAAGTCAAAATCGGTAGTGTAAGGAGAGAGCGTTTTCGTGACTTCTCAAAAGCGAGTAACCCGAACGGTTAGCACGAAAGTTAGTTAATTATAAATTACGAAGTCTATACCTTATAAGATACCGGTTCTACCCATTATTTTATCTCTCTTGCTTATGCTCAACGCTTAAATTTGACTCCTAGAAGTTAGACTTTGACTTATTGGTTGAAACTTCGTTAGTAGGAGCCTTTGTTACCTCTACTGTTTTTAAATCTTGTTTGATTCAAATAAACACTTTCACGTTACTTGTCGATCTTATTTTTTTAAAAATACTGGCCTTTGATGTGATTTTAGGAATCAATTGGTTAACTAATCATCATGCTTTTCGTAAGGTTGTTAGCTTTTATATTCATAACCAACCTGTTGTGCGAATTCAAGTAACCAAACCATTAAAGTCAATCATTGTCATATCAAGCCATAAGTAAAGATCCCTGAACCTTTCGTTGTTGACTTCCTTGTGTGGAATGCACCGAGGCCAGACTTTCTCTAGGCGACATCATGAAAGAAGATGGCGAGTTGATAGGCATCATTATGAGGTGCTATCTAGGTTAAAGGATAGAAGTCACAGTTGGTATCAATGTGACGTATTATCCAAGTTTTGGATGAGAGTCACAGTTTTGAATGATATTTCTATCATTAATAAATTTCTTGACGTATTCTTGAAGACTTTCTAGCCTACCCTAGAGCGTGAAATCGAATTTTGTATTGACCCCAGTACAAAAACCCATTTCTTAAACCCTCAAATATTTCTTCAACTAAAAGGATCTGTTTACGTGGATTATGATGAAAGTCATAATAAAAGCATTGAACTAATGAAAATCATGGGTATACGTGGTATTAGTAAGTGTTATAATGAGTTATGTTGGTTATTATGAGAAAACATGAAAGTTTCTTAGAAATCACAAAGAGTTGAAAATCAGATTTTGTGAAAAACGTAACATGAAATTCAATCAACCATATCTCCTAATATATTTTGAATTTTTCAAAGGTGGTCAAGTTCTAGAGTTAGATCTATGAGTTTTGTAGCATCTCCAAGTGGAATCACCGGAAAAGGTGTTGTAGATTTACGTGTGGACCGATTTTAATAAAGAATGAAAAAGTTGGAAATTTCAAAAGCTACGATTTTATTTTTAAAAGGGCATTTTCGGCCACTTAAATTATGAGAAAAATTCTAGCCTTTTGGGAAATGAAAGTATATGGTATAAGGTAACTCTTGTCCAAAATGAGCTTATTCTCGACTTAAAATGAGCAAGTTATGACCATTTCAATATTTAGGTTTTTCCGATTTAAAAATGATATAACCTGAGTTCTACAACTCCGATGACCATGAAATTTAAATCGAGGCTCACATTAACATGTGTAAGGTCCTGCCAAGATTTGGGAATTTCTGAGTTAAACTTGAGGTAGCAAATTCCTTAAGGAATTAATTAGAAATTGATTTTTGAAAAATAGTAAATGAATTTTAAAAATTCCGAGAAAAATATATTTTCATTATGGGACTATATTATGCTAAATCCCAGAAAAGAAATATTTTTGGGACTGATTTGGTATTTTTCATGAAAATAGTTTAGTTACAAACATATGAGTTAAATATGTTATGTGAAGTAACAAAGTTGAAAATAGGATTTTATGGCTAGAGAATCCTATATAGAGTATATGCATATTTTTTTGATGAGGGATTTGATCATTGGTGATGATATCTTATGAGTATGACATTTTTGAATGATTAAATGCATTATATGGTAAAGCGTAAACAATTGAAATAAATTGTTTATAAATTTAAGAAGTGATTAAAATATTGTTATAATATTAATGATATTAGATTATGAGATTATTAAGTGATTTATAATATGGGGATATTCTTGAATCTCGGATAAATTATATTATAAATGTTTAATATTTATCCTTTATCTCATTTGATTGATTATTTATATCATTATCCTCATGCTTATATTATGTTGAAAGTCATCTCGGGCCTGTGAAGTGCATAGATGGACTTGGTATGATTATGACCGTGGATTGTTCGTATAATCATAACCGTAATTGAAAACACGATTATCTTTGGTAGTAGTGCATGGATAATTTGTGGTCGTGATACTAATGAATACACGATTATCTTTGGGTCAGTAGTGCATGGATAATTTGTGGTCGTGATACTAATGAATACACGATTATCTTTGGTCAGTAGTGCATGGATAATTTGTGGTCGATACTAATGAATACACTATTATCTTTGGGTCAGAAAGTCGGATAATTCGTACTAATGAATATCCTCGCCAGTAGTGCAGGGGATGATTCGATGATATGGATTAATTATTGAAATGAGTCTCAAAGAATGAAATATTAATTCATGGATGTGGTAAAAGTCATCTTTGGTAGTAGTGCATTGATAGACTTGGTATGATTATGACCAAGGATTATTCGGTATAATCATGATCAGAATTGAAAACACGAATATCCTTGGCGATGGCAGTGCATAGATAATTCGTGGTCGTGATACTATTAAGTCGCGTCTCAACATTATTGGTTTTACAGCTTGTATATCGTTAGCTTTGTAGTGCAAAGATGAGTTGTTAATGAATATCTTTGGTAGGATTAGCGAAGATGAATTTAATATTTTTAACGATAAAGGTATTCAAGGTATCCTCACCTCTTTATCATACCAGTACGTACTTCTAATTTCGAGGGCTAAATTCCATAAGGAGGGAGATTGTGAGACCCCAGATTTTATCAATAAAGATTTAAATTTTGTCGAAATAATTTCTAATATTATGGTGTGAATTTGAGATAATATTATAGTTGTGGGTAGTATTTATAAATTTTGCAAAAGTATGCAAGTGGTTATATTATATTCGATTGGTCTGGGAATATTCTGGTTTAGCGTGAATATTCGTACAACTACTCAATCATTGGTGGACCCCACAATGTAATTATTGTTTGATTGAGAGAAAACGACAAAAATATTTTATTGAAATAACGGCGGAAGTTTTACTGCTTGATAATCGTTGAACTACTCTCGGTAGTAAAAGTACAATGAATACGTGTGGTTGCATAGTAAAGACACCAGTATTGATTATTGATGCTTATGTGAGAAGTCACTCGGTTTGATTCCATTATCATTCGATTAATAATATGAATTATTATAGCGATAATGACGCTTTTGTTTTATTCAGATTATTAACGTAATAAAACAGAAACATCTTTTATATAAAAATGTAATAATTTATTAAAGTTATTCTATAAATAGAATATATTATATTTTATTATGCATAGTGTTGCATAGTGTTTTGCATAAGTGTTGCATAGTGTTTTGCATAGTAAAAAAATGTTTTTATATAAATAGAATATATAATATTTTATTTAAAAGATTTTGCTTTAAATATGGACCGCCGATTAAAGTAAATCAATCTGGACCGCTCATGGATTAATTACTATGCATTCTATTTTCCTATAAATAAAGCTCATTCCTTCATTATTTTCTTACGAATTCACCGAAACTCTAGAGAGAAATTATAGAGAGCTAAGCTAGAGAGAAAATCTATAGAGAGAAAGAAGAAGAGTATTACGGTACTTCACTACTTTGATATCCGGTGTCTTTTTCTAAGGTAAGGGATATTATTCTTTTGTATTCAAAAGAGAACTTCATTATTCCATTTCTTCATTGTTACATTGGAATAACTCAGATACGCCAGATACCCTATACTTGGTGAAATCCTCTCATTATTCCATTCTTTATTAATCTGTTGGAATAACTCAGATACGCCAGCATACCCTATACATAATCTGCATATCGTGGTTTACCCTATACTTGGTGACATTCTTCTTATTATTCTCATTGAACATCCCGTCTGTGTTTTACACCTGGACCGGTTCCGCCTTTTTATCATTCTGTTGGAATATCCTATCTCGTGTGTTTTTACACCGGATTATTCTGTTGAATATCATCCATCATCCCGGTGTGCGTGAATTTCACCACGGTTTCACCCATTATTATTATTACGTTGGAATAACTCGCCTATGCTGCAAGTACCACATGCATGGTGATTTCCTTTGTTATTCCATTCTTTATTATACCCAAATAAGTTAAAACTTTGACTTCTATACTCCATGAAATTAGTAGAAATTCCTTGATATTTGCGTTTTCATCCAAAGATCTTTCATGGAAATATTCTTCCGATCATTCTTGAATTTTACTCTACAAAACAAAGATCTTGTTGACAATTTGGACGTTAATAATTCCTAGATAAATTAATTCTTGAACTTGTTTTATTGAATTCTTATATCATTGTCATCATCCTCATGTTTATATTATGTTGAAAGTTATCTTTGGCTTACGTGCATAGATGAACTTAGTATGATTATGACGACTGTGGATCATTCTAGTATAATCATGGCTTGTTATAAATGATGTGATAAAAGTCCTCGGTGGCTTTTGTAATGCGTTGATGGATAGTTTTTGGTATGATTATGACCGTGGGTGATTCGGTATAGTCATGACCATTGATAATTTGATGAAAATCCTTGACCGTGGTATGTGGATGATTAGATATTGTGGTTTATTCATTAAACCGAGTCTTAGTGATAAAATTTATGAAAACCTTTTAAAACCTAAAAGATAGTAGACTTTATTTTCTACTTGACTCTTTTAATGGATTGCATATTCATTGCAGCTAAACCGGTTGTCTATTGTATTTTATCGCTTTAACATTGTTGAAGACTATTGATAATTTATTCTGCATTATCTTAGTTATAATATTTCTTACTGGGCTAGTTGAGCTCACCCTTTCTTTCACTGTTCTCTTCAGGAAATGAGAATATAGCTGGGACGAGTCGGGAAAAGAGTGATGGTCCCGAAGATAGCATTAGTAGTCCTCACTATTCTGTTAAATAGTGTGACAATAAATGTAATGAGGACTCCTTGAGTATGGATATTGTCTAAATGACAATATTCCTATTAGAACTCTCAGTTTATGTATTGTCGTATGTTACACGACAGATGTATAATTAAGTTTGTATTTGAATTTATGTACCATGTAAGTGGCGACCCAAGATGGGTGACGTATACCTAATTTTGGGGGCGTCACAATTGGAGGAGCGTTTGTGTGGATACCATAGAGACACAGTTCGTTCGAATTGTGTTGAAGATTCGACCACATCGATTCTAGCTTTAATAATCGGTATAATTTCTAAGCTTTGAATTAATTGATTTTTTCGCATGGATCCTGTTTTAGGGTTTTAGAATTGCCTTTAAATTGGTTTATTTCCGCTGCGTTTCTGTGCCGAAACCCTTCACAAACCCAGTCCCCTCCATCAGATATTCCCTCCTCATCCAGAAATGAATACTTCAATCTTGATCTTGCTCTCTACTCATTGCAAGATCAATTCAACATCACACCACCTCCTTCACAAATTCCCCAACTGAATGAAAATCTTTCAGAATTGTCCACAAAGGCTGATTTGTCAGCAATTTCTACGAAAGTGATCAAGGAACTCGATGAGAGTCTTGAAGATCACACTGCACTTATTCAACTTTGAGATTAACATCAATGATCAATGCTGTAAATAATCTCCCAAGCTCCCTAAGCTCCGAGCTCTCTAAAACGCTTAAAGAGATCATCAAAGAAATGCTTCAAAGCATAAAAGAGGAGGATGACATCCACTTTCTCGCAGCTAAAAGACATAGGGATGCTGTCTTGTTCTTACAAAAGGCTCAAGAATCTCAGAATGAACTAATGATAAAGAGTATCACAAGTCTCCAAACTGCAGTCAAGGAATTTCAAGACTTCTCCATGGGTCAAATGCAGCAAACTGAAACTGTCCTAAACATCCTTTAATGATGTGAAACTCATTCTGATGCTTTGATCCAAGAAAATCGTGAGGACATTGCTCAAACTTAGAGTCAAATCAACGAGCTTGTCTAAGGAGTCACTCACCTCTCTGAAGACATTCGAACCCTTGATGCTGACGTAAATAGGGAGAATAAAGGTAAAGGAGATCAGGGAGGCAAGGGCAGAGGCAGAGGTCAATTCCCAACTCAATCCTCGAGGAATCCTCCTGCAAGGCAAATCCACCAGCAGACTCCACGATCCAGCCATCAGACCCAACGAGCAAATTAGCAGGAAGTTTTAATGGCTCAACCATTAAGGAGTCTAGGGCTAACTACCAGCTCTCACGAGGTAACAACAACAGGCCTAAGAATGCCAATTGGAGATCCTGCATTCAAGAATAGGCATGATCACAATCCTAGACTAAGCCCAAGTGAGATGGAAGATTTAGCTAGAAGGGATGAAGCTAGCAGAAAAAGGAGAGCTGAGGAATATGCAAATCCTCCAAGAAGCAAAAGGCCGAAGAAATATAGATAAGTTGAATTTTAAGTCTTATTAATGTAATCAAACTTAAATGTAATATCTGTCTTCATACATCAATAAATTCATGCTTATTCTCCAGAAATTTCAGCTGCTCACTAAAATACTAAGTCATGTTTACTTTGCTGCAACTGCATATAAAATCTAATAATCATGACAACAAATCTCCTTGGTTATGTCAACATCAAATAGGGGGAGATTGTTGGAAGAATGCATATTTTGATTTGATGTTTTAAAGTAAATGTTCATGATTATATGTAAAGTCCTTCAAGTAATATATGTACAAGGACTTAGTGATAGATCAAAACTGTTAGGTTGATCTTAGTCTTTAATGTTCACTTGTATAGATAAAGAGATCAAAAATGTTAGGTTGATCTATGACGAAATAGAAATAGATAGGCCTTGAAGAGAATCATAGTCTATCCAGCTGATCAACAGAATGCAGAAGCTAAGGTAGGATTGTAGAGCTTAGAAGATCGTAGTGTATCTACCTCGAAGGGCCTCTCCAGTAATCGTAGAGTGGTCCAGACGTTTGCCGAAGATAACTCAGAGATCGTAGTGTGCTCTCGGAAACGTAGAGTTTGGAAGACGAGCAAGCAAAGATCGTAGCTTGCAAAACCTTTGAAAGAAAACGTAGTGTTCCATTCAACTCAAGCACAAATATAACAAGACACCAAGATATGGATCGTAGAGTATCATCTGTCTTGTGTCAGAAGCATCGAGCCCTATCTTTGATTGAAGACAAATTCCAACAAATATGGAATGGGTTTTGAACGTTGAAGCACTCACCAGTCCCAATGGTACAAAAGATATCCTTTGTATTCATCGAAAAGAACATGTTTAAGAAGTAAAGAAAAGGACCGTTGGGCAGAGGAAAACACCTTTTCAGGTGTTAGGTGAGAAAGTAGTATGCGGTGTCAGTGGGCCAAAATGCATTTAAGAAGATGGGCAGAAAAGTCTCCATCAAAGCTCAGATTTGTCAAACGCATTTAATGTCTCATCAAATGACTTCAACGGATAGATTTCAAGGATCACATATATACAGAACACAAACAGATGAGAGATGTAAGCAAGTATTGAACAAAATGCACAAGAACATTCAACGCTCAATTCTACGATCTGAGAAAAAGAGGAAGCTTGCTCAGCTACTCAGTTCTTTCGAAAACGTGCTTAATAGCAACTGAGTAGCACCAATCATGATCTCAACAACAACCAATCAACTGAAGTAAGAGTTCCAAGTCTGAAGGACTTGAAGAGTTCTAAGTGAACTGTGAAGAACCAAGTCTCGGACTTGAAGAGTTCAAGAGTGAACTAAGAAGTGCTTGGGCTCACGGGTCAGAAGGAATCTGTGAGATTCAGAAAGTGTAAAAAGACATCCTTAGTAGATTTCCTATTCGAGGAGTTGAAGAGTGGACTAGGAGCTTTAAGTGCTCCGAATCACTAAAAAACAACTGTCTATTTATTACTGCTATAACTGCTATAACTGCCTCACTCTCTTTAACTCACTATCTAAAAGGGTTTTCAAAGAAACCTTAATTTCCGCCAGTGCTTAAGATCTTTATCAAAACAAATTTTTATACAAAGAAAAGTTTTAATATCTATTCAACCCCCTTCTAGATAACTATTGTGCCTCAGAACTAACAACAAACTCAAAGGTTTGTTAGTAGGCGGCGATGATCACGACTTGTGTTTTCCGGGTAACCCGAAAACTAAAGACCGTGATCTCCGACATGGTTCACCAAAGATGGATCTTGATCATGTATTGTTGTTATATGTATATTATGTAATAGATCCGTACCTCTACATGTTAGCTACACACTACAACTCTTAGATCACATAAACATTACACGAAAGCAACATGTAGTGGAAGCCCAAAAGTAGGCTTAGTCGAATCGTTTCTTCATTTCGGGTAACCCGTAAAATGAAGAATAACTCAACGACTACTTTGAAGGCTTTGATCTTTTAATTGTGATGCGCTTTGTTCATGATTGTTGTTGGATCCTGTAGTATTACACTAGTACTACAAGATCAAGGTATTAGATTGCCTAGAATCACACTGAATCAGTGTTTAATGTTTAGTCAAAGTGAGACCCTTGAACATTTGATCGTCGGTGTTCTCGGTGCTCAAGAACACTTTAGGTGACGGTTTACATCACTAAAAGCTACAAATGACGCACTTATTAATTTTAATTATATTAATTTCTAAAATTATTTAAAATAGAAAATAAATTCTAAAAATACAAAATCAGCTTTTAAAATTATTTTAAGTTATAAAATTAACTTTTAATAATTTGACATATTTTCTATAAATATTAGTAATTATTTGAATATTATTAATATTTAATTTATTTAATAAATGTAAAATAAATTAATTAAAAATGATTTATTATATTAAAAATCATTTTAAATGATAATAAGGTATTTAAAAATATTTGAAGTTATAAAATATAACTTTTAATATTTTAAAGCAAATTTCATTAATTATTTAATATTAATGATACTAGATTTATTTAATAATTATATTAAATAAATTAGTTTAAAAATAATTTTAATATTATAAAAATCATTTTAAATGAAAATAAAGAGTTTAAAGATATTCTAAGATATAAAATATAACTTTTAATATTTTAAGGTAAATTTCATTAATTATTTAATATTAATGATATTAGATTTATTTAATAATAATATTAAATAAATAGTTTAAAAATAGTTTAATTGATTTAAAAATCATTTAAAAAGGATATAAATGAATTAAAAATATTTTAAGTTATAATTAATGACTTTTAATACTTTGATAAATAATACCTTAATATTTAAATATTAATGGTAATTGTTTGAAAATGATTTTAAGGTTTTAAAAATCATTTAAGGGTAATATTAATACTTTAAAATATTTTGAGTTTTATAAATTTCTTTCATGGTTTCATTAATATTTGGATATTATTTAAATATTAATGATAATAGAATTATTTAATATTTAAATCATTTAATAATGATTCCAGAGTTTGAAAAATTATGATAAATTATAATAATTAATTATAAATTATTATAAGTCATATGATTGATGTTTAAATTATCCAGATAATCTTTAAGATACTGATTAGAGTTTTATTAACAAATAAGCTCGATAATTACTCGATAAAAGCGTCATTTGTTAGGTTTGTAATATTCATGAACGCAATCAAATTGCAAAATAATGCTAAACGCGTAAAAAATCGAGTTTAAAAAATTTACAAACCATATACCCGATCACCCTTTATGCACAATTATTAATTAAACGAAAAGATAAAGAATAAAAAATCATACCCTCAAGATCGAGCTTCCTCGTGTACAAGTTCACCTCCAATCCTTTTCGCTCAACTCAATCCACCGGTTTGGTTCCTTCCTTTGATCAACGCTAGCCACCCAAGTGTTTTTGGCCTCTGAGGTGATCCACCAAGGAAGAAGAAAATTCAAGAAGATGGGTATTCGCTCAAACCCTAGTTTTTCTATCTCTATAAAAAGAGCGCACTCTCCAACTAATTTGGAATTATTACGTAGTTGTCAAAGTCAACAACCCACAACACCCATAATAAGACTCTCTTATATATAGATATCGGCAACCCACCTTAACAATTAAGGAATTGAGTTTTATTTAATTAATTAAATTCTTTAATTAATTAAGCTCCCTAATCTTATTAGGGATAATTAATTAAACTCCTTTAACTAATTTTCCTTCCTAATCCAATTAGGAATAAATGAGAGTACTTATATTAAATTAATTCCTAAACTCTTTTAGAAATTAAAATAATAATAATTGTAATAATATTAATAAGACTCTCTTATTAATTTATATTTAATATTTCTAAAATATTAAATAATAATATTAAGCTATTTAATTTATTCTATCACCATAGATTAAATTAAATATACATAACATATTATTACGATTATGCCATTAACTTCTTAAATAATTATTCTTCCTTTTATGGTGTGACCCTTTAGGTTCTCCATATTAAACCTATTGTGAATAAATCAATTAGAATAATTTAATCTTATTTAAATAAATAAATTAAACAATTAATTTATTTAAATAAATAATATTTATTCTACAATAGGATAAGCCTCCCTAATGATATCAACGACTTTCCGTATAATATAGATTTCAACATTAATCATAAAAGAACCTTTGAGTAAATAGTTACCGCATAATTCAATCCTTCCACCATACAATGTCCCAATTAAATATAAGACATGGAATTACCACAAGTCTTATTTTATTTAATTATATGTATTTCGATCCTTAAATGCACAACTCAAATAATGCAAATTAGAAACTCCTTTCTAATTTCATTCTCGCTTTGCCAAGGACTACCGGGTTGTCATTTATCGAATCACATAGACATTTCTCTTTTATTAGAAGTGGTAGATTCTTTATCGATCATACATTATCTCCATGTACAACTTATTATACCCAAGCATACCCTTTGATATACCCTAAGGGTCTTAAGGAATAAGTCAAAGTATAACTCATCATACACAAGATACTATGATGATCTCAAGTCCAAGGATCACTTGTACTACTATCACTACAGAATTCCTATCGACAGCAAAAATAAAACTCCATTAGGTATTCCTTAGCGAGCCAATGCTCAAAGGAACTTATTCTCTAATAAGCACCTACATACTTGCTTTTAGTGTTCCACACAAATGATCATGAGATCAATCATCCTCATCCAATGAGCAAGTTAACGATGTACCAATCTATCCGGATTCACTAATCCCCAATTTAGTAATCCAACGATTGGGAACTATTTTAGTTTTAAGCTTTCTAAGAATTTAGATCTCATTAGAATGATCATCATCATTATTCTAAAAGCATTGCTTAAAACTACGGGTTTATCACATATTATAAAACAAAGATCATGTAGATAATTAAAAGTCTTTAATAAATTAATACTTTTTATTAATAAATGAATAAGATTGTTACAAAGTATATGCTTTATCATCAAACATGATCGGCTTGTATGCATACTACTTTCAATCTCCCACTTGCACTAAAGCCAATCGTCATGGTATCTCATACTCTTCTTCTCTAAGTGACGATTATCCCGCAAGGATAAGCTTTAGTTAATGGATATGTAATGTTGTTCATGAGAGTCCACTATCTCTATAGTGATTTCCCATCTTTCAATGATTCTAATAATCAAATGAAAGTGCCACAACACATGTTTAGATCCAAGATGAGACTTAGAACTATTCCTAGTTCTCAGAATGAACTTTTAATCCAAACAATCAACTCATAGCCTTCATTTATAGCTATATACTTTGTCTTTATCACTAAACCAAAGAACTCTTTCATTGCTTTGGAACCTTTCCAATTCACTACACCACCGCTCAAGGTAACGCTTTACCTTAAAGTGGATTTTCTCGTTGTCTTGGTCTGTCTCTAAAACTTGAGTCCAGTAAAGCCCTCTAGTTTTAATTTAGACCCACCATGAATATGATCACATCCTTAGTGCCTAAGTAAGCACTTTAAGATGTTTTTCACCGACTCATAGTGAACTTCTCCATAATATGACCGATCAACATCGTCTCTCAGATATTTCATCAGCATACATGATTGTCACTCATGCGACCTCTCTTTTCGTGAGTCTCGTGGGGGGACTATTAAGAGAGATACACTCCATAGCTCATCAACACGAGACATCTCTTGAGTTTGCCATGCTAAACGACTTTAGCATCAAATGAATATACGCTCTCGGGTTAAGTCGAGCATCCTCTTAAATCTATCTATATAGATTTATATCCCCAATTAAGATACTCTTCCAAATCATTCATGGAGGAATGTTTAGACAACTTTATCTTTACTCGATTGTAGCATTGGTATGTCATTCCTCATCCGTAGTATATCAACATATAATACTAGGAATGTCACGACGCCCCAATCGACCCTTTTGTACACACTAGGTTCATTCTTATTTTGATAAAATCAAACTCTTTTGATTTGTTTCATCAAAACGAATGTTCCATTTTTTGAGAATATTGCTTCAATCAATTTCTCCGAGAGTGTCACAACTCTTACCTCATCGTATGTAATCGGATCATCATCTTCTATGATGCGTACATCATCATCATCATCATCCATGATGAATCCATACCTCCTAGGTATCTTCTACTATTCCGATTTACGATTCTTGGCCAGGTACAATAGGTCTATCTACAGTTCCTCTTATTCGACTTATAAAGTTTTGTGGTTCTTGAACTTTTCAAGATCTATTATCCTCCCACTAGCCCCTTCAATGATAAACACCTTTATCTTAGAAGGCGCCGTGTTTTCGTAACAAACACCTTTTTAAGCTAAGTAGATTATAGAACATATACCCTAAACTTACTTTTAGATGTCCCACAAATCAGACTTGTCAAATCTTGTCCCAAGCTTATCCTTTTGAAACCTTTTCACATAAGTCGACAACCCTTATCTTAACATACTTAAGATTAGAATCCTCCTCGTCCATAACTTTTATGGAGTCTTGGGGATTTTGAGGTTACCTTTTTCGTAGATATGCAGCCATTTCTAGGACATGATCCTGTAGGATACCGAAATGTCGGTGAAATCATTATGGACCGCACTACGTCCAACAAGGTACGATTTTTCATTCGATACATCAATCAATTATCACAGATCGATGTGTCCATTATGAGAAAACCATTTGAGATGATCTAGAAACTTATCAGCACAAGTATTTATTCCTCGATCTAATCAAAGAATCTTAATACTTTGCCAATTTGTTTCACTTCTCAATTTTTTTGAACCTTTCAAATAATTCACACTTGTATTTCAAAGAAATACACACATTCAACTCTTTTTCAATGATCATCTCCTTTTCTTATACTAATTTGTTCAATATGCAAAATTATTTTCACGTAAGTCAAGTATACAAAATTTATTAAGTATATTCCAAATTTATACAAAACATTATTATTATAAATAGAACAACAATTGTTCTTAATTATAATACCAAAGATTTCATCATGTCCAACAATAAAATGGAAATAATATTTTTAACAAGAACCGAATACAATAACAACTTATTGACTTAATAGATTTGCCCGTAGGCATTGCTAAACTATAAGTTTCTATAGCTAATGCAGCAACCTTTGCTTCATTTTCCACACATAAGATTACTTATATTTGTTTAGCTTTCTACTTCTATTTGGTCCCTTCATAAATCTATATTTATGATAACCAAAGTCGAGATCCAATACCCAAGTAGAACCTCGACTTAAAGAAAAATTTATTTCAATCATGAACAAAATCAGATTTGTAACCAAACTTCACTAAGCTTCTTTGGTTAGCCTCTCGCAAGATGCTTCTCGCAGCTTTTTTCCAAAGGTCCAAAGCTTATTGCAAAGGAAGCAAACTCCTTTGCTATCCATATCGCTTTTGTTCTTATTATCCTTTGTTTATGCCTTTCTATTTACCTTCTTTGAATCGCTCTTCTTTCGTAAGATCCTTTGGCCCCTACCAAGAAGACTTGGTCTTTCTTGTGGAAAGTGACTCTCAACATTTTTCAATATGTTAAGCAAATCAACAGGTCGATATCTAGCTTGTTTATATGAAAAATTCACAACAATTGTGAAAGGAGTCCGGAGTGAGTGCAAGATCAAATCTTGCTCAACTCTCCATCCATGACAAAACCAATTGTCCTAATTGATCAATCAAATTGATTATGTTAAGAACTTTTGTCTGCATTTATAAAGTGCCATCGGCCATTCTAGATCTAAGAGCTCCTTAGATATCCGATATCTATCAGTCCCACTTTCCTCACCATCAACTACTTGATGTGCAGAATATAGTAGAGAGCATCCATAGTTTCATGCCGACGCCAAGCTCATTACTCATGGATGCGAGCATGATGCATCGAGCCAATCAGGCATCATCTCGCCACTTTCTAAAAGTAGCAATCTCTTCCTCGTAGAGGCATTGTCTCGCAACCATTGCAGGATAGGCGATTATGACATAAGATAGCTTTTCAATGCATGAGAACTATTCTCAAATTCCTTAACCAATCCGCTTAATTCTATTCCCGTTAATTTAGCATCTAATATGCTTCATGCATGATAGTAATTTTAGACATTGTAAAATTTCAGAAATGAATTTGTAATTAACAACATTTTAACATACATTCTTTTATTAATTACCAAAATAAATTAGGTCTTGTTTTAAATTGGTATCTCCCACTATTTTCTTCAAACTATATTACCTCACTTATATAGTTCGGCAAAATCTAATTAAAGATTTGCTAGTGAGAATAAGGATCCCATTTCAAATGTATATAGCCTTGTGGTGACACAACAAACTATATATAAATAAATAGGTAGACAACTTTTGTCAATTACATCAACTATGCAACTCCTTTTTTTTGCCTCTTAGATTATTTTGATCAAGTGGTGGCACATCCGAATCAAAATTATCCAAGTTAAGTCCGACCTAGCACTCCATATATTCAAAAAGAAAAATATCATCCTTGTGGTGACACAACAAAACAATATTGTTCAATTTTCTTTATAAGCATCAAATGTGATAAATTAACATCTTAAATACTTAATACTTGCCTTGTGGTGACACAAACAAACTCATATTAAATATTTAATACTCTATTAATTTTATCATGCTAGAAGGCTTACGCTCGATATTCCAAATATCTTTGAACGCTTAGACTTAATATAAAAATTGAGGGGTTTGTTATTAATTTGTCTCATCTTGTTTAGCTGCGCATATATTATATATATATATAAAATACGCTATATATTAATAAACATGCGAAGCATGTTTGCATAATATATAATATATATATATAAGCATGCACATATAGAATACTATATTCTACCCTTGATTGATTATGGACTTTATTCTAGTTTGTTCACTAGAGCCACCAAGTGAACCAAAAGGTCAAACCCTAGGGGTGCAAGAATTAATATTTAAATATAACTATTACATTTAAACCCTGCTCCATTACAAACGGGTCTTCACGCGCCTTTTTCTTTTTCTTGATCTCCAATTTTTCAAAAATTAATTCTAACTATTCCTATTACAAAACTATTTAAAATAAATAGAAACCTCGATCGCTAAATAAGGGAAGTACATAGAGAGAGATAGAATTTACATTAAGAAAAATTAGAGAAGACGAGGTACGCAGAATTCCATTTAATAAAACCCATACATTCATGCATCCAACTAAAATAAAATCCAATCATATCGTCAATAGTCCATAATCAATCCCATTTATTATCATACACATCACCATACGCATCAATAAATAACATTCATCTTATGAATAATAAACATTTAATATATATATCGATATCATTTAATGGGCAAATTTAGTTAGTATAAAATCTATTTTTGAATCAAAATAAACTCCTTTATTTTAATCCAAATTTAAATCAAAATAAAACTATTTTATTTTAATTTATCCAATTTTGAATAAAATAAACTATTTTATTTTAATCAAAATTTTAATCAAAATAAACTCCTTTATTTTAATTAATTATGAAATCCAATTTCATATATAAAAAAAAAAAATTAAAATAAACTCTTTATTTTAATTAATTATGGAATCCAATTCCATGTAAAAAAAAAAAAAAATATTAAAGGAAACACTTGATTTTTTTCTTTCACAAATAAACTCACAAATAATATGAAATCTTATTCTTTAAATTTTTATTTAAGAAATAATATGAAATCTTATTCACAAATAAACTCTTTTATTTTGAATAAACTCTTTTCATATTTATTTTATTTAAAATAGGATTCTCTTTCCTATTCACAAATAAACTCCTTTATTTTGAATAATATGAAATCTTATTTCATATTTAAATAAACTCCTTTATTTAAGGAAAAATAAATCCAATTTCAACTCCAATTAGTTATCATGGAATCCAATTCCAACTCTAATTAGTTAGCATGAAATTTAATTTTAAAATTAAAATAAATCTTTTATTTTAATATTAAAATAAACCTTTTATTTTAAGATTTAAAATAAACCTTTTTATTTTAATTATAAAATTATTAAAATTAAAATAAAACTTTATATTTAATAATATTAAAATAAACTTTTATTTTAAAATTAAAATAAATTTTTATTTTATATTATATAATAATATTAATAATATATATATATATATATATATATATATATATATATATATATATATATATATATATATATATATATATATATATATATATATATATATATATATATATATATATATATATATATATATATATATATATATATATATATATATATATATATATACTACTTTCATGTTATTTATTCCTTGAAACCGTGCATTGCCTTAGCTTTATATATATAGATTGACTTCCTTTTAAAATCATATTTTTCTCAAAAAAATCCTTGAAAAAAAATTCAATTTTTTTTTTTTTTTTTTTTTTTTTTTTTATACAATAAAATTATGCCCAATTAAATTGTTCTAAACACATATCAATATACATATCAAATTAAAACAATTAATAATTCGCATAAAGGTTTGGCTTTGATACCACTGTTAGGTTTGTAATATTCATGAACGCAATCAAATTGCAAAAATAATGCGAAACGAGTAAAATCAGAGTTTAAAAATTTTACAAACCATAAACCCGGATCACCCTTTATGCACAATTATTAATTAAACGAAAAGATAAAGAATAAAATCATACCCTTGAAGATCGAGCTTCCTCAGTACAAGTTCACCTCCAATCCTTTTCGCTCAACTCAATCCACCGGGTTTGGTTCCTTCCTTCGATCAACGTTAGCCACCCAAGTGTTTGGCCTCTGAGGTGATCCACCAAGGAAGAATAAAGAATTCAAGAAGAAGGGTATTCGGCTCAAACCCTAGTTTTTCTATCTCTATAGAAAAGGAGCGATTTCCCAACTAATTGAAATTATTACGTAGTTGTCAAAGTCAACAACCCATAATAAGACTCTCTTATTTATAGATGTGGGCAACCCACCTTTAACAATTAAGGGATTGGGTTTTATTTAATTAATTAAATTCTTTAATTAATTAAGCTCCCTAATCTTATTAGGGATAATTAATTAAACTCCTTTAACTAATTTTCCTTCCTAATCCAATTAGGAATAAATGAGAGTACTTATATTAAATTAATTCCTAAACTCTTTTAGAAATTAAAATAATAATAATTGTAATAATATTAATAAGACTCCTCTTATTAATTTATATTTAATATTTCTAAAATATTAAATAATAATATTAAGCTATTTAATTTATTCTATCACCATAGATTAAATTAAATATACATAACATATTATTACGATTATGCCATTAACTTCTTAAATAATTATTCTTCCTTTTATGGTGTGACCCTTTAGGTTCTCCATATTAAACCTATTGTGAATAAATCAATTAGAATAATTCTAATCTTATTTAAATAAATAAATTAAATAATTAATTTATTTAAATAAATAATATTTATTCTACAATAGGATAAGCCTCCCTAATGATCAACGACTTTCCGTATAATATAGATTTCAACATTAATCATAAAAGAACCTTTGAGTAAATAGTTACCGATAATTCATCTCCTTCCACCATACAATGTCCCAATTAAATATAAGACATGGAATTACCACAAGTCTTATTTTATTTAATTATATGTATTTTCGATCCTTAAATGCACAACTCCAAATAATGCAAATTAGAAACTCCTTTCTAATTTCATTCTCGCCGCCAAGGACTACCGGGTTGTCATTTATCGAATCACATAGGACATTTCTCTTCTTTATTAGAAGTGGTAGATTCTTTATCGATCATACATTATCTCCATGTACAACTTATTATACCCAAGCATACCTTTTGATATACCCTAAGGGTCTTAAGGAATAAGTCAAAGTATAACTCATCATACACAAGATACTATGATGATCTCAAGTCCAAGGATTACTTGTACTACTATCACTACAGAATTCCTATCGACAGCAAATAAAACTCCATTAGGTATTCCTTAGCGAGCCAATGCTCAAAGAACTTATTCTCTAATAAGCACCTACATACTTGCTTTAGTGTTCCACACAAATGATCATGAGATCAATCATCCTCATCCAATGAGCAAGCAACGATGTACCAATCTATCCGGATTCACTAATCCCCAATTTAGTAATCCAATGATTGGGAACTATTTTAGTTTTAAGCTTTCAAAGAATTTAGATCTCATTAGAATGATCATCATCATTATTCTAAAAGCATTGCTTAAAACTATGGGTTTATCACATATTATAAAACAGCATCATGTAGATAATTAAAAGCCTTTAATAAATTAATACTTTTTATTAATAAATGAATAAGATTGTTACAAAGTATATGCTTTATCATCAAACATGATCGGCTTGTGTGCATACTACTTTCATATATATATATATATATATATATATATATATATATATATATACTCGCTAAAATTCTAAGTATGGTTATACAAGTGTCATCACTTGGATAATTATTGTACATGTTGATACATACTTGTTGATTTCCAGTATGTATACCTTAATTAAAAATCGTCTAAGCTATTTGACTCGGCTAGACACAGATTTAAGAATATCGTTGAACATGATAGAACACTATTGTTATCCAACCAAATTATTTTGGTTCGGATTCAGGCTAAGTATGAACATCCCGAATCTGGGAAACTTTTGTGCGCCCAAGGCGGATAAGATGAACGAGAATATTGTTCTGGTATGTAGTATTGATCAATACAGGGCATAACGGGCTGATCACCCCCGTGCCCAAAAGATATGAAGGTTTACAGATGAAGTTCTGTTAAACCTTTTCAAAAATCGAAAAAAATCTTCATAGTCTGTCGACTGTTCTCTATTTATAGTCGGTACGTAGTTTCAAAATTTTGAAATAGAATTGTTATGTCGATTAGAATTGTTTCAGTTACTTCATAACTATTGTTTCGTTGTAAAAGTGTCACTCAAAGAAAACATTTAATCCTTTCAGCTAATTTTTATTGTTTGCTATTACTTGCTGGGCACTTAAATGCTCATTCTTGCTTAATTTAAATATTTTCAGTTAAGTATGACTAACTAGAGGGCTCTGCCAGGAACAAAGGGAAGAGAAAGCTGTCAGACTAAGTTTGTGTTATCTTATGTAAAAGCTAGACTTAAATAAGATGATGATATTTATTATCTATCATGTAATGAAATGTTTTAAGGTCGCGTACCTGGGATTTAGACAACTTTGATATGTAAATTAAGTTTGATATTTATGACAATATTATTATTATTCTGCTCAAAGAAATGGTATCGTGAAGCACTGAATTCAGGTTTCAATTATCTGAATTTGGGGGCGTCACAAGAACGATGAGTGTTAGAAAGCTTTCCTTACAATCAAAGAGTAGCTGGTTAACGCTCCTTTTTTGGTACCTCCTAGGGATGGTGTTCCCTTGTTCATGTACCTGTCCATTAATAACAATGCCATGGGCTGCATGCTGGGACAAAATGACGATAGATGCCAAGAACAAGGTATCTATTACCTCAACAAAAGATTCAGCAGCAGTGAACAAAAGTACACTCTAATTGAGAAGACTTGTTATGCTTTAGCATGGGCTTCCATGAGGTTACAACATTACTTCCATGGTCACACAAACCATCTCATATCCCGCATGGATCCTCTCAAGTATGTGTTCAGTAAGCCCATACTAAATTATCAGCTGTCCAAATGGCAGTTGATCCTACAGCAGTTTGACATTGTCTATTTGACGCAAAAATCTATCAAGGGTCAAGGAATTGCGGATCAATGGCCGCCGCACCTACAGGGGATTACAAACCCTTGGAAACATATTTTTCCGATGAAGGGTAATGGCGGTTCAAAGAACACCATCAAGACGATGCATGCCATACATGAAAAATGTATTTCGATGGAGTATTAACACGTATAAGGTCGGAGCCGAGCAGCTTCTAGTATCCAAAGATGGGGAGCAAAGATCTCCGTCATTTGTCAAATTGTAGTTTGTCAGCACCAACAACATAGCTGAATATGAAGGCTGCATCATGGGGCTAAAACTTGCCCGTTCAATGGGCATCGGGCGATTAACTATCTTTGGGGATTCAGAGTTGGTAATCAAATAATCCATAGGAATCTATCAAACCAAAGAACTACATTTGCTGCCTTACCATCGACAAGTTTTAAAGATGGCTTTGGAGTTCAAAGAAATCTCCTTTCTATACATTCCTCGTAATAGGAATGATTTTGCGGATGCACTAGCAATGTTGGCCTCCTTGATCCACATACCTGACAAGGAAAACATGCCAAACATCACATTTGTCCTGCAAAAAGGCCCCAGCTTATGGGAACTATGTTGGAGAAGTATCAGATGAGCTACCTCCCATCCACAACCCTTGGTATCAGCATATGAAGGAGTATCTGTGAGATGGATCTACACCCACTGAGGCGAGATTGACTGAAAAGAGGCGGATCCATTGAATTGCTATAAAATTCTACCTGAGTGGAGATGCACTCTACAAAAGAGATGCAGGATTAGGTCTTCTCAGATGTCTGGACAAAGACCAAGCTCAGAGGGTCATGGATGAGATCCATGGTGGAGTATGTGGCCCACACATGAGCGGACCCCTACTTGTTAAGAAAATCCTCAGAACAGGGCATTATTGGCTTACGCTCAAAGCTGATTGTGATGATCACGTCAAGAGGTGCTATCAATGCCAAATTCATGGAAATGCTATCCATGCCCCTCCAAGGGAACTCCACAATATGAGTTCGCCATGGACCTTCTTAATGTGGGGAATGGACGTGATCGGGCCCATCGAGCCCAAAGCCAATAATGGATATCGATTCATATTCACCATGATCGACTACTTCACCAAATGAGTAGAAGCAGCCTCCTTCCCCAGGGTTACTAAAGAAGTCATCATTGCTTTCATCAGAAACAATATCGTCTATCGATATGGACAACCAAAGGTCATTGTGTCAGATAATGCTAAGAACCTCAACAACAAAATGATGGAGGAGTTATGCAGTAAATTCCACATCAAACACCTTAACTTCGTCATCTACCGTCCAAAGATGAATGGTGCTGTTGAAGCGGCTAATAAAAACATCAAGAAGATCATGCAAAAAATGTCCGCCAATCACAAAGGATGGCCTGATCTCTTACATCTATAACGTTTTTTTTTTAAAAAATGTTGTAAAAAAAATACCACAACGTTTTTATAAAAAAAGTTGTGGTTTAAGTGTTGTCTATTTAGTACTTTGTACTGGTGTAATGATATAAATGCTTATGTGTTATTTGATTCGGGTGCTACTTGTTCTTTTATAGCATGTGAATTTTCTAGATAGTTAGGATTACTCCCTGAAAGATTTCCAATACCTTTGAATATTAAGGTTGCCAATGAAGAAATAATTCCTGTCGAACATATTCATAGGCGTTGTTGTGTAGAAATAAGAGGTTAAAAATTATCGATAGATTTATTACCGATAAATTTGGGAGAATTCGATGTAATTCTCGGGATGGATTGGTTGTTTAACCATGGTGCAATTATAGATTGTCAAAAGAAATGTGTAAACCTTCGAACTTTGAAGCAGCCTAAGGTAGTGTTTTACGGTAGTAAATCTCCGGGACGTTCGTGTTTTCTTACCATGACACAAACTAGGAAATTACTGAAGAAGGGATGTGTAGGTTATTTATGTCATGTTGTTGATACCCAAAGAGTTGGAGAAATAATGGAACAAATACCTATAGTAAAATAATGGAACAAATACCTATAGCCATTATGAGTTTCTGATAATGTCGTTTGGGTTGACAAATACACCAGCTACATTCATGGATATGATGAATAGAGTGTTCAAATAATATTTGGAAAAGTTCATTGTTGTGTTTATCGATTATATTCTAGTCTATTCTAAGTTGCCAGAAGATCACGCTGAACATCTAAAAGTAGTGTTGGAGACACTAAGGAGGGAGAAGTTATATGCGAAATTCACTAAGTATGAATTTTAGCTTGAAAGAGTGAAGTTTTTGGGGCATGTTATTGATAAAGATGGAATTTCAGTGGATCCAGCAAAGGTGCAATCAGTGATTAATTGGGAACAACCGAAAACATCGACAGAGGTATAGAGTCTCCTAGGGTTAGCTGGATACTATAGAAGATTTATCCATGATTTTCCTAAGATAGCTACTCCGTTGACTAATTTAACAAGAAAGACAGTGAAGTACGTATGGACTGAGAAGTGTGAAAATAGTTTTCAAGAACTGAAGAAAAGGTTGAGTGAAGCATTTGTATTATCTTTACCCGATGATACAGGGAATTTTGTAGTTTATAGTGATGCTTCGCATAGAGGACTAGGTTGCATGCTGATGCATCATAGCAAGGTCATTGCTTATGCATCACAATAGTTAAAAGATTATAAGAAAGGTTATCCTACTCATGATCTCGAACTGGCAGCGGTGGTATTCGCCTTAAAAATTTTGAGGCATTAACTATATGGGGAAAAGTGTGAGATATACACAGACCATAAAAGTCTAAAATATATCTTCACACAAAAAGATTTAAATATGAGACAAAGAAGATGGATGGAATTGATAAAGGATTACGACTGCGATATCCTATATCATCTAGGAAAAGTGAATGTGGTGGCCAACGCCTTAAGTAGAAAGGATCGGAAAAGGTTGTTGTCTATGTTAACGGCTCAAACTGAGTTAATAACAGCGATAGCTAGAATGGAGTTAGTGTAATAACCCGATATTTTTTATATAAATAAATGAGAAATTTTGCATATAATTTTTTTAAAAAAAATGGGAATATGTGCCAAGTAATGTGTATGTATATATGTGATAAATAAAATTTATTTATTACATGAACAATTTCAAATAATTTTATTTTAGAATTATTGATAATTATAAAGTATATTCTTATAATAATTAATTTAGTAGTATAAATGTTTTATTATTTATTTTCCATGAAAATATGATTATATATTATTTAAATAATATATGAAATGATTATAAATTATTATAATAATTATATTATTTTATTATATGAAATTTTGTTCGATTATTTAAGTTAATTATTTTAACTTAATTAATAATGTTATATATGAAAGATAAATCGATATGAAATTCAAACCCTAATTTTAGATTTTGAGCAATGAATGAGAATAATAATATTATATTAAATATAATATTAATTTTTCAGTGTTATAAATATATATACAGTATATGTATAGACTGATAATGGTTATTCAATTATGGTGTATTATGACAAACCCTAGTATTACTGTCATAAACCATAATTGAAAACTCAAAACTGGAATTTAAGATCGGTCAGAAACTGTGTTATATGAATTATGTTGCATATTATAGAATTTCTGTTAATTAGGAAAAACCCTAATTAATATTTGAAAACCCTAATTAAAATTAAAAACCCTAATTTGCTAATTAAGAACCCTAATTGTTAAAATTAGAAATCCTAATTATTATTTTAGTAAATTAAAATTTTAATTTGGGAACCCTAATGATATTCAGGAACCCTAATTATTTAAAACCCTAATTTCTATTTAAAAAAAACCTAATTTTAATTAGTGTATTTTAATTAAAATTTTATTACACTTTAATTTTAATTTTTCAAACCCTAGAAATTAATTGAGAAACTTTAAGGTTTAAAATCTAGTGATTAAAGCCTAGATTAAAATACCATGGACAAGAATACCATTAAAATTGATAACCAAATTACCATTATACCCTTTTTGTCCCATTTGTTGAATTATTGCTAGAAAATCTAGCAAGATCTTGGCAAGCCACCATAGTCTACCTAGGAGCTAAATAATTCCAGCACATCAGCCATGTGATCATCCAATACATTGTATACAAGTTATACATATAGATTAAGAGAGAGAAAACTACTAAAGTTACTCTTTTAGGCTATCTAACTATCAAACAATTTTTCTCTCTCCCAAACCTCAGAAAATATTAGTGATTCAGTCCATATCCAAGTCCCCAGAACACCCAAGCACAATCATCAAAGATCAGATTCAAGAATCAAGGTGTAAAAAAGTACAAAACCCCTAATTAAAAGTCATGTGATTTGATGTTAGATGTTAAGATTCTGTGTTAAAACATGTTGTATGTAGTATATATTGATGATCTGGGTTGATATCTTGTAGATCCATAACATCTAAATGCTCAAAATTGATGATTTTCAAAATCTGGGAAATTTTTTAAAAGTATCTGACAACGAATGTCAGACCATAAAAATCTCAGTCTGTTATGTGTTTTGGCTGTTTAAATGTTTGATCTTATAGTATGCTATGAGATCTATGTTCTGAAATTTGTATTAGGGTCATATCTGTTATAGATTGAAAGTTATTCATGGTCAAAGTTGGTTGACTGACCATGACCAAAAGAAATCTGGGTAACCCAGATGCTACCCAGAATACTCTGACAGCCAGTTTACGTCCTTGGATCTTTCGTGTGTTGGATGTTTTGTGTTTATTCTTGCATCCATATTGTAGTCTGGTAGATGAACTAATTATTAAAGCTTTAATCATACCTAAATGTTTAATAGACTGAAAGTAGTGACTGGTCAAAGTTGTATAGAAGATCACGAAAACTGATTTCTGGAATTTCCAGAAATCATATGAACAAAGTTTTGACATACTTTAACTGGATTAGATCTGGAGATTTTGTTGTAGTTTAATTGATTTGATGAATGTTATATGTACTATGTCATGTATACTATACATTTGAACTTTTATAACAACATAACATCAACTAGAACCCTAAGATATTTAAGCCACAAAGTGTCTACTCGAAGCTGACTGGGTTTCTGGGTTACCCAGAAAAACCCAGTAAGCTCTGACAGCTTGTTCTAAGGCTTGGATCTTGATCATGTGTTAGGATCTGACCTAGAAATAGTTATGAAATTGTAATATTATATGAGTACTACAATATCTAATCAATCACCAGCCCAGAAACACCTTACACGAAGATTTATTCTTGGTCAAAGTATGCAACTCGTTCATTGTCTATGAAGATTTGGGTTTGGTGAAGAACATGAAGAACACCTATAGCGATTTACATTTACTGCTAAAGCGATCTTTAGCGACATTTTTATTAATTTTAATTAATTAAATTTTCAAAAATCATTTAAAAATAGAAATTAATTTTTGAAAATTTCAAAAATAGTTTTAAAAATTATTTGAAGTCATGAAAATTAACTTTTAATAATTTGACATATTTTTAATAAATATTAGTATTTATTTGAATATTAATGAATTTTAATTTAATTAATAAACACATTAAATAAATTCATTAAAAATGATTTTATTATATTAAAAATCATTTTAAATGATAATAAGGTATTTAATAGTATTTTAAGTTATAAAACATAACTTTTAATATTTTATGACAAATTTCATTAATTATTTAATATTAATGATATTAGATTTATTTAGTGATTAAATTAAATAAATTAATTAAAAATGATTTTAATATTATAAAAATCATTTTAAATGAAAATAAATAGTTTAAAAATATAACTTTAGATATTTAAAGGTAAATTTCATTAATAATTTTATATTAATGATATTTAATTTATTTAATAATTATATTGAATAAATAAATTAAAAATGGTTTTATTAATTTAAAAATCATTTAAAAAGATATAAATGAATTAAAAATATTTTAAGTTATAATAAATTATTTTAATATTTTGATGAATAATACATTAATATTTAAATATTAATGGTAATTATTTAAAAATGATTTTTGAATGTTCTAAAAATCGCTTAAGGTAATATTAAAACTTTAAAAATATTTTGAGTTATTATAAATAACTTTAATATTTTAGCAATGATTTCATTAATAGTTTAATATTAATTAAATATTAATGATAATAGAATTATTTAATATTTACATCATTTAATAATGATTCCGGTGTTTGAAAAATTATGATAAATTATAATAATAAATAAAAAAAAATTTATAAGTCATTTATAAATAATATGACTAATAATTATAGTCATTGAACTACAGAATAGAGTTTTAGACTCGATAATTACCCGATAAAGCCGTCGGTACACCGAAATATTTTAGAAATTGATCTAGACTTATATAATTGGACCTTCGATAAGTAAGTGTTTGTTTGCAACCAAACGATCGTTTGTTAAATATGTGACAATGTGATTAGGTTATGTGCTGACCGCAAATAGCAGTACTATGTGTTATGATACATTATTCTAATCGAACGAATGATCTTATTAATGATAGGTTTCTCTATAAAAGATTAATCTAAGTTGCGTTATTGTAAGCACCAGCTCAGGCAAGTATCCTAACTTTGCATTTCCTTTATGCAATGGACATGAGTAAGAAAGTTTTAGAATTATATTATCATTATGCCATTTATCAACTCTATTGTTATTGATTATGTATCCAATTATTCATATTCATACAAGTTCTTAAATTATCTGATCGTCGTTTATCAACACAGTATTATTGCATAATCCATATATTTATTCTGTTCGTTAGTTTCTAAATATGGTTATACAAGTGTCCCCACTTGGATAACCATTGTATTTAATCACATGTTGATACATACCTATTGATTTCCAATATGTATACGTTGACTTAAAAGCCGTCTAAGCTATTTTATTTGGCTAGACACAAACTTAAAAATATTGTTGAACAAGTTAGAACTTTATTGTATCCAACCAGATTGTTTTGGTTCGGATTCCCGACTAAGTATGAACATCCCGAATATGGGAAAACTTTTGTGCACCTAAGGTGGATAAGATGAATGATGATATCGTTCTTGCATGTAGTATTGATCAATACAGGGCATAACGGGCTGATCACCCCCGTGCCCGTAAGTTATGATAGTTTACAGATGAAGTTCTGTTTAACCTTTCCAAAAATAGAAAACAATGTTCATAGTCTATCGACTAATCGCCAGTTATAGTTAGTACGTACTTTCAAAAATTTGATATAGAATTGATATGTCATTATTATTGGTTCAGCTTACTTCACAACTGTTGATTCGTTGTAGAAGTGTCATTCAAAGAAAATATTTAATCTTTTCAGCTAATATCTATTGTTGTTATTACTTGCTGGGAAATCAAATATTCTTTCTTGCTTTAAATTTAAATATTTTCAGCTAAGTATGATCAACTAGAAGGATCAGGCAAGAACAAGGGGAAATGAAAGCTGTTCGAATGAATTTTATAATATTCTGTGTAATAGCTAAAGTTTATTAAGACAATGATACTTACTATCTATGATGTAATGGATGTTTAAAGGTCACGTACCTGGGAGTAGACTTTGATGCATATATAAATTTAATTTGGTTTCTATATTATTGTTATTATTATTATATAATTTTGCTCATAGAAAATGGTATCGTGAAGCACCGAGTTCGGGTTTCAAGTACCTGAATTTGGGGCCGTCACAGGTTGGTATCAAAGCTTTAGGGTTAGAAACCTTAGGTGGGATAGACCTTAGGCTATAACCTTAGAACAGAGAGAAACGTTGAAAATATAAATAACTCATATAGAGTTTAAAAGGAGATGAATTAAATAAATTCATCGTTAAACAAAATAAAAGATAACTTTTATAAAACTATTGTTTGCTGTGTGTATATACTATATGCTAATCAGGATAATTTGTGTGTAGATATCAGGAGGAAAAGAATTAGGATACCCTCAGATCGTAAAGAAGGGGCCAATATCAAAGCCAATAGCTGAAATAGAGGCTCACAGTGCAAGCAACCTTGATGAGGTGGTGGTATTGGAAAACGTAGTTGGATTCTTGAAATAGTGGGCTCGATGAGATAGTGATTCGATAATCAAGTTGGAGCTAATCAAAGCATCAACAGAAGTGCAGAATCTGAGGAACCAGGTTTCTTATCTGGAAAATTTATGGGAAATAGAAAAGCTATGAAACAGTCAGTTGCGAAAAGCGTTAATAGAAACAATGGAAGAACATGATAAGCTTAAAATCCCAATTGATCAAATGGGAGCCAGAAGCAACAAATCGTGCGCAACTCTGAACAAGAAGGGGAAAAGAAAGATGAAAGACCGCGACTTAGGAAATAAGTAGGATTAGTAGTTAATTATGTATGTTTGATAAAGTACGTGTGTAATGTAATATTCCCAATTTTTGTGTAAGTTATTGCAGTAATTCCCGACTTTTGTGGTTACAAAGGGATAGCAGTATGTGCTACGTTATGTAAAGTACTTTGAATTAATGAAGACGAATCTATGTTTAATTAATGGAATAAGTTTTGTATAAAACATCGTGTTATATGTTAAACTTATACAATAAGGTTTAGAATGTAAGTTAAATTTATAATTTAATGTAATCAGATAATGCCGCCAAGACGTCGAACACGAAATCAAAGGGAAGAAGAATTTGTCAACAACGCTGGGGGACAACAGCAAGACCTGATGCAAAACTTTGCAAACATGGTAGCTCAGGCTATGCAGCAGGGAATACCAGCCGCAGGGAACCACCCAAACAATCGTTTGGCAAAATTTAAAGACTTCATAGCAGTAGGACCACCAGAATCAGGGGATCAGCTGACCCTATAGAAGCCCAGACATAGGTTAACAAGATAGAAAAGGCGTTCATAATTTTAAGGGTAGATGAGGGGCAAAAGACCACTTTTGCCACTTATATGATGAATAGGGGGCTAACTTTTGGTGGGAGGCAAATCAAACTAGGGAAGGAGAAGGAGTAGTTACACGGGCTAGGTTTAAGACTTTATTTTTTGAAAACTATCTATCAGCTAGTATGCAGGCTAGGATGGAGGTGAAATTTCTAGAGTTGAAGCAGGAGAACATGACTGTTGCGGAGTATGCCGCAAAGTTTAATGAGTTGGCTAGGTTCACTTTGCATCAAGTTGATACGGAGGCTAGGAAGGCAAGGAGGTTTGAGCTGGGCTTAAAACCCTGGCTCTACAACAAGGTGGCGGTGTAGCAGATTAATACTTTTGCAGAACTCATGGAAAAGACTATTATAGCCGAGGAGGGGAGTGAGGCCATGAGCCTCTACAACAAGGGGAAGAAGACCAAAGGCAAGGCAGGAGGAGCTGTGAAGGTGGAAGGTAATAGTGGAAATAGGGGTGAGAAAAGAAAAGGAATTTCAGGAATGTTCAAAGAAAAGCAGAAGGTGTGAAGAAGCGGTGTAGTTCAAAGTGGGAACTATGGGAAGAATCACTCTGGTGAGTGTCTGAAGGGTAAGTTTGTATGTTACAAGTGTGGGCAGGAGGGCCATATTTCTCCCAACTGCCCCAACCCAAGGATGAACAGTGGGTGTTTTCTATGCGGATCGACTGAGCATAAGGTAAAGGATTTTCCAAAGAGGAAAATGGAGGCGGGAAGTGTAACCACGGAAAAGACAGTAGGACTCTGGCGATCACAGGACCGACTTCAACCAATAACCCAACAAAAGCAACCACGAGAGTCTTTAACATGACGGTCCAGGATACTGTAGCAACTGGGAATGGATCTCCAGGTATTATTTGAATAACTTTTATTTTCGTGTATATATACGATTTTCCTATATATAGCAAATTATTTTATAAAGAAATGTTGAAGGGGAATTTGAGTTCTTTTAGAAATCAAATTTTCGTTTAATCAGATAGACAAGCTTTATGCTGAATAGTTAAAGTTTACTTCGATCAAATATGATCGAGATCTACTTGCAATGATTGTGTATGCTATGTACCCTTGTATGTATAAGTTTTGAAATGGTGATTCCGGGGACGGAATCCTTATAAGGGAGGGTGAATATAATAACCCGATATTTTCTATATAATAAATGAGAAATTTTGCATATAATTTTTTTTTATTTTAAAAATGGGAATATGTGCCATGTAATGTTCATGTATATATGTGATAAATAAAATTTATGTATTACATGAATAATTTCAAATAATTTTATTTTAGAATTATTGATAATTATAAAGTATATTCTTCTAATAATTAATTTAGCATTAGTAAATGTTTTCTTATTTATTTTCCATGAAAATATGATTATATATTATTTAAATAATATATGAAATAATTATAAATTATTATAATAATTATATTATTTTATTATATGAAATTTTATTTAGATTATTTAAGTTAATTATTTGTAACTTAATTAATAATGTTATATATGAAAGATAAATCGATATGGAATCCAAACCCTAAATTTGGATTTTGAGCAATGAATGAGAATAATAATATTATATTAAATATAATATTAATTTTCCAGTGTTATAAATATATGCAGTATATGTATAGACTGATAATGGTTATTCAATTATGGTGTATCACGACAAACCATAGTATTACTGTCATAAACCATAATTGGAAACTCAAAACTGGAGTTTATGATCGGTCAGAAACTGTGTTATATGAATTATGTTGTATATTATAGAATTTCTGTTAATTAGGACAAGCCCTAATTAATATTTGAAAACCCTAATTTTCTAATTAAGAACCCTAATTATTAAAATTAGAAACCCTAATAATTATTTTAGTAAATTAAATTGTTAATTTGGGAACCCTAATGATATTAAGGAGCCCTAATTATTTAAAACCCTAATTTCTATTTTAAAAAAACCTAATTTTAATTAGTGTGTTTTAATTAAAATTTTATTACACTTTAATTTTAATTTTTCAAACCCTAGAAATTAATTGAGAAACTTTAAGGATTAAAATCTAGTGATTAAAGCCTAGATTAAAGTACCATGGACAAGAATACCATTAAAATTGATAACCAAATTACCATTATACCCTTTTTGTCCCATTTGTTGAATTATTGCTAGAAAATCTAGCAAGATCTTGGCAAGCCACCATAGTCTACCTAGGAACTAAATAATTCCAGCACATTAACCATGTGATCATCCAATAATGGTATACAAGTTATACATATAGATTATGAGAGAGCAAGCTACTAAAGTTGCTCTTTTAGGCTATCTAACTCTCAAACAATTTTTCTCTCTCCCAAACCTCCAAAAATATTAGTGATTCAGTCCATATCCAAGTCCCCAGAACACCCAAGAACAATCATCAAAGATCAGATTCAAGAATCAAGGTGTAAAAAGGTACAAAAACCCTAATTAAAAATCATGTGATTTGATGTTAGATGTTAAGATTCTGTGTTAAAACATGTTTTATGTAGTATATATTGATGATCTGGTTTGGTATCTTGTAGATCCATAACATTTAAATGCTCAAAATTGATGATTTTCAAAATCTAGAAATTTTTTTAAAAGTGATCTGACAACGAATGTTAGACCATATAAATCTCAGTCTGTTATGTGTTTTGGCTGTTTAAATGTTTGATCTTGTAGTATGCTATGAGATCTATGTTCTGGAATTTGTAGTAGGGTCATATCTATCATAGATTGAAAGTTATTCATGGTCAAAGTCGGTTGACTGACCATGACCAAAAGAAATCTGGGTAACCCAGATGCTACCTAGAATACTCTGACAACCAGTTTACGTCCTTGGATCTTTCGTGTGTTGGATGTTTTGTGTTTATTCTTTCATCCATGTTGTAGTCTGGTAGATGAACTAATTATTAAAGCTGTAATCACACCAAAATGTTTAATAGACTAAAAGTAGTGACTGGTCAAAGTTATATAGTAGATCACGAAAACTGATTTCTAGAATTTCCAGAAATCGTATGAACAAAGTTTCTGACATACTTTAACTGGATTAGATCTGGAGATTTTGTTGTAGTTTAATTGATTTGATGAATGTTATATGTATTATGTCATGTATACTACACATTTGAACTATTATAACAACATAACATCAACTAGAACCCTAAGATATTTAAGCCACAAAAAGTAATCATCAAGTCGATCGGGTTTACAAGCGTTACCCGAAAAACCCAAAGAAGCTCTGACAGCTTGTTCTAAGGCTTGGATCTTGATCATGTGTTAGGATCTGACCTAGAAATAGTTATGAACTTTTAATATTATATGAGTACTACAATAGCTAATCAATCAGCAGCCCAGAAACACCTTACACGAAGATTTATTCTTGGTCAAAGTATGCAACTCGTTCATTGTCTATGAAGATCTGGGTTTGGTGAAGAACATGAAGAACACCTATAACGACGGTTCTGTCGCTATAGGCAGTCTTTAGCGACATTTTTATTAATTTTAATTAATTAAATTTTCAAAAATCATTTAAAAATAGAAATTAATTTTTGAAAATTTCAAAAATAGTTTTAAAAATTATTTGAAGTCATGAAAATTAACTTTTAATAATTTGACATATTTTTAATAAATATTAGTATTTATTTGAATATTAATGAATTTTTAATTTAATTAATAAACACATTAAATAAATTCATTAAAAATGATTTTATTATATTAAAAATTATTTTAAATGATAATAAGGTATTTAATAGTATTTTAAGTTATAAAACATAACTTTTAATATTTTATGACAAATTTCATTAATTATTTAATATTAATGATATTAGATTTATTTAGTGATTAAATTAAATAAATTAATTAAAAATGATTTTAATATTATAAAAATCATTTTAAATGAAAATAAATAGTTTAAAATATTTTTAAGTTATAAAATATAACTTTAGATATTTAAAGGTAACTTTCATTAATAATTTTATATTAATGATATTTAATTTATTTAATAGTTATATTGAATAAATAAATTAAAAATGGTTTTATTAATTTAAAATTCATTTAAAAAAGGATATAAATGAATTAAAATTATTTGAAGTTATAATAAATGACTTTTAATATTTTGATGAATAATACATTAATATTTAAATATTAATGGTAATTATTTAAAAATGATTTTTGAATGTTTTAAAAATCATTTAAGTGGTAATATTAATACTTTAAAATATTTTGAGTTATTATAAATAACTTTAATAATTTGGCAATGGTTTCATTAATAGTTTAATATTAATTAAATATTAATGATAATAGAATTATTTAATATTTAAATCATTTATTAATGATTCCTGTTTGAAAAAATCATGATAAATTATAATAATAAATAAAAAAAATTTTATAAGTCATTTAAAAATAATATGACTAATAATTACGATCATTGAACTACGTAATAGAGTTTTAGACTTCGATAATTACTTCGAAAGCAAAGCCGCTTTTTACAAAAATATTTTAGAAATTGATCTAGACTTATATAATTAGACCTTATAAGTGTTTGTTTGCAAACCAACGATCGTTAAAAATATGTGACAATGTGATTAGGTTATGTCTTGTATGCAAATAAGCGAAGATTTATGTGTTATGATACATTATTCTAATCAAATGAATGATCTTATTAATGATAGGTTTTGATATAAAAGATTAATATAAGTTGCGTTATTGTAAGCAGCAGCTCAGGCAAGTATCCTAACTTTGCATTTCCTTTATGCAATGGACATGAGTAAGAAAGTTTTAGAATTATATTATCATTATACCATTTATCAACTTTATTGTTATTGATTATGTATCCAATTATTCATATTCATACAAGTTCTTAAATTATCCGATCATCGTTTATCAACACAGTATTATTGCATAATCCATATATTTATTCTGTTCGTTAGTTTCTAAGTATGGTTATACAAGTGTCCCCACTTGGATAACCATTGTATTTAATCACATGTTGATACATACCTATTGATTTCCAGTATGTATACGTTGACTTAAAAGCCGTTTAAGCTATTTTATTTGGCTAGACACAAACTTAAAAATATTGTTGAACAAGTTAGAACTTTATTGTATCCAACCAGATTATTTTGGTTCGGATTCCCGACTAAGTATGAACATCCCGAATATGGGAAAACTTTTGTGCACCTAAGGTGGATAAGATGAATGATGATATCGTTCTTGCATGTAGTATTGATTAATACATGGCATAACGGGCTGATCACCCCCGTGCCTGTAAGTTATGACGGTTTACAGATGAAGTTCTGTTTAACCTTTTCGAAAATAGAAAACAATGTTCATTGTCTGTCGACTAATCTCCAATTATAATCAGTACGTAGTTTCAAAAATTTGATATAGAATTGACATGTCATTATTATTGGTTCAGCTTACTTCACAACTGTTGATTCGTTGTAGAAGTATCATTCAAAAAAAATATTTAATCTTTTCAGCTAATATCTATTGTTGTTATTACTTGCTGGGCAATTTTCTCATTCTTGCTTTAAATTTAAATATTTTCTGCTAAGTATGATCAACCCTAAGGATCAGGCAAAAACAAGGGGAAAGGAAAGCTGTTCGAATGAATTTTATAATATTCTGTGTAATAGCTAATATTTATTAAGACAATGATACTTACTATCTATAATGTAATGAATGTTTAAAGGTCATGTACTTGGGAGTAGACTTTGATGCATATGTAAATTAAGTTTGGTTTCTATATTATTGTTATTATTATTGTATAATTCTACTCATAGAAAATAGTATCGTGAAGCACTGAGTTCGAGTTTCAAGTATCTGAATTTGGGGGCGTCACAGTTAGAGGTGAGGATATCGAGTGAACTGGGTCAAAAACTATTTACAATGGAGACCCGACCTACCATTGTAGAGAGAGTCAAGGAAGTACAACTCAAAAATGATGAGTGTGATCAGATGAAGAAAAGAGTAGCAGATGGAGAAGAGATAAAGTACAAACTTGATAACGAGTGGTTATTAAGATTTGAAGGAAGAATTTGGGTTCCGTGTGAAACGGAATTGAAGGAGGAGATTGTTAGGTTTTCGTGAAAATCAAAGTAGCAATCAAATTGCAAAACGTAGCGGAAGCGAGATAAAATCAGATTTTAAAATTTTTCACAAACCAATTACCCGGATCATCCTTTATGCATATTATTAATTAAACGAAGAATAAGAAACTATGAAATCATACCCTTGTAGAAACGAGCTTCCTCGTGTACGAAGTTCACCTCCTACTTCTCCATGATCTCCTCAATCTCCTGGTAGATTCCTTCCTTTGATCAATGTAAGCCACCCAAGTGTGTGGCCTCTATAGGTGATCCACCAAGGAAGAGGAATTTTCAAGAAGAAGGGATTCGCTCAAACCCTAGTTTTTCCTATCCTCAATAAGAAAAGGGTGTACTCTCCAACTCTTGAATTACGATTCTCATATCTAATATAAGACTCCTCTTATAAAGATATTATGTAACCCTATTTTAATTAAAATAAGGTATTATTTATTTAATTAAACTCTTTTAATTAAATGGGCTCCCTAAATCCTATTAGGGATAATTAGTTAAACTCCTTTAACTAATTTTCTTTCCTAATCCAATTAGGAATAAATGAGAGTACTTGATATTAAATTAATTCCTAAACCTTTTAGAAATTAAAATAATAATAATTATAATAATATTAATAAGACTCCTCTTATTAATTTATATTTAATATATTTCTAAAATATTAAATAATAATATTAAGCTATTTAATTTATTCTATCACCATAGATTAAATTAAATATACTTAACATATTATTACAATTATGCCATTAACTTCTTAAATAATTATTCTTCCTTTTATGGTGTGACCCTTTAGGTTCTCCATATTAAACCTATTGTGAATAAATCAATTAGAACAATTCTAATCTCATTTAAATAAATAAATTAAACAAATAATTTATTTAAATAAATAATATTTATTCTACAATAATGGATAAGCCTCCCTAGCGATCAACGACTTTCCGTATAATATAGATTTCAACATTAATCATAAAAGAACCTTTGAGTAAATAGTTACCGTACAATTCAATCCTTCCACCATACAATGTCCCAATTAAATATAAGACATGGAATTACTTGTCAAGTCTTATTTTATTTAATTATATGTATTTCGATCCTAAATGCACAACTCCAAATAATGCAAATTAGAAACTACTTTCTAATTTCATTCCACCTCGCCAAGGACTCTTGGGTTGTCATTTATCGAATCACATAGACATTTTTCTTCTTTTATTAGAAGTGGTAGATTCTTTATCGATCATACATTATCTCCATATATAACTTATTATACCCAAGCATACCCTTTGATATACTCTAAGAGTCTTAAGGAATAAGTCAAAGTGTAATTCATTATATATAAGATACTATGATGATCTCAAGTCTAAGGATCATTTGTACTACTATCACTACAGAATTCCTATCGACAGTAAGTAAAACTCCATTAGGTATTCCTTTAGCGCGAGTCACGCTCAAAGAACTTATTCTCTAATAAGCACCTACATACTTGCTTTAGTGTTCCACACAAATGATCATGAGATCAATCATCCTCATCCAACGAGCAAAGTTAACGATGTACCAATCTATCCTGGATTCACTAATCCCCTATTTAGTAATCCAATGATTGGGAATTATTTTAGTTTTAAGCTTTCTAAGAATTTAGATCTCATTAGAATGATCATCATCATTATTCTAAAAGCGTTGCTTAAAACTATGGGTTTATCACATATTATTAAAACAAAGACCATGTAGATAATAAATGCCTTTAATAAATAATTTTTTATTAATAAATAAATAAGATTGATTACACAAAGATATGCTTTATCATCATACATGATCGGGCTTGTATGCATAATACTTTCAATCTCCCACTGCACTAAAGCCAATCGCCGTGGTATCTCATACCCATCTTCTAAGTGACGATCAAACCGCCATTGTGTTAACGCTTTAGTAAATGGATCTCGCAATATTGTCTTGAGAGTCCACACGCCCGTGGTGACGCCTCCTCTTTCAATGATCTCTTTGATCAAATGAAATCGCCATGAACACGTGTTTGGATTTCTGATGAGACCGGGTTCCTTAGTCATGCAAATGTACTCCAAAGTGTTGTCACGTATCAAAGGCACCGGGTCCTTTAATGCTAGGAACCACACCAAGTTCTAGTAATGAACTTCTTCATCCAAATAGCTTCCTTTGCAGCCTTCACTTGCAGCCTATGTATCGCCTCACATCGAATCAAGAATCGCTTTCACGCTTGAACTTTTCCAACTCATCGCACCACCGCTTAAGGTAAACACATACCTCAAAACGGATTTATCATTCATCTTGGTCTGCTTTGAAAACTTGAGTCCGTGAAGCCCTCTAGTTTTAATTCGCACTCCACCGTAGACAAGAAATACATCCTTAGTTCTTCTTAAGTACTTTAGGATATTTTTCACCGCCTTCCAAAGGTTCTTCTCCCGGATTCGACCGATATCTCGCTTGTTACACTAAGTGCATGAGCGACATCCGGTCTAGTACATATCATACCGCATATGATAGATCCTATTGTCAAGCATAAGGAATCTTACTCATGCGGCTTCTCTCCCTCAGTGTCTTTGGGGCTTGTTTCTTGAGAGATGTATTCCATGGCTCATCTAAGATGAGACCTCTTTTGGAATCTTCCATGCTAAACCTTTTTAGCATCATGTCAATGTATCGCCTTCCTTGGGATAAGCCAAGCATCCTATTAGATCTATCTCTATAGATCTTTATCCCCAAAATATAGGATGCTTCTCCCAAGTCCTTCATGGAGAAGTGTTTAGATAACCGTATTTTAATTGTTTTGCAACATAGAATATCATTCCCTATCGCAATATATCATCAACATATAATACAAGGAATGAAATAATGCTTCCCACTAACCTTCTTGTACACACATGGTTCATCCTCATTTTGATAAAATCAAACTTTTGATTGTCTCATCAAAACGGATGTTCCACCCACGAGAAGCTTGCTTTAATCCATAAATGGATCGTCAGAAGCTTATGTGACTTGATTTGTTCCAACCTTTGAAACAAATCCTCCGTTGTGTCATATACACATCCTCCTCAAGTTTCCCATTGAGGAAGGCCGCTTTCACGCCCATCCGCCAGATTTCGTAGTCACGGTAAGTCGCAATCGCAAGCAAAATCCGAATGGACTTGAGCATTGCTATCGGTGAGAAGGTTTCGCCATAGTCAACTCCTTGTCTTTGTTTGAAACCTTTTGCAACCAAATGGGCCTTATAGGTCTCTACCTTGCCGTCTCGCTTCCAGCCTTTTCTTTAAAGACCCATTTACACCCAATAGGCTTAATGCCTTCGTGGTGAGACCAAAGTCCATACTTGGTTCTCATACATGGAGTCCATCTCGATTTCATGGCTTCTTGCCATTTCTCCGAGTCTTTACTACTCATAGCCTGCTCAGAATTCAATGGATCATCATCATCTATGATGCGTACTCTCATTGTCATCTTCTATGACAAGTCCATACCTTTCTGGCATCTTTGGTACTCTTCCGTATTTACTTTAATAGGTGTGGTATGTATGAATCTCTACTTGGTTAGGTACCTCACTTTGATCTCAGAGTATTTTGTGGTTCTTAAACTTCTTCAAGATATATCTTACTCCCAATCGACCCCTTCAAGGATAAACTCCTTTTCCAAGAAGGCGCACATGTTTCGCAACAAACACCTTTTGATCACTTGGATGATAGAAATAATACCCCGATGTTTCTTTAGGGTATCCCACAAATCTACATTTGTCGATCTAGTCTGCAGCCTTTATCGCTTTTCAAACTTTTTGACATAAGTCGACAACCCCAAGTCTTAACATGCTTAAGATTTGGTTTCCTCCCGTCCATAACTCATATGGGGTCTTGGGGACGGATTTTGTAGGTACCTTGTTAAGTAGGTATGCAAATGATTCTAGGCATATCCCCGTATGAAACCGGAAGGCTCAGAAAACTCATCATAGATCGAACCATGTCCAACAATGTTCGATTTCTCCTTTCGATACACCATTCATCCATGGCGTCCCCGGTGGAGTCCATTGTGAGATTATACCATTTTCTTTGAGAAAATTGAGAAACTCACCACTTAAGTATTCTCCTCCTCGATCGATCAAGAATCTTAATACTCTTACCAGCTTGCTTCTCAACTTCACTTCAACTCTTTGAACTTTTCAAATGATTCAGATTTGTATTTCATTAAATACACATATCCAAATCTTGAGTGGTCGCCGCTGAATGTAATAAAATAAGAATACCCTCCTCGTATGGTTGTTGTCATAGGTCCACATACATCCGTGGTGTACTAACGCTAACAACTCAGAATCTTTCTCCTTTTCCACTAAAAGGAGATTTAGTCATTTTACCCATGAGACAAGATTCACAGTCGGATATGATTCATAATCGATAGCTCTAGAGCCCATCTTTATGCAACTTGATAATCTTGTTTCATTAATACGACCAAGAGTCTACAAAGTACACATGAAGGTATAATTAACATCATCTCTTTTCCTTTTATTAGTTTGTTCAATTTGAAATATATTTTCATGCAAGTCAAGTATATAAAGTCCATTTCGCAAATTACCAACACCATATAAAACATTATCATTATAAATGGAACAACTCGTTGTTCTTTATTATAATATTAAAACCATCCATATCCAATACGTAGAGATAGAAATAATGTTTCTAATGATATTTGGAACAAAATAACAATTATTTAAATTAATGAACTTGCCTGTGAGTAGCAAAGCTAAACAATAAGTCCCTCACAAACCTAATGCAAAGAACCTTTGCTCCATTTCCCACTCGTAGGATGACCTCATCCTTGCTCACCTTTCTACTTCTCCACTACCCCGTGATATTATTACATATGTGAGAACCACATCCGGTATCCAATACCCAAGTAGAAGATCGACTTTCGTAAAAATTAATTTCAATCATAAACAAACCTCGATTAGGATTCAAGCTTCTCAAGCTTCTTCGCTTTTGTTCTCGCAAGATAATCCTTGCAGCCCTCTTCCAAAGGACCCGCTTTATTGCAATGGAAGCAAATTCCTTTGCTAGTCGGATCGTTTTCTTTGATCCTTCACTTTCGCCTTTCCCTTAGCCCTCTTGGATTTCTTCTTTTCATAAGATACCTTGGGCCTTTTCCTTTTCTTGGAAGAATCATCCACTAGTAAGACATGGTTCTTCTTGGATGGGAAGTGACCTTCAGCAGTTTTCAACATGTTAAGTAATTCAGGCAAGCTGACATCCAACTTATTCATGTGAAAATTCACAACAAATTGTGAGAAGGTGTCCGGGAGTGACTGCAAGACTAAATCTTGACTCAACTCCCCATCCATGACGAACCCAAGCTGTCCAAGACGTTCAATCAGATTGATCATCTTTAGGACATGAGTCTCAATCCAGAAGGTGCCCTCATCATCCGAGATCTAAGAGCTCCTTAGATATTTCATATCTAGCAAATTCCCTACTTTGCTCACCATACAACTCTAAAAGGTGTAGTAGCATAGTAGGAGCATCCATGTTTTCATGCCGACGTCAAGCTCATTACTCATGGATGCGAGCATGATGCATCGAGCCACGATGCATCATCTTGCCACCGCTTAAAAGTAGCAATCTCTTCCTCGTAGGTCGCCTCTCGCAACTTTTTTGCAGTACGGCTAATTTAGGACATAAGAAATCTTTTCAAAGAAGGAGAACAATTCTCGATTCCTTAACCAAATTCGTAGTTCGGGTCCAATACATTTGTTAAGATCAAGTATGCTTCGCAGTTGAAATTAGTGAATGTGACAATTTCAAAATTCTCGCATGTAAAAAGACAATATTTTAGCAAACATTCATTTATTAATTACCAAAATAAATTAGGTCTTATTTTATATTGGTATCTCCCACTATTTTCTTCAAACTATATTACCTCATTTATATAGTTCTAAGAAAATCTAATTAAATTTTTTTTGCTAGTGAGAATAAGGATCCCATTTCAAATATATATAGCCTTGTGGTGACACAACAAACTATATATAAATAAATAGGTAGACAACTCCTTGTCAATTACATCATCATGTAACTCCTTATGTTTTGCCTCTTGGATTATTTTGATCAAGTGGTGGCACATCCGAATCAAAATTATCTAAGTTAAGTCCAACCTAGCACTTCCATATATTCAAAAAAGAAAATATCGCCTTGTGGTGACACAACAAAACAATATTGTTCAATTTTCTTTATAAGCATCAAATGCGATAATTAACATCTTAAATACTTAATACTTGCCTTGTGGTGACACAACAAACTCATATTAAATATTTAATACTCTATTAATTTTATCATGCTAGAAGGCTTACGCTCGATATTCTAAATATCTTTGAACGCTTAAGACTTAATAATAAAAACTTTGAGGATTTGTTATTATTTGTCTCATCTTGTTTAGCGCAAGATGCAAATATATATATAAAAAACGCGCATTATATTATTAAACATGCGAAGCATGTTTGCATAATATATAATATTTATACTACTAGCATGCACATATAGAATACTATATTCTACCCGATTGATTATGGACTTTTATTCTAGTTTGGTTCACTAGAGCCACCAAGTGAACCAAAAGGTCAAACCCTAGGTGCAAAGAATAAACATTTAAATATAACTATTACATTTAAACCCTGCTCCATTACAAACGGGTCTTCAAGCGCCCTTGATCTTGGTCTTGGTTCTTCTAAAAAATTCTAACTAATCCTATTACATTAAACTATTTAATTTAAATGAAACCTCGATCGCCATCAAGGGAAGTACATAGGAGAGAGATAGAATTTACATCAAGAAGAAAACCAGAAAAGACGAGGTACGCAGACCCCATTTAATAAAACCCATTCATTCAAACATCCAACTAAAATAAATCCAATCATATTGGTCAATTGTCCATAATCAATCCCATTTATTATCATACATATCATCATATGTATCAATAAATAAAATCATTCCATATATATATGAGTATCATTTAATGGACAATTTTATGTTGCATGAAATCCAATTTCAAGATTAAAATAAACTCTTTTATTTTAATTATAAAATTATTAAAATTAATATATATATATATAACAATTATATATATATAATAATAATAATAAAAGTCCTACTTTTATAACAAGTTGGCCGGACCTTCTTGTAATATCCTGGACAATTATTGCCACGTGTTGTACTTAACAGGTGACCAAAAAAAAAAAAATTGCATGTGAAGCTTCGGTTAACGTGATGCCCCTTTGTTTTTAAAAGTAACAGGACTCCGTGGCCCAAGGGATAAGGCGCTGGTCTACGAAACCAGAGATTATGGTTCGATCCCCACCAAAAGTCAGGTTCAACGCTTTACCGGCATTATTATATGATTTATATCGACTTTTGTAGTTTCTTTGATGCGGGCAACGTTTTAAATAGCCAAATTAATGCTCAAATCAAATTCCACGGATGTAAAAATAGCCTTCACGAATTGATTAATAAATTCGTCAATTTATAACAGTCCTTGCCGAATGGATTTTGTTTTTCATAAAAAAATAATAATAATTTTATACAAAAAAATTTTGCCCAATAAATTATTCAAAATATATACCCATACAAATATGGAATCAAAATAATTAATAATTCGCATAAAGTTTGGCTCATGATACCACTGTTAGGTTTTCGTGAAAATCAAAGTAGCAATCAAATCGCAAAACGTAGCGGAAGCGAGATAAAATCATATTTTAAAATTTTTCACAAACCAATTACCCGGATCATCCTTTATGCATATTATTAATTAAACGAAGAATAAGAAATTATGAAATCATACCCTTGTAGAAAACGAGCTTCCTCAGTGCACGAGTTCACCTCCTACTTCTCCATGATCTCCTTGAATCTCCGGGTAGATTCCTTCCTTTGATCAATGTAAGCCACCCAAGTGTGTGGCCTCTATAGGTGATCCACCAAGAAGAGGAATTTTTCAAGAAGAAGGGATTTGGCTCAAACCCTAGTTTTTCCTATCTCAATAAGAAAAGGTGTACTCTCCAACTCTTGAATTACGTATTCTCATATCTAATATAAGACTCCTCTTATAAAGATATTATGTAACCCTATTTTAATTAAAATAAAGTATTATTTATTTAATTAAACTCTTTTAATTAAATGGGCTCCCTAATCCTATTAGGGATAATTAGTTAAACTCCTTTAACTAATTTTCTTTCCTAATCCAATTAGGAATAAATGAGAGTATCTTGATATTAAATTAATTCCTAAACCTTTTAGAAATTAAAATAATAATAATTATAATAATATTAATAAGACTCCTCTTATTAATTTATATTTAATATTTCTAAAATATTAAATAATAAATATTAAGCTATTTAATTTATTCTATCACCATAGATTAAATTAAATATACTTAACATATTATTACAATTATGCCATTAACTTCTTAAATAATTATTCTTCCTTTTATCGTGTGACCCTTTAGGTTCTCCATATTAAACCTATTGTGAATAAATCAATTAGAACAATTCTAATCTCATTTAAATAAATAAATTAAACAAATAATTTATTTAAATAAATAATATTTATTCTACAATAGGGATAAGCCTCCCTAGCGATCAACGACTTTCCGGATAATATAGATTTCAACATTAATCATAAAAGAACCTTTGAGTAAATAGTTACCGTGATAATTCAATCCTTCCACCATACAATGTCCCAATTAAATATAAGACATGGAATTACCGCTAAGTCTTATTTTATTTAATTATATGTATTTCGATCCTTAAATGCACAACTCCAAATAATGCAAATTAGAAACTCCTTTCTAATTTCATTCCGCCTTAACCAAGGACTCTTCGGGTTGTCATTTATCGAATCACATAGGACATTTCTCTTCTTTTATTAGAAGTGGTAGATTCTTTATTGATCATACATTATCTCAATGTACAACTTATTATACCCAAGCATACCTTTGATATACTCTAAGAGTCTTAAGGAATAAGTCAAAGTGTAATTCATTACATATAAGATACTATGATGATCTCAAGTCTAAGGATCATTTGTACTACTATCACTACAGAATTCCTATTGACAATAAGTAAAACTCCATTAGGTATTCCTTAGCGAGTCACGCTCAAAGTGAACTTATTCTCTAATAAGCACCTACATACTTGCTTTAGTGTTCCACACAAATGATCATGAGACCAATCATCCTCATCCAATGAGCAAGCAACGATGTACCAATCTATCCTGGATTCACTAATCCCCTATTTAGTAATCCAATGATTAGGAATTATTTTAGTTTTAAGCTTTCTAAGAATTTAGATCTCATTAGAATGATCATCATCATTATTCTAAAAGCGTTGCTTAAAACTATGGGTTTATCACATATTATTAAAACAGCACCATGTAGATAATAAATGCCTTTAATAAATAATTCTTTTATTAATAAATAAATAAGATTGATTACACAGTATATGCTTTATCATCATACATGATTGGCTTGTATGCATAATACTTTCAGAGATATTATATGAGGCTCATAGTTCAAGGTACTCGATTCATTCTGGTAATGCTAAGTTGTATCAAGACATTCACCAAATTTTTTGGTGGAAAAATATGAAGAGGGATATAGTCGAGTATGTAAGTAGGTGCTTAACATGTCAAAAAGTTAAGGCCGAACATCAACGACCAAGTGGCTTGTTACTATCATTGGAAATTCTGGAATGGAAGTGAGAGAATATCACAATGGACTTTGTGGTAGGACTTCCGACTACACATAAAGGATACGATGCTATCTAGGTAATAGTGGATTGTTTGACGAAATCGGATCACTTTTTGCCAATAAAAGTCAAGTTTAACTTGGATCAGTTAGCTAAACTCTATGTTAAGGAAGTCGTTTCAAGACATAGGGTACCAGTTTTAATTTTGTCAGATCATGATCCACGTTCCACATCAAATTTCTGGAGAAGTCTGCAAGAGCAGATGGAAACACAATTAAAGTTAAGTACAACTTATCATCCACAGATAGATGGGCAAAGTGAAAGAACAATTCAGACGCTAGAAGATATGCTAAGATCTTATGTCATGGATTTCAAAGGTAGTTAGGATGATCATATACCGTTAGTAGAGTTTGCTTATAACAACAGTTATCATGCAAGCATAGGCATGCCGCCTTACAAAGTGTTATATGGGAGGAAGTACAGAACACCACTGTGTTGGGATGAGGTAGGAGAACGCCGAATGCTAGGACCTAAAATGGTACAACAACCAACAAAAATAGTTAAGTTGATACGAACACGACTAGTAGCAGCACAAGACAGACAGAAAAAGTATGCAGATTCTCATCGAAAGAAAAGAGAGTTTGAAGTCGGCTCATATGTGTTTCTAAAGATATATCCCTGTAAAAGAAAGATACACTTTGGGAAGAAGGGGAAATTAAGTCCAAGGTTTGTAGAACCTTTTGAGATACTAAAAAGGGTAGGAGAGGTAGCTTATGTGATAGCTTTACCTCCAGAGTTAGAACGTATACATAATGTTTTCCATATATCCGTATTATGTGCTTATAAGCTAGATTATAAGCACGTAATAGAGTATGAGCCTATTCATGTTAAGAAGGACTTAACATATGAAGAAATGCCTATCCAAATCATTGATCGAAAATAGCAAGTTCTAAGGAATAAACTAATACCTTCGGTGAAGGTAGTATGGAGAAACCACGATGTCGAGGAAGCAACGTGGAAACCACGATGAAGAAGAATTACCCTCAGTTGTTTGACTAACTTATATCGAGATTCCGGGGACAGAATTCTTATAAGGGGGAAGAATGTAACAACCGAGAAAAATTGGATTATAATGTAAATTAATTTTTTTGAATATATATTGATTAAAATTATAGTATATGTTATTTATAACGAGTAAGAGAGATAAAGGTCATTTTATAACCTAGAACAGATGTATGATCATAGTATTCTGGCTAAGTACTAGAAATAAAGTGTATGAATTTCCAAGACGAAAATAAAAGATTTTCGAGAAATTCTCTAAAAAACAATATTCTTCCATTTCTGCTCGGGAATTATTTTTGAACTTCTGGGAAATACATGATGATAGAATTTTAAGGAAAGACAGACTATCTAATAATAATTCAGTTATGGCAAACAGAGTTTTTCGTCTGCGTACTCAATTTGAGAATGTTAAGGAAAATGAAGATTTGAATAAGTAATGAATATGTATAATAAGAAATTTATTATGCAGGTCAAGAATACGAGTATAATATAAGGTATTGTACAAGTATATACGAAAGATAATACAACGTATAAGATGAATGTTATACGAACTAGTATACGAGCATAATACGTTAAAAGCACAAACCATTATTAATGGACTAGTAAAGATTGACTGTGAACTTTGTAAAGCTCAAGTTAAAGATGATTGAGGCCCAATGACAAACTTAATCAAGGCCCAAAGATAATTTAATGCAAGCCCAAGGTTAGGCCCGAATTGAATTAAATCTAAGCCCAAATCAAGAACTGAAACCATGGATCGAACCATTGGATCACCAGGTCGGTAATAAACCATGGGGCAACCCATGGGGGGCCTACAAGACCCATGTGGCTGTCCAAAGAGGTGTCCAAGCTTCCCATGGAAGCTTGGTGGAATAGTAAGGAGGTGGCATTTAATGTTTTGTTGATGAGACAAAAGTTATTGGTGAAGAATGGATGGTGGATGATGGTTTGATTGGTTTAAATGGTGATGGATGAGGGGGTGCGTTTCTAGAATGGAAACTTTAGGGAGTCATTATGAGATATCATAACCTAAGTGACCAAAGCATAAACAAACATGAATTATCTTTAAGACTATTTTTCCCTAAACCTTGAAATTCTATAAATAAAAGGCTTAAACTTTATTTGGCATTCCTTAAGAAAATCACCAACATTTGAGTTTATACACTTTGAGAGAGAAATGAGAGAAATTTGAAATTTCTAAAGAAGAAGAAGAAGAATGCTAGAATATCAAAAGGTAATGAAACTTAAACCTTTAATCTTCATCTCTTTAATTTGAATCTTAATAGAGAAGTGATTATTCGTGGAGCATGTCTCATAAGGAGTAATAAGGACGACTATTAGTGGACTTTAAACATTAATAACCATGTATCAATTGAAATCATAATCAATTGATTACGAACATAAGGAAGAAAACATGAAAAGTTAGCATATGTTGTTGATGGACAAATTTAAAACCATCGGGTATAGGTTAGATGCAAATTTCTTGGTTAAGATATAGATAACTGACCAATGGATTGATTCCATTTGGTTTGGTGTAAAAATCTCGAGTAACGAAGTTATGGCGAAATTTATGAGATTAGATGATAATTGTCAAAATCGTAAGATTTCTGGAACGATATGCAAAATTCGTCGTTTAACTCAGAAACCTTAGTTTTCGATAGCTTATCGTAGAACTTTGCATTTAAGAGTCGTGGACTCAAGAATGGTCAAATTTCGACTTAAAATGAAGAAATAAGCTATGAACGTTCAAGAACGTTTAACAAATGCATAATAGAAAATTTAAACAGTAAATTTATTGGTAACCGATTCAGAAACTTATTTTATCCTAATGAAATCAATGTATATGTGATATGTGAGATAAAGACTTTTGAACGAACCAATTCCGAGCTATAAAGAACAAATTATGAGCTCGGGAAATGAATGGCTTGAGAAATTAAAAAAAAGTTCAATGGGTTAAGGGAGGCGCCCAGCGCCGCCTAGTGAAGGATTTAAGGCGCTGCAGCACTGGTACCGAATCCCAATTATTAGAGAATCATGCTACAGCACAACATTTAACAATGGACATGGCACCGCAGCTCCAGTCCTAGACCAAAGGCAGAGAGGAATAGATTTGAACATAAATGAAAGGTAAGTTGATTGAATGTGAATTATGACCTTAATTAAACTTAAATTAACATCTTAATTGATGATTAAAACCTTAAGTTCAACACTTGAAAAGTTAACGAAAGGTTACTTATAACAATAAAATGTTACAAAGCCGTAATGAACGTTGATTAACCTAACGAACTTCAGTAGGTTAACCAAACGGATAGTTTTACTGAGAAAAAGGAGAAGATATGTTAATGACAATACTTATTGATTGTATGTGACCTAATTTGATATGATATGTGATTATGTCATATAGAACCTATAAAGACTCAAAAGGAAAGTGAATTAATATTAGAAGACGTTGGAGGCATGTTTTCTAAATCCTTGCCTATTCTTTATTTTGGACATGCTTTATGATTCATGTATTATACGTATGAATTGATGTAACAAAAAAGTCAAAACCATTTACTTTGGCTAGACCAAACTTAGAGTATTTTATAGATTTCCTTATAACCTATCAAAATATTATTGATACTGCTATCTTGTGCCAACTATTTTGGTATGGATTCAAATAAAGACTGAGTATGAATAAGAAAATGTTTTTTCGTAAATCAACTGGCACGTGAGTTTGCCAAAACATAAACGTAGATATGTTTAATGTAGTAGTGTTGTACATCATAGAGTACTATAGGCTGATCACTTAGATATGCTCGTAAAAAATGTCGGACTTACAGACTTAGTGTCGAGTTGTGCATTTCAAAGAAAGAAAGAAAGAAATGTTCATGGTCTTTGACCAAACTCAAGGTTTAATTGATGATGTTCATCGTTAAACATTTTAAAGAAAAGAGAAGTGCTATTTTGATTTATTCGTAGTACTTCATAACTATCGATTCAGTTATAGAAGATATACTCATATGATTCTTGCAAGATGTTCTACTATAATTGTTATACTTGTTGAGCTAGTTATGCTAACTTTGTTTGAACCATATGATTGCAACTAAAAATGAACGGATCGAAGGGATAAAGGGAAGGCCAAGGCAGACAAATAGTTATCCTTGTAATAGAATAATATTACTTTTGTATTAATTTGATATTATGACAAAGAACATATGTAATGGTTACAAAGAACCTGGGAAATGACTTATTATTATGTAATAAATAGTAGACATATTCACTCTTTTGATGTATTTTAACTGAATGTATGTCTGAACAATAGCACCGTGTTGCACCATCTATTGGGTTGGAAGATATCCGGCTTTGGGGGCGTCACATTTAAGGCGTATAAGTAGACCCACCAGATAATCACAACACTCTAAGGAAGAGGCTATGTACATGTTGGAGACAACTAGCAATCATTGGCTTAAAGACATTCAGCTCAAAATGACCATTTAAACCACCCACAATAATGCCCACATGATTTCCCATAACCTGCCAAATTAAAACACCAAGAAAACTATTCTTAAAAATTTCATTTTATTTATGTGTTAATAATTACATTACAAGTATGATTTTTATCTATAAAATAAATAATAAATAAAACTCCTATAACATGTAGATGTACTTACAAATCCCAAACAAATTGCATGCTAATGAGTAATCAATTATTTAATTGTGAAACTTATTTTACCTAAGCACAGACCATTGTAAGAGCCTCACACTGAGTAGGATTCACCTTCCCCTGAAATGGAATTAGCTCTTAACTCTCAAGTCTAACGGATGAATTAATTGCGTTGTGATTCTGGTAGACAAAATCCTTTTAAGGAGGGAAGGATGTAACGATTGTGAATTTTGTAAATAATTAAAAATATTTATTGAATGAAATAAATATTTTAGCTGGTTTATTTATTAAATAAAATAAATAATTCATGGAAGTTATTATGGGATCATTTATTTAAGATTGGCAATGTTAATTAAATTTATGTTAAAAGATTTTACAATTTGTGCATATTTTGTTGTGCTAATGTATTGGTGATGTCCTAGTTTAATGAGTTGTTAAATAATTACGATATAATTTAATGGTAATATTCTAATTTAATTAAATAATTAAATTAGAGGGTTAATGATTTATTAAATAAAATTAGAATTATATTGATTAAGTAATTAAATTAAATAAAGTGTGACAATTAAGAACCATATGATAAGTGAAAAATAAAAATAAATTAAAAAGAGTTTTTGGGTGCTAGCCAAACATGGCTTAGTTACTATTTGTTTTTTAACTAATGAGACTCTTTGTTTTTTTTAACTGAAGGCTTGATTATTATGCGTAAACCCCTTTTATCAGTTTTATTCTTACGTATATTTTTCTAAGTCTAAGAAAACAAAGAAGAAGAAAGGAAGAGAGAAATTGAGAGGAAGTTCTTTGTAAATTGAGAGGGATTTGAGAATCAAAGAAGGAAGAAGAAGGACGATCAAAGCTTGCTAATCATCTATTCTAAGTTTAAAGAAGAATTAAAGGTAAATTCTTAAGTTTCTAGTTTTTAGTTTTTATTTTCTAAGTTCTCTGTAATTGGATTTCTATGGTTAATTTGTTAATGAATTGGATTATATATGTTCTTGAGTATGTATAATGTGTTTTATGTTGTTTATAATTGGTTTTTCAGTAATCAAATCATGTAAACATGTTAAACAAGAAGAAATTGGGTTTTATTGATATATGGACATTATGGCTTGTTTTGGAGTTAAAATTAATGGTTAATTCAGGTTGTAATCTATAAATTGATGATAGATGTTGTTAATACGTTAAAATACGAAAATAATGCAAGTTGAATGAATCAATTTGGTTGAGAAACGAATTCGTAGTGAATGAATTTGCTAAATATGTTGAAATATGAAAACTAGTATGAGCTTTGATTTTTGAGGCTCTAAATTGGTTGTTTAAAATTATTTATATTGTTAAAATCAATTTATGTATGTTGGGTTTTGTTTTTACAAAGTTTATATCATTTGTGTGTGTTTAATTTGCTGTTTGGGTGAAAAATTGAGTTTTTTGGCTTTAGAATCGTCTTTGTTCATGAATCAGTAGAATTTGGTTTTGAGTCAAGGCACCATGGGCATTGTGCCTCAAAGGTAAAGCTAAGCGCCACAAATACTTCCCGTCGATTCCTCAAATACAGCCTACGTCCACATGGCCTTTCAGCTAATCGCTTAGTAGTTTGGGCTAGAGAAGAGCTTTTAAGTGTATGATCCTATGGTTATTTATATAAGCTTAACAAATGCTTGTAATGAATTGAAAAACATGTTATAAACTTAATAACACATTGTAATCACACATATAATGATTATAAGTTATGGTTTAGTAAGTTGTAAAAGACTTGAACTCGATGTTCGTGAAGTTTAGTAACATCGTTTAAATACTAAAACTCATGTTATATGCTAGTAAAGGTTTCAGGATTCATAGTATGTGGCTAGTATAGTCAACTAAAGCTAAAGATTATAAACTTAGCTAAAATAACTAAGTTATGTAAAATGGAAATTAAACCAATAATGTTAAGTAAAATAACTAATTGGTGTGATTGTCCTAAATGGTATGTGTAGGATACTTGGAGAATGCTTTAATAGTTTAATTTATTATTTTAAATAAGATTAAAATTATTGTAATTGATTTATTCACAACCGGTTTAATATGGAGAACCTAAAGGGTCACACCATAAAAGGAAAAATAATTAATTAAGAAGTTAATGGCATAATCGTAATAATATGTTAAGTATATTTAATTTAATCTATGATGATAGAATAAATTAAATAGCTTAATATTTATTATTTAATATTTTGAAAATATTAAATATAAATTAATAAGAGAAGTTTTATTACTATTATTATTATAATTATTATTATTTTAATTTCTAAAGGAGTTTGAGAATTAGTTTAATATTAGTACTCTCACTACTAGAATTTTAAGTTATAGCGACCAGATTTACCGACGGTCGGGATGGAACCCTCGCTATTAGGGTCTAGTGCGAGGATCATTGTATGGCCGAAGGAATAGATCACCCATTATTCTTTCCCAAATTTTTTGACGGACTTATTTCCCATTCTCGACCATCTTTTTCTTTCATCATGCTTTGCTCTTGCTTCTCGTCACCGACTTCGTTTTACGGCTCCGACAATGGATATAATACCAGATCCATGACTCCAAATAGGAGTCGAAGAGATTCGGCGTATTCAAAAGGATATGGAGGTTGTACACCTGTTAATTTTCCTTTGTCGGCCACAAATTTTCGGTCGCTAGGTATTAATTTTAGATTTGATTGAATTAGTTTAGATTTATTGAATTCTTTTGGGTTTGGTGGTTCAGGATCAGCTCTTAGGCTTGCATGGTGTCTGCACCGATAATTAAGCATCGGACTATTCTCGATTTTGAGACATCGATGTTTAAGAAAGAGAAAATTTCTCTGGCAGGTCATGATGAGGTATTTTCCCCCCTTCTGCACTCGGTATTGATGTACATATAAATCTTCCTTACAAGCTGTCTGTTTTTGTGATTTGTAGTATATTGTGAGGGGAAGAAGAGATTTGTATTGATCGAGGATCTCAGGTACTAATGATCTATATGCTTCATACCGAAAGTATAATGTTTTGAAAATGACTTCCATGTTTAAAAGTTAAATCCTTCTTTTTGTTTCATCATTTTGTCTTTTTAAATTATTAACATGTTCTCTGGATTGTTATGAGTGGCCTTTTATTTCTTCTCTGTCATGTTTACTTTGTATTCATAGCTACAAATGTTTACTAACAATACTCTTAACTATAAAGTTAGGGGATAGTCTTTAATTAATGGCATCAAGGGTTTAACTTTTTATGATTTTCATTTAATGGTCATGATGCAATTATTTAGTCCTCATAAAGCAACTTTGATGTTTGTCATACGTGATAAAACAAGGGTGCTTTTCCACTCTTTTTTTATTTCATGTTATATCTGAAGGTAGTAGTTAATTTATTGTATAGGTAGCATACTAGCATCTCTAGATTCTTTGGAAAAGGATTTATAAGCTGTAGGAGTTTGAATATGCTTATTCTTTGTTTGTGTGTAGACATCTCTGGAAATTTTGGAACCTGTTTTAAGGGAAGATATTCAGAAGGTAAAACACATGCTGATTTTGTTGGTTATAATATTCTTGTTTTTGTTGACTTTCTAGCTTTTTCTTGGTTATAGATATGGGAAGATACGGGAAGATATTCAGAAGGTAAAACCTATTTTCTTGATAGCAATCTTTATTTATACTTTGTAGAATACAAGATGTGCTTACCATGTTACTTGTTTTAGTGGAAGAGAATGTAAAAGAAATTGCAGTATAACTAAAATTATCCTGTTTATGATGTTTCATTATCAGCTGGGTTATTTAGTGATAATATATTTTACTTTTTTGGTACCTTTATTTTTTATGTAATCATCAAAAATATAAATGAAGAAAATCATATAATCATATCGGAAGTGTCCCATTATTTCAGTGCATGGTATTGCAATGTTGTGATTCCCACGTTGAATTCAGTTCCTACTTGGATAATAAATTCTATTCTGAATTTGTGTGTACTTAAAATGAAGGTTAGTAGTTTGAGGCAACGATTCTACTAGTCTATAACACCTGGTGGGATTACTGGAGATAGGCGGGGTGTAGTTCCTGCTTTGAGGTTCTCTTTTAGTTCACAAGAAATCTGGAAGGTCATCAAGGAGAATAAGGACCTTGACACTTAGTTTAATTCTTGACACTTGTCTATCAGAGTAAGTTCATTTCCTCTGATGTGCATATATTATTTTTTGTGGTTTAGAAGCAAATTTGATGGCTAGTTAATTCCTGCTTAAAGTCACCATCCCTAAGAAGTATGGCAGTATTAGTTGGGAAGTAACTTCTTTAAGTGTTACTGGACTGTGAGTAGGGGCATGTTTTAATGGATATGCAGAAAAATATTATAGGTTGACTTGGGTGGTTGGGCTTGGAAAACTAATAGATTTCCAAATTATTTGAATGCGATCAATAGATTGGGAGTAGGGGCTGGCCTTTGAGGATAAAATTATAGTAAAACTAAAAACCAAGGGTTGCGTGACAAGGGAACATAATAGAGGATTTTTATCTAATGTTGTTTAAAGGTAATGCCTTATCCATTATTGAGCAATAGACAGTGGTGTCCCATTCCCACTGTTTCTGCAGGGCCACTACCACCATCACGTCGTAGGTCCCTCTTTTTATTGGCAACTTCCATGATTATCTTTTTGTCGAAGGCATACAATATCCCTGCTCTTGTTCCCCGCGTCAAGGCTACTATTACAGATAAATTGGTAGGGACTAGTTTCTTTTCCCTTTCTTGTTTCACTAGATTATTGTTGTTTGAGGAACTGCTATGTACTAATTTTCTTACTGTATTTCTCTTATTTCCTCTCATTCTTATGCATGTGAGAATGAATTCTTTATGGAATATATCTATGAAAATAAATCTTTTTGTTTTCCTTCTGCATACATCAACATCATTTTGTACCTTCCTTGAGTCAAATCTATGCTACCATATCTTATTCTTTGTTTAATGGTTGTGTCAGGTAGATCCATTTCTATGTTTGGTTGGAGATTTCAAATTACGGACTGTTGACACTGAATTTGGCCATTGCAAGATTATTTATGGATCCAAGGAAGATGATAATATTGCTTTGAAGTATCTTTCCAAAATAGAATTCACCGAGGCCCAGACCAAGGAATCCTTGGCTTCTGTGATAGTGAAGAGTTTGGAAAATTTGTCAGATGTAAACCTCATATAAGTATTAAAATTTACGAGTGCTTTTGATATTGAAAAAAAAACGATTATAGTAGATTCCTGGCTTGTGTTTGTTGAATAAATGTGCATTATTAATTAATTCTTTTGAAATCTAAAAAGTCTATAGTGACGGTTGCCGACCGTCGCTATAGTCCTAAAGACCGTCGCTATAGAGTTTACCGACGGCTTCTATGGCGACAGTCGGCGACGATCGCTAAAGCCTATAGCGACGATCTTTAGGCCTATAACAACGGTCACCGGCCGTCGCTATAGGTCGATTTTCTAGTAGTGTCTCATTTATTCCTAATAGGATTAGGAGACAAATTAATTAAAAGGGTTTAATTAATTATCCCTAATAAGATTAGGGATCTTAATTAATTAAAGGAGTTTAATTAATTAAATAATACCCTAATAAAGGTTAACTGATATCTTTATAAGTTAGGTCTTATATTAGATATCAAGGTGTTGGAAAAATAGACGTGATTCCAATAGTTAGAGAGTACGCCCCTTTTTCTATACAGATAGAAAACTAGGGTTTGAGCCAATATCCCTTCTTCTTGATTCTTCTTCTTCCTTGGTGGATCACCTATAGAGGCCAAATGATTGGGTGGCTGACGTTGATCAAAGGAAAGAACAAAACATGTGTATTCAAGGAGAGCACAAGGATTAGGAGTTGAACTCGTACTTGAGGAAGCTCGGATCTTTAAGGGTATAATTCTGATTCTCTTATTCCTTTTATTGACTGATAATCTAAGCACAAGAATGATATTGGTTTATGGTGAAAGTAATATGCACACAAGCCAATCATGTTTGATGATAAAGCATATACTTTGTAACAATCTTATTCATTTATTAATAAAAAGTATTAATTTATTAAAGGCTTTTAATTATCTACATGATGCTGTTTTATAATATTCGATAAACCCATAGTTTTAAGAAATGCTTTTAGAATAATGATGATGATCATTCTAATGACTTTAAATTCTTAGAAAGCTTAAAACTAAAATAGTTCCCAATCATTGTATTACTAAATTGGGGATTAGTGAATCCGGATAGATTGGTACATACGTTGCTTGCTCATTGGATGAGGATGATTGATCTCATGATCATTTGTGTGGAGACACTAAAGAAAGTATGTAGGTGCTTATTAGAGAATAAGTTCAATTTGACGTGGCTCGCTAAGGAATACCTAATGGAGTTTTACTTGCTCATCAATAGAAATTCTGTAGTGATAGTAGTACAAGTAATCCTTGGACTTGAGATCATCATAGTATCTTGTGTATGATGAGTTATACTTTGACTTATTCCTTAAGACCCTTAGGGTATATCAAAGGGTATGCTTGGGTATAATAAGTTGTATATGGAGATAATGTATGATCAATAAAGAATCTACCACTTCTAATAAAAGAAGAGAATGTCCTATGTGATTCGATAAATGACAACCCAAAGAGTCCTTGGCAAGGCGTAATGAAATTAGAAAGGAGTTTCTAAGTTGCATTATTTGGTGTTGTGCATTTAAGAATCGAAATACATATAATTAAATAAAATAAGACTTGACAAAGAATTCCATGTCTTATATTTAATTGGGACATTGTATGGTGGAAGGATTGAATTGTCGGTAACTATTTACTCAAAGGTTCTTTTATGATTAATGTTGAAATCTATATTATCCGGAAAGTCGTTGATCGCTAGGGAGGCTTATCGCTATCAGAGAATAAATATTATTTATTTAAATAAATTAATTATTTAATTTATTTATTTAAATAAGATTAGAATTGTTCTAATTGATTTATTCACAACCTGTTTAATATAGAGAACCTAAAGGGTCACACCATAAAAGGAAGAATAATTATTTAAGAAGTTAATGGCATAATCGTAATAATATAGTTAAGTATATTTAATTTAATCTATGGTGATAGAATAAATTAAATAGCTTAATATTTATTATTTAATATTTTAGAAATATTAAATATAAATTAATAAGAGGAGTCTTATTAATATTATTACAATTATTATTATTTTAATTTCTAAAAGAGTTTAGGAATTAATTTAATATAAGTACTCTCATTTATTCCTAATTGGATTGGGAAGAAAAATTAGTTAAAAGAGTTTAATTAATTATCCCTAATAAGATTAGGGAGCTTAATTAATTAAAAGAATTTAATTAATTAAATAAAACCCAATTCCTTAATTGTTAAGGTGGGTTACCCACATCTATAAATAAGAGGAGTCTTATTATGAGTGATGTGGTTGTTAACTTTTACAACGTAATAATTCCAATTTGTTGGAGAGTACGCCCTTTTTCTATAGAGATAAAAAAAAAAAACTAGGGTTGAGCCAATATCCCTTCTTCTTGAATCATTATTATTCCTTGGTGGATCACCTCTAGAGGCCATACACTTGGGTGGCTTACATTGATCAAAGGAAGGAACCAAACCCGGTTGATTCAAGGAGATCGCGGAGAAGTAGGAGGTGAACTCGTACCTGAGGAAGCTCGTTTCTACAAGGGTATGATTTCATAATTTTTATTCTTCGTTTAATTAATAATTGTGCATAAAGGGTGATCCGGGTATATGGTTTGTAAAATTTTTTTAAACTCTGATTTTACACGTTTCCGCACTTTTTATGCAATTTGATTGCGTTCTTGAACATACAAACCTAACTGTGGTATCAGAGCCAAACCTTTATGCGAATTATTAATTGTTTGATTTAATATGTATGTTGATATGTGTTTAGAACAATTTAATTGGGCATAATTTTATTGTATAAAATTTAAAAAAACAAAAAAAAAAAAAGGGGGAACGAACGAACAATTTTTTTTTTGTTTTTTTGTTTGTTCATGCCGTTTTTATTTTTTTGCTTCATTCCCATGATTCACGTGGCCTGGGTTGCATATCCTACTATATATATATATTATATATATATATATATATATATATAATATTAAATCCTGCAGCATGGTTTCAAAGTTTTCGGCAGAAGCCTTAATTATTTTTTGAAGCAACAGGATTCTCAAGTTTATTATATATATATAGGCATATAATTGTTATATATATATATATATATATTATGGTTTTAATTATTTTATTATTAAAATAAAAGTTTATTTTAATTTTAAAATAAAAGATTTATTTTAATCTTAAAATAAAAAAGTTTATTTTAATTTTAAAATTAGAATTTCATGCTAACTAAATAGAGTTGGAATTGGATTCCATGATAACTAATTGGAGTTGAAATTGGATTATATTTTTCCTTAAATAAAGGAGTTTATTTAGATATGAAATAAGATTTCATATTATTCAAAATAAAAGAGTTTATTTGTGAATAGGAAAGAGAATCCTAATTTTCTTAAATAAAGAAGTTTATTTAAATATGCAATAAGATTTCATATTATTCAAAATAAAGGAGTTTATTTGTGAATAGGAAAGAAAATCCGTGTTTCTTAAATAAAGGAGTTTATTTAAATATGAAATAAGATTTCATATTATTCAAAATAAAGGAGTTTATTTATGAATAGGAAAGAGAATCATGTTTCCTTTAATAAAGGAGTTATTTTTTTACATGAAATTGGATTCCATAATTAATTAAAATAAAAGAGTTTATTTTAATTAAAGATTTTTATATATGGAATTGGATTCCATAATTAATTAAAATAAAGGAGTTTATTTTAATTAAAGATTTTGATTAAAATAAAATAGTTTATTTTATTCAAAAATGGATAAATTAAAATAAAATAGTTTTATTTTGATTTAAATTTGGATTAAAATAAAGGAGTTTATTTTGATTCAAAATAGATTTTATACTAACTAAATTTGCCCATTAAATGATATCAATATATATATTAAATGTTTATTATTCATAAGATGAATGTTATTTATTGATGCATATGATGATGTGTATGATAATAAATGGGATTGATTATGGACTATCACCAATATGATTGAATTTTATTTTAGTTGAATGCATGAATGTATGAGTTTTATTAAATGGGTCTCACAGACTGCCTTCTTCTAATTTTTCCGAATGTAAATTCTATCTCCTCCTATGTACTTCCCTCGATCATTTGATCAAGATTTCTATTTATTTTAAAATAGTTATGTAATATGAATAGTTAGAATTAATTTTTGAAGAATTAGAGATCAAGGAGCAAGGAGCGCTTGAAGACCCGCTTGTAATGGAGCCCTAAGTTTAAATGTAATAGTTATATTTAAATATTATTTCTTGCACCCCTAGGGTTTGACCTTTTGGTTCACTTGGTGGCTCTAGTGAACCAAACTAGAATAAAAGTCCATAATCAATCCGGGTAGAATATAGTATTCTATATGTGCATGCTTATACTATATATATTATATATTATGCAAACATGCTTCGCATGTTCATTAATATATGACGCGTATTTTATATATATATATGTGCATAATGCCGCTAAACAAGATGAGACAAATTAATAACAAACCCTCAATTTTTATATTAAGTCCTAAGCGTTCAAAGATATTTGGAATATCGAACGTCAGCCTTCTAGCATGATAAAATTAATAGAGTATTAAATATTTAATATGAGTTTGTTGTGTCACCACAAGGCAAGTATTAAGTATTTAAGATGTTAATTTATCACATTTGATGCTTATAAAGAAAATTGAACAATATTATTTTGTTGTGTCACCACAAGGATGATATTTTTCTTTTTGAATATATGGAGTGCTAGGTCGGACTTAACTTGGATAATTTTATTCTGATGTGCCACCACTGATCAAAATAATCAAGAGGCAAAAGAAAAGGAGTCAGCATAGTTGATGTAATTGACAAAAGTTGTCTACCTATTTATTTATATATAGTTTGTTGTGTCACCACAAGGCTATATACATTTGAAATGGGATCCTTATTCTCTCTGGCGAATCTTTAATTAGATTTTGCTTAACTATATAAGTGAGGGTAATATAGTTTGAAGAAAATAGTGGGAGATACCAATTTAAAACAAGACCTAATTTATTTTGGTAATTAATAAAAGAATGTATGTTAAAATGTTGTTAATTACAAATTCATTTAAAGAACTTTACAATGTCTAAAATTACTATCATCATGAAGCATATTAGATGCTAAATTAACGAATCAATTAAACGGATTGGTTAAGGAATTTGAGAAAAGTTCTCACTAATTTGAAAAGTTATCTTATGTCCTTAATATGCCTATCCTCAAGATGGTTGCGCATAATGCCTCTGAGGAAGACATTGCTACTTTTAGAAAGTGGCAAAATGATGCACAGATTGGCTCAATGCATCATGCTCGCATCCATGAGTAACAAGCTTCAACACAAGATGAAACTATGGATGCTCCTACTATATTCCCGCACATCAAGTAGTTGATGGTGAGGAAAGTAGGACCGATAGATATCGAGATATCTAAGGAGCTCTTCCGATCTAGAATGACCGATGACACTACAGTACAGATAAAAGTCCTTAACATTATCAATTTGATTGATCAATTAGGACAACGAGTTTTGTCATGGATGGAGAGTTGAGCCAAGATTTGATCTTGCCCTCACTCCGGACTCCTTTCACAATTGTTGTGAATTTTCATATGAACAAGCTAGATATCGACCTCATTTGATTTGCTTAACATATTGAAAAATGTTGAGAGTCACTTTCCAACCAAGAAAGATTAAGTCTTACTGGTAGGGGCCAAAGGATCTTCTGAAAAGAAGAACGATTCAAAGAAGGTAAATAGAAAGGCGTAAACAAAGGATAATAAGAACAAAACTGACATGGATAGCAAAGGAGTTTGCTTCCACCGCAATAAGCTCGGACACTTTGGAAAGAAATCTGCGAGAAGCATCTTGTAGAGGCTAACCAAAGAAGCTTAGTGAAGTTTCGGTTTACAATACGCTTTTGTTCATGATTGAAATAAATTTTTCTTTAAGTCAAGGTTCTACTTGGGTATTGGATACCGACTTTGGTTATCATAAATATAGATTTATGAAGGGACCAAGCGAAGTAAAAAGCTAAACAAATATAAGTAATCCTATGTGTGGAAAATGAAGCAAAGGTTCTTTGCATTAGCTATAGAAACTTATAGTTTAAAGACTTCGCTACGAAAAATCTATTAAGTCAATAAGTTGTTATTGTATTCCAATTCTTGTTAGAAACATTATTTCCATTTTATTGTTGGACAATAAAATTTTTGGTATTATAATTAAGAACAATTGTTGTTCTATTTATAATAATAATGTTTCGTATAGAACTGAAAGATTACTTAATGGATTTTGTATACTTGACTTACGTGAAAAATTATTTTGTAAATTGAACAAACTAGTATAAGAAAAGGAGATGATCATTCAAAGAGTTGAATGTATGTATACAAGTGTGAATTATTTGAAAGGTTCAAAGAATTCAGAAGTAAAACAAATTGACAAAGTATTAAGATTCATTGATTAGATCAAGGAATAAATATTTGTGCAATAAGTTTTTAGATCATCTCAAATGGTTTTCTCATAATGGACACATCCTGATACGCAATAATTGATTGATGTATTTGAATGGAAAAATCGTACCTTGTTGGACATGGTGCGGTCCATAATGATTTTACCGACATTCCAGTATCCTTCTGTGATAATGTCCTAGAAATGGCTGCATATCTACGAAAATGGTAACCTCAAAATCCGGCCCCAAGACTCTATAAAAGTTATGGACATGGAGGATTCCTAATCTTAAGTATGTTAAGATTAGAGGTTGTCCAACTTATGTGAAAAGGTTTCAAAGGATAAGCTTGGGACAAGATTTGACATGTACAGATTTGTGGGACATCCTAAAGTAAGTTTAGGGTATATGTTTTATAATCCTACTTAGCAAAAGGTGTTTGTTGTGAAACACGCTGCCTTCTAAGATAAAGGTGTTTATCATTAAAAGGGGCTAGTGGGAGGATAATAGATCTTGAAGAGTTCAAGAACCACAAAACGCTATAAGTCAAATAAGAGGAACATGTAGATAGACCTTTTGTACCACAACCGAATCGTAAATCTGGAATAGTACTGAAGATACCTAGGAGGTATGGATTCATCATAGATGATGATGATGAGGTACACATCGTAGAAGATGATGATCCAGAATTACATTCGATGAGGTAAGACTTCTAGTGTGTACAAAAGGGTCAGTGGGAGCGTCGTGAAATTTCTAGTATTATATGTTGATATACTACGGATGAGGAATAACTTATCAATGCTACAATCAGTAAAGATAAAGTTGTCTAAACATTCCTCCATGAATGGTTTGGAAAGAGTATCTTAATTGGGGATAAAATCTATATAGATAGATACAAGAGGATGCTCGACTTAACCCAAGGAACGTATATTCATTTGATGCTAAAGTCGTTTAGCATGGCAAACTCCAAGAGATGTCTCATGTCGATGAGCTATGGAGTATATCTCTCTTAATAGTCCCCACAGACTCCTGAAAAGAGAGGTCGCATGAGTAACTATCATGTATGCAATGAAATATATGAGACCTGATGTTGATCAGTCATATTATGGAGAAGTTCACTATGAGTCAGTGAAAAATATCTTAAAGTGCTTGACCGGCACTAAGGATGTGATCATATTCATGGTGGGTCTTAATTAAAACTAGAGGGCTTAACAGACTCAAGTTTTTCAGACAAACCAAGACGACAGAAAAATCCACTTTAAGGTAAAGGGTTACCTTGAATAGTGGTGCAGTGAATTGGAAAGGTTCCAAACAGCAAAGAGTTGTTGGTTTAGTGATAAAGATAAAGTATATAGCTATAAATGAAGCTGCAGGTTGATTGTTTGGATTAAAAGTTCATTACAGAACTAGGAATAGTTCCTAAGTCTCATCTTGGATCTAAACATGTGTTGTGGCACTTTCATTTGATTATTAGAATCATTGAAAGATGGGAAATCACTATAGAGTTAGTGGACTCTCATGAACAACATTACATATCCATTAACTAAAGCTTATCCAATAGCAGGATAATCGTCACTTAGAGAAGAAGAGTATAAGATACAATGGCGATTGGCTTTAGTGCAAGTGGGAGATTGAAAGTAATATGCACACAAGCCAATCATGTTTGATGATAAAGCATATACTTTGTAACAATCTTATTCATTTATTAATAAAAAGTATTAATTTATTAAAGTCTTTTAATTATCTACATGATGCTTTGTTTTATAATATATGATAAACCCATAGTTTTAAGCAATGCTTTTAGAATAATGATGATGATCATTCTAATGAGATCTAAATTCTTAGAAAGCTTAAAACTAAAATAGTTCCCAATCATTGGATTACTAAATTGGGGATTAGTGAATCCGGATAGATTGGTACATACGTTGCTTGCTCATTGGATGAGGATGATTGATCTCATGATCATTTGTGTGGAGACACTAAAGCAAGTATGTAGGTGCTTATTAGAGAATAAGTTCAATTGAACGTGGCTCGCTAAGGAATACCTAATGGAGTTTTACTTGCACATCAATAGGAATTCCTGTAGTGATAGTAAAGACAAGTAATCCTTGGACTTGAGATCATCATAGTATCTTGTGTATGATGAGTTATACTTTGACTTATTCCTTAAGACCCTTAGGGTATATCAAAGGGTATGCTTGGGTATAATAAGTTGTACATGGAGATAATGTATGATCAATAAAGAATCTACCACTTCTAATAAAAGAAGAGAAATGTCCTATGTGATTCGATAAATGACAACCCAAGATCCTTGGCCAAGAGTAATAAAATTAGAAAGGAGTTTCTAAGTTGCATTATTTGGTGTTGTGTATTTAAGAATCAAAATACATATAATTAAATAAAATAAGACTTGACAAAGAATTCCATGTCTTATATTTAATTGGGACATTGTATGGTGGAAGGATTGAATTGTATTTTAACTATTTACTCAAAGGTTCTTTTATGATTAATGTTGAAATCTATATTATCCGGAAAGTCGTTGATCGCTAGGGAGGGCTTTATCCTTATTGTAGAATAAATATTATTTATTTAAATAAATTAATTATTTAATTTATTTATTTAAATAAGATTAGAATTGTTCTAATTGATTTATTCACAACCTGGTTTAATATGGAGAACCTAAAGGGTCACACCATAAAAGGAAGAATAATTATTTAAGAAGTTAATGGCATAATCGTAATAATATATTAAGTATATTTAATTTAATCTATGGTGATAGAATAAATTAAATAGCTTAATATTTATTATTTAATATTTTAGAAATATTAAATATAAATTAATAAGAGGAGTCTTATTAATATTATTACAATTATTATTATTTTAATTTCTAAAAGAGTTTAGGAATTAATTTAATATAAGTACTCTCATTTATTCCTAATTGGATTGGGAAGGAAAATTAGTTAAAGGAGTTTAATTAATTATCCCTAATAAGATTAGGGAGCTTAATTAATTAAAAGAATTTAATTAATTAAATAAAACCCAATTCCTTAATTGTTAAGGTGGGTTGCCCACATCTATAAATAAGAGGAGTCTTATTATGGGTGATGTGGTTGTTAACTTTTACAACGTAATAATTCCAATTTGTTGGAGAGTACGCCCTTTTTCTATAGAGATAGAAAAAAAACTAGGGTTGAGCCAATATCCCTTCTTCTTGAATCATTATTATTCCTTGGTGGATCACCTCTAGAGGCCATACACTTGGGTGGCTTACATTGATCAAAGGAAGGAACCAAACTCGGTGGATTCAAGGAGATCGCGGAGAAGTAGGAGGTGAACTCGTACCTGAGGAAGCTCGTTTCTACAAGGGTATGATTTCATAATTTCTTATTCTTCGTTTAATTAATAATTGTGCATAAAGGGTGATCCGGGTATATGGTTTGTAAAAATTTTTTAAACTCTGATTTTACACGTTTCCACACTTTTTATGCAATTTGATTGCGTTCTTGAACATACAAACCTAACATATGGTTTGTAAGAAAATTTTAAAATCCTTTTTTACATCGCTTTCGCTTATTTATGTTATTTGATTGCATGCTTTCGTTTCTAGCAACCCTAACAATGGTATCAGACCCAATCTTGTGCTAGTTATCAGTCTTTGTGATACCATATATGTTTAATATGCGATTAGATCGAATTTCTGGGTAACAAAAAAAGTTTTCTGTTTCTTCGACGTGGCACAGTTCTTGCGGCCGTGTCCCGATTCATTCTCGAGTCTTGGTACTTTCAGTGTACCGCATCCGTGTTCTGGATGAGAAGCCTTGAATGCGCCATTTCTGAAATTAGTTTTGGCCTTGAATTTTTCTGCCAGTGTCCCGATTCATTACAGGCGCAATTATACCCTGGGCAAAAATCTGAAAAAACTTAATTTTCTTTAATTAAATAAATGGTTTATTTAATTGATAAAAGTTTAAAATAAAAATGTTTATTTTATATGAAATATGATTTCAGAATTGCTAAAATTAAATAGTTTCATTTGGATTTGGTTTTTGATTAAAATAAAAGAGTTTATTTTGTTTCAAAACTAAAGTTTAGCAAACTTTTACCCATTAATTGATATTAATACATATATGGAATAGATTTATTTTTCATGAGATGAATGTTATTTATTGATACATAAGTTGATATGTATGATAATAAATGGGATTGATTATGGACTATAACCAATGTGATTAGATTTTCTTTTAGATGGATGCTTGAATATATGTGTTTTATTAAATGGGGTCTGAGTACTTCGTCTTTTCTGGTTTTCTTCTTGTTGTAAATTCTATCTCTCTCCTATGTACTTCCCCTTGACCGTTGATCAAAGTTTCTATTTAAATGAAATTGTTTATGTAATAGGATTAGTTAGAATTTCTCAAAGAACTAGAGATCAAGGAGCAAGGAGCGCTTGAAGACCCATTTGTAATGGAGCCCGGGTTTAAATGTACTAGTTACATTTAAATGTTAATTCTTGCACCCTAGGGTTTGACCTTTTGGTTCACTTGGTGGCTCTAGTAAACCAAACTAGAATAAAAGTCCATAATCAATCTGAGTAGAATATAGTATTCTATATGTGCATGCTAGTATTATATATATATATATATATATATATATATATATTATGCAAACATAAATTACATGTTTAATAATATGACGCATATTTTATATATATGTGCATACACGTTAAACAAGATGAGACTAATAATAACAAACTCCTCAAAGAAATTATATTAAGTTGTAACTTTCAAAGATATTTGGAATATCGAACGTCGCCTTCTAGCATGATAAAAATAATAGAGTATTAAATATTTAATATAAATTTTTTGTGCACACACAAGGCGAGTATTAAATATTTGAGATGTTATTTTTATTACATATGATGTTTATAAGGAATTGAACATTACTACTTTGTTGTGTAGACACAAGGGCTCTAGATTTCTCTTCATTCATATGGAAATGCTGGGTATGACTTATGTAGAGTCCCCAAATTTGGGTATCTTTTACCTCGAACATGGTACATCATTTCGATAAATATTGCGGAAGATATAAACATAAATTGTTTATACAATAACCTTTACACATAACTCCCAAGGTCAGTAACCTTAACTTAATACACACATTCATATCCCACATGACTTACAATGTCATTTGCATTCAAAACTATTATAATTTTAACCAGCACCATATCCCAATTCTGGAATTTGTCTTTTTCTTTACTTGTATCCGAAGTATTCGTCTTAATCTGAAATGTTTATCATGATATAGCAAGGGTGAGCAACAAGTTTGCCCAACAAGTTTAAGTTCAAAGAAAGATATATAATGATTGAATAGAATAAAAGCTGACAAACTTTCAACAATATAACAACTGTGAAAGAACATGAATCAATTTCCATAACCGAATGATCGAATCAATAATGATGAATGGCCAACAATAAACATGAACAAATTTAATTGAACCAAATGGTAATGAAAATGATTAGCCTTTCATACCTGATGAACATATGCAACATGCATAACGTGCGAATCAATAATCAAGGATATGGTATAATCAACAATGATTAACCACAAACATGCTTTACAATAACAACTCGAGTTCGATTTAAAGAACTTGTACAATAAAAGTATAGTTCAGGAAACTTGCCTGTACCGTTGATTACTGTTAAACAATCTATTTAGCTTCATCTGAAAGACCTATTATTGATAATATCAATCTCACAATTAGAATAATATCATCACATACACTACTGTTAATTACAGTCATTATACAACTTAAACACTTATCACAAAATTAAATATTAGATTACTCCTCAAAACATCATTATTATTATCATCCTTTGATAATTCTTTAATCACTATATCATATACATTTTGATTTAACACTTTAATCTTATATATTATACGTACTTCTTTAAAATCTAATAAGTCAAATACTAATCCAGCAACCTGAATTATCTAACATATAAATCCAGCAACCCAGATTGCAATCCAGCAAACTGGATTCCAAATCCAGCAACTAGATGGTCAATCCAGCAAAACAAATTGCAATCCAGCAAACTTGATTCCAAATCCAACAAACTGGATTCCAAATCCAGCAACTAGATGGCCAATCCAGCAAACCAAATTGCAATCCAGCAAACTGGATTCCAAATCATGCAAACTGGATTTCAAATGAGTTTATTATTTTTCTATCCTTTGTCCAAACATATATACATATATTTCATACACAAAAAGAATTTTTCCATAATTTTTCAACTCCCTTTAGTATTTTTCAAAAATAATTTTTAGTTCGTAACTTAAGAAATTAGCCCTATCATGCTCAACTCCAAATATTCCCATATCTTGACATAATCTTATAAGTGTTAACATGAACGTCCGATTTAAATTTTGTGGCCATCGGAGTTATAGAACTCCGGTTATAGCCGATTTTGTCAAAAAATCCCAAAAATTGAAATGGTCATAACTTGGTCATTTTAAGTTGGAATGAGTTCATTTTTGGACAGGAGCTACTATATATCATATATTTTCATGTCAAAAAATTCTTGAATTTATTTCATTAATTAATTTGCCAAAAAAGCCCCGACAAATTCTGAAACAATAGCTTTTTGAGAAAAATAACTTTTTCGTACTTTGCTAAAAACAGTTCATACGGAAATATACAACTCTTTTTTCAGTGATTCCACTTGGAAATGTTAGAAAACTTATCATATTATTATCCCAAATTTTTCCAGAATTTTTGAATGTTAAAAAAATGATGAAACTACCCCTAGTAATGACTGGACCAAAACAGTATGTTTTTCTTTAAAAACAACGAAACTGTTTTGGCTAAAACATCCACTACGGATTGTGTACTCAACATTTTTGAGTGCTACCACTTGGCTTTAGTAGCTAACTTACATATCTAGCACCTCTCTTTAACAGATAACAAAAAGAAGATGTAGATCAAAAATAGTGAAAATCAAAAGTACATAAAAATTTTATGGTTTATAAACTAGAAAAATCACTTTTATTTTCTTTTGATTTTCAAACAAATTAACACCCAATATGGGTATATCTAAACATAAAACACTCAACAACAAGTATATTCATGATTTTTAAGTTTAAAAACATAGATTCAAGGTTTTATTAAGAATAATCAAAAATTCATAAACAAAAGGTATTTATACCTTTGGTTCCCATGCTCCCCTTCTTCTTCTTCTTCTTCTTTCTAGTTTGATTATGAAACTTGGTAGCTTTGCAAAAACTCTCTCCTCTTCCTTCCTTTAATGGCTGTCGCCCCACCTCTTTCTCTCTCTCTTTAGTTTCTTATGTTAGCTAAATGAAGGAGATGAAAGAGAAAGAAATAAGATAGCTTTATTTTATTAGACTTGATATATTCTAATTATCTCCACATGCACCTCTGCTTTTCTCCCACAAACCACCAGAAATTTGGCCTTTTATCTCCCACATGTTAGTTAACATGAGTGGCTTGGCAATATAATGACACCTAAGGCATAAGTGGGTAAAATATCTTTTGCAAAATATGGCTTAAAATGATGACATGCTTCCTCCTTTTCCTCTCGACTTAATATCCGGCCAAGTGGCCATTTTTTCCCCAAGTTTTGTTTTCTTTTAATTTCTTATTTAGTATTCTAAAGGTCCAAAATACCCCCCTTCAATTGGGCTAAACTTGGGCCACCATATTTAATCTCTAGGGCTTTTAATTTAATTCTTTGGGCTATGGAAAATTATCATAGTCCAACACTTTTAATTTTATCCTACCCTTATCATTTAATTAGGGTTTTCATTTCCTTAATTATAATTTAATTCCTTACTTACATACACTAAATTTCTTAATCCAATTAGACTTGCTTTAATTAGGTTATAAAATTAATTAAATCAGATGTATAAAATAAATCTCTTAGAATTAGTATATATTTTAAATATCATTATTCTCCCATACCATAACCCTTAAGTTATTCAATTTGTTATTCCTAATATATAATTAGGTTGCCTTAGTTTCTTTTATTTGTTTATATAATAAACAAATAAAAACAAACACATAATATTCATATTCATTTACTCACATAACTTTTAACCCTTAGAGTTTTATACTTAGCATTAGGGTTCCCAAATTAGGGTTTTAAATTTCTCAGTTAGGGTTTAGGATTCTCAAAACTAAAATTAGGGTTTCTAAAGCTGGAATGAGGTTTTCTAACCAATCATTAGGGTTTTCTTACTGAACATTGATGTTCTTATCATAATATTAGGGTTTATCAATCTGAAATCTTATTTGATCAACAATTGACCCTTAAGCACATACTGTACACACATAATTACCATACACAAAACCCTATACATCTCTATCAGATATTCACTTACAGTTTATAATTTATACAAATCCTTCACAAAAATTTTAAAATCCATACCTTATTTCTAGTCTAGGTCTTATTATCGAACCTTTATTTAATTAGTTAAGATTTTATTAATTGTCTAAATTCTTGGTTTGTCACAACTTAACTTAAATCATTTAGTTCGGATGTGCACACACTTGACCATTATGATTTAAGAGGCAAAATATAAGGATTTACATGATGATGTAATAGACAAAGTTGTCTACCTATTTATTTATATATAGTTTGTTGTGCACACACAAGACTATATACATTTGAAATGGGATCCTTATTCTCACTAGCAAATCTTTAATTAGATATTGCCGAACTATATAATGAGGGTAATATAGTTTGAAGAAAATAGTGGGAGATACCAATATAAAATAAGACCTAATGTTTAAATGAATGTTTGCTAAAATATTGTCTTTTTACATTCAGAATTTTGAAAATGTCAAATTCACTAATTTCACTACGTAGCATACTTGATCCTAACAAAGTGATCAGACCAAATTATACAGACTGGTTAAGGAATCTAAGAATTATTCTCACTGCTGAAAAGATTTCTTATGTCCTAAATTTGGTCGTTCTTGCAAATGTTGCAGAGTCAGCCTTTGAGGAAGAGATTGCTACTTTTAAAAAGTGGCAAGATGATGCATCTGTGGCTCAATGCATTATGCTCGCATCCATGAGTAACGAGCTTCAGCGTCAGCATAAAACCATGGATGTTCCTACTATGCTACTGCACCTGCAAGAGTTGTATGGTGAGCAAAGTAAGACTGTTAGATATGAAATATCTAAGGAGCTCTTTCAATCTCAGATGACCGAGGACACTACTGTTGAGACTCATGTCCTAAAGATAATCAATCTGATTGAACGTCTTGGACAACTTGGGTTCGTCATGGATGGGGAGTTGAGTCAAGATTTAGTCTTGCCGTCACTCCGGATACCTTCTCACAATTTGTTGTCAATTTTCACATGAATAAGTTAGATGTCAGCCTGCCTGAATTACTTAACATGTGAAAAACTATTGAAGGTCACTTCCCATCCAAGAAGGACCATATCATAATAATAGATGATTCTTCCAAGAAAAGGAAAATCAGGTTTGGTAAAAAGGGGAAACTAAGCCCTAGGTTTATAGGACCTTTTGAAGTGCTACAACGAGTTGGTGAAGTGGCGTATGAGGTAGCTCTACCTCCGGAACTAGAACATATTCATAACATTTTTCATGTTTCGGTATTAAGACCATATAAGCCCAATTATAAACATGTTATAAAATATGAACCATTACAGTTTGAAAATGATCTGTCTTTTGAAGAAATTCCAATTTAAATAGTTGATAGGAAAGAACAAGTACTATGGAATAAAGTGATACCTTCTATTAAGGTAATTTGGAGGAAGTACAATGCTGAAGAAGCTACGTGGGAACTTGAAGATGTTATGATGAAAAATTATCCTCAGTTCTTTGCTTACTTTTGTATAGCGATTCTGGGGACAAAATCTTGTTAAGGAGGGAAGAATGTAACGAATGAATTTATTGAGTCGTGATTCTGAGGACAGAATCCTTTTAAGGAGGGAAGGATGTAACGAAAGAGAATTTTGTAATTAATTTTAAATATTTATTGAATTAAATAAATATTTTAGTTGATTTATTTATTGAAATAAATAAATAAAAAAATTTGATGACATTGTGGTGTATATAATTTAGTTAAGTGTGTATGTTAACTAAATTAGTGAATGATAATTTTATTATTTAAAGATTTAATTTAATAAAATAATTAAATTAAATGAATTATTTAATATTTAAGGAGATAATTAAATTAAATAAATTATTAAATAATTATGGTGTACTACTAATTTGATTTAATAATTAAATTAGATGTTTATTAGTTTGTTAAATAAAATTATAAATCATTATGGAAATTTCAATAATAAGACAAAAGTTAATTTAAATCAAAAAATTAATTAAATTAACTAAATAAAAGTGTGACAAGAAAACTATATGATAAGAAAATATAAAAATATTTTGAGTAGGGGTTTTAGTGTGCAAGGCAAACAAAGCCTTCTGGCTTTTGGTTAATGTAACAGCTGAGACCTTTGTTGTGATAAACTAATAAATGTAACGAATGCGAATTTTATAATTAATTTTAAATATTTATTTAATTAAATAAATATTTTAGTTGATTTATTTATTGAAATAAATTTAAAAAATTGATGAAATTGTGCTGTATATAATTTAGTTAAGTGTGTATGTTAACTAAATTAGTGAATGGTAATTTTATTATTTAAAGATTTAATTTAATGAAATAATTAAATTAAATAAATTGTTTAATATTTAAGGAGATAATTAAATTAAATGAATTATTAAATAATTATGATGTAGTTCTAATTTGATTTAATAATTAAATTAGATCTTTATTAGTTTGTTAAATAAAATTATAAATCATTATGGAAATTCCAATTATAAGGCAAATGTTAATTTAAATTATAAAATTAATTAAATTAACTAAATAAAAGTGTGATAAGAAAACTATATGATAAGAAAATATAAAAATAATTTGAGTGGGGGTTTTAGTATACAAGGCAAACAAAGCCTTGTGGCTTGTGGTTAATGTAACAACTGAGACCTTTGTTGTGATAAACTAATAAACCACGTTTATTAGTTTTATGCATACTGTGTTTTATATGCATATTGTGCTTCATGACTTAGAGGAGAAAAATACAGAGAGAGAGGGAGAAAAATAGAGAGAAGAGAGAATTATGTGTAGCTTGTCAAGAGAAAGAATAAGGATTGTTGGAAACCTTGTCACCATCTTTGCTAATTTACAACAAGGGATTAAGGTATAATCTATCCTAATTCCAATTTTTTTTTCAATATCTATTTTTTGTGAATTAGAATTTTTGTTAGAATAGGGTTTGAGGTGTTGATTATATACATGTGTAATCTGTTAATTGTTAATCAAATTCATGGAAAAATGGTTTGTAGAAGAAAATTTAGTTAATAATGTTTTATGCTAAGTGGCTTATTTGAGGCCAAAATAGATGTTCAATTTTGATAATAATATGCAAATTGGTTGTGAATTGTGTTAGTATGTCAAGAAACGAAAACAACGCAATTGAAATGGCTTAATTTAGTTAAGAATTGAACGTTTGGTGATTGAAATTACTAAATGTGTTGAAATTGAAGAAAATAAGTAAAAACATGATTTTAATCCTCTAGAATGTGGTTTGTGATGTTAGAATTGATTTATAAATATTTAGTTTTGAGTTTATAAAGCTTATAAATATTTGGATTTGGTTAATTGGGTGTTGGGTGAAGTAATTGGGATTTTTAGCTTAGAACAGAGACTATATTCGTGTTTCTCGAAAATAGATTCTGGTGTCGAGCACGGAAGCGCTGGGTTCTAGGGTAGACATGGCGCGACCACGCCAGTGGTCAGTCAGACCCAGTAAGGAACTGTTAACAGTATTATAGACACTCGAAATTTTCTGCACACCTGTTACTTACATTGCAGGAGGGCATATTCATCTTTCGGAGATAACCTTGGAAGACAACTCACATCCATTCCGGATACTGCCGGAAGTCCAGTTTTAACCCCGGAACACACACCGGGAGTATCAATTCCAACCTCGGAGATAACCCCGAGTTTCATCCTCGGAGATAACCCCAAGGAATGTTGTTGCAGTTCCGGCGATAACTCCGTAAATGCTTGTTTCAAATGCATGCAATCAGCTTCAATCTCAGACCTCCCATCGAGGCACTCATACTAAAGACCCAGATATAACACTGGGAAGACAGGCACACTTACAGATGACCTTGCGAAATTCAAACACTTGCAGCAGTCCAATCTCAGATGTAACCCTGAGTAACGTCTACTATCAGCTCAAACTGGAGATAACCCCGGTGATGAGTCAAATCGTCATCTTTCCACCTTAACCCCAGCGCGCCGTCACAACACTTAATACATACATTTCAATACAACAATGTCCTACAAGAGCCAAAGAGTTCCAATCCCGAGTGACTATTATGCGTGGCAGCACACCAGATAGAATTTGAAGCTTGAAGTCCATGGGCATGGTCCCCTCTTCCTGACTTCGTACTACCTCTAATCCCATGTTATTACGTAACTCTCAACAAAAGCAGTCCGAAGATGGTCTTGTATACCTCGTTCGGATGTTGGGATTGAAGTTCTGCAAGTTCGAGCAGATATCATAGTGCACGAGTGCACGTACTTCGAGACGACGAGAGCCGCAGAGGCCAAGGCACCCCGGGCAGCCGCAGGTGCATCTGCGACTGCCGCAGGTGCATCTGCGACTGTCGTAGGTACACCTGCAGCTCCCCCCCTCTATAAATAGAGGGCTTGGGGTGGCCATTTGTAAGAGAACAAGAGGCGAGGAAGCCCTGTCCAATTTTCTCTGTACACACCCCATATTGAGTGCTTTCTCATTTTAAACACCTGTTAGCTCACATATAACTATATTTTACTTGGCGGGGAGGCAGTGTTTATCCATCTAGAAATCATAGAAGCTTTGCCTTGGCATTTCAACATAAGCCTTGTCACACTCTATAAAGCCTTTCTCTTCATCTTTGCACACACTATTCTTCACGTTAAGAGTCGTGTTGCGTGAGTATGACCGGACTTTGGTCCGTGGTTTTCATTTCTGTCTGTATATATATACTTATATATGTATAAATTTATACATGGACTAACATTATCGAGTTATGCCTCGATTGAGCTGAATCTTATATGCGGAGCGTTTAATTGCTTATATATATATATATATATATATATATATATATATATATATATATATATATATATATAAATCATTGTCAGAACTCTCATCGATGAGCACAGATTTTACATCCGGGTGTTTATTGCTTATATGTATATATACTTATATATATGAATCGTTGTCGAACTCTTTCGATGAGCACGGTTTTATATCCTGTGTTTATTTTACTTCTATATATATATATATATATATATATATATATATATTATATTTCTATTAGGCACAGTTTACTTGAGGCCTTTTACTGCTTTATTTACATTTAGTCCCGTCTGGTGATTACTTCGTGGTGGTTGATCGTCTTTTACATCTTTATTTACTTTTCTAATCCCCCATGGAGGTGCTTCGTGGTGGTTGATCATGTCCATATATATATATATATATATATATATATATATATATATATATATATATATATATATATATACGCTTTTATATATTTACATTTCCGATCCCCCGTGGAGGTGCTTCGTGGTGGTTGATCATATCTATATATATATATATATATATATATATATATATATATATATATATATATATATATTTACTTTCTTTTTATATATATATAAATGTTTATTGCTTTTCATATAAATCTATGACATCATGTGATCACAGATTTATTTTACTGAATCTAGATTCAATTCCCGTGATGGACATTTTTTCAGCTGTAAGCAGCTTGTACATTATTTACAGTGTTTGAATTTCCTTAGATGGCTGTCATGCCCATGAGGAGTTCAGAACTTCTTTATATTATTTTCTTGAAGATGCCTCGCATCTCAAAAATAAAAGCAAACAAGATGATCATTTAATAATAAAATGGAAGTATGAAAAGGTCTCAATTACTATTGAGCAGAAGGTTTAAAAAACCTCTTTTTACAAAACTTCATTGCTATATCATGTTTAAAACTGATTTTTTCTACAAATTCAAACCCCTTTGTATATAGGTGCGAACGAGGTCTCGCACTACTTCCAAATACATTGCACATTGATCCACACACACACACACACACACACACACACATTCATATAACAGTTTTTTGAAAAGTGGCGGTCACCATGGCAACACGGATGTCGGGGGGTTACCTAACACATTCCCTCCACATAATCAAGCCCCCGAACCTAAATGAATCTCGGTTTCACAGACCCGTTTAGCAGTGTCACGTCACTGGGTTAATGTACAAACCTTTTCTCGGTTGCATTGGTGCAACCAGTTAAAAACACCAACTAGTGACTCTTACAGTCAAATCGTCGACATGATACATGTCGGACCTTTTTTCACTTGTTTTTTCAAACAAATCTCACATAACATGAGAACACCAAAGAACAAGTAACGAAAAAGGGATAAATAAAAATCCCGACGTTGATAGGTGGCGACTCTGCTGGGGACACTAGTAAGAGGGCTTAAGCCACTACTACAAGCTTTTTAAAACTGTTATATGCTTGTGTGTGAATGTTGCATTTACATTTATGATAAATATGTACGATTGCATTTTACTTACTACACTGCAATATATCTATCTGTGATATTAGTGCTTCGCATATGTCATCATTTTCAAAAACGGTGAGACACGTTGTATGTGAATGCATATTGTGTGGTTCCTCCACTAGGAGGCTATCATATCGGTGTTTGATTACTGGACTCGTAGGGAGACTAATTCCAACGAGGCTTAGGAAAGGCACCACCCAGATTCGCTCCAGTTGAAAGACCGGATCAACTTCCCGTCAAGTAGATTGCGATGATCTGGGAACCTTCATGCCAAAAAGCCGCGAGAGTAAACCTAAGATAGGTTAGCCTCTGATAAACCAAACGCGGAGGAAAGTCTCTTCATGCTTTCCATTTTTCAATTACTTGTAAAAACAGTTACTTGTAATTTTATTCTATGTCCATCTTTACGTAATGGAAAATATGAAGAATATTTGTGCATACATGACATGTTATCAAATAACATCCGTTTTTGCAGGACAATATTCCTAAAATGGACACATTATGATAGCATTTACATTATCCTTAAGACTAAACTACATAAGTCTTTTGTAGGGAAACAATTGGGCCTGTTACCCGCTCAAAATCCGAAAAGGCCACGACCCTACAACAAATCATGTCTTCTTCTAACCAGTCTAATCCCATTTCTCGAGAAGAATTCGATAAATTAAGTAAACAAATTACAGATTTGGCTGTTCTGCTTAAAAAATTGCATCAATCTACTCAGGGTACAAAGATGCTTACACATATAGAATTCTCTGCACAAAGAGGGACACAAGGTTTGGATATAACAAATCCAGAACCTCAGTTGGATACGACCAACAAAGACCTTGAAAACACCCATCTCAAAGGAGATCCAGACACTGGTGATATTAGGAAGAAAGTCCTTCAAATGGAAGAAACTATCCGTGCTCTCAAAGGGATTGGAACACATGGAAGTGTTTTATATGTTGACCTTTGAATATTCCCTAGTGTTTATTATCCAGAGAAATTCAAAACCCCTGACTTTGAAAAGTATGACGGATTGGGGGATCCTTACACACATTTAAAGGTGTTCATTGGAGAACTTGGATCTTATGCGGAAAATGAGAAGCTCATAATGCAGTTGTTCCAGAAGAGTCTAACTGGAGAAGCCCGTTTATGGTATACCAGATTAGACAACTCAAAGATCCATAGCTGGGAAGAGCTAGCTCACACCTTCCTCACTCAATACAGTTTTCAATCTCAGATGGCTCCTGACCGGTGCCAGATTACCAAGGTCAAGAAACAGTCTAATGAGTCTTTCAGAGAGTACGCTCAAAGGTGGAGGCACCTTACTGCTCAAGTTATTCCTTATATGACAGAATCAGAAATGGTCATGACTTTCATAGACATACAAGAAGCTCCTTTCTATGAGAGAGTCTTAGCTGGTATTGGCAAACCATTTTCTAAAATGATCAAGCACGGAGAGATGGCTGAGATGGGATTGAAGTCAGGAAAGATTCAAGACCTAGCCACTCTTAAAGCAGTTGCTGAGCACATCCAATCCGGATCTTATGGAAACAACCTTCGGAGGGTCCATAAAAAGAAAGAGGAGGATGTTTCCTTGATACTACAAGGTCAAAAAGGCAGTCAGAACATGCCTATACAAAGGAGAAACTACTCCCCTTTCCAAGCACATCCTTCAAACCCTCCACTGCCTAAAGGTGGAGAAGCAAAGTGCCCTCGAACGTTCACACCCTTAGGGGACTCGCTCGAGAATATTCTTGCTCTTCTGACTACTCAGAAGAAAATTACGCATCTTCTTCCACCAGCCAACCCTAATGGGAGAGGTTTCAATGCTACTCGGAAGTGTGCCTATCATGTTGGAGCACCTGGACATGATACTTAAGATTGTTGAGCCTTGAAACACAAGATCCAAGATTTAATAGACAACGGTGAGATCGTGGTTACCAAACCAGATCAAACTCATGTGCAACACAACCTTCTTCCTCAACACAAAGAAGAAGAGGTCAACATGATTAGTTGGAGCGCTGGACAAAGTTCCAATTTTAATGGTGAATCATCCCAGAACATCAAAGACGGTGTTGACATATGGGATTACGTAAAGTTTCAATTTGCTATAGAACAAAAGATGAAAGCTCTTTGTAAGCAAATTGAACAATTGGCAGAACTGGTGACTCATTAGCATCAAGTCACACGCCAGTTAGTCATCCAGGAGCATGCCTATCTCCTTCCTTTTGTTATGAATGCTCCACCATCACCTTCAGAAAGTGAAGCTATGGAGGATAAGGTTGCAAAGAGAGCAAATGCTAAAGCCCGTCGGGATTTTGCCAATCAAAGGGAATTTACATACCTGGGACAACCTATGGAGGAGATATTTCAGTTGCTAATCAACGAAGGAAGAATTACCTCCCTTCTACCTCCAATCAATCCTCGTTCAAGACGGTTCAACTCTGATGGAGTTTGTCAATACCATTCACATTCTCGCGGTCACAACATAAGAGAATGTTGGGCACTCCGCCACCTTATTCAGAATTTAATTGATAGCGGTGTCCTGCAACTAGCAGACAATGACACTGTGCTACTCGAGAGTGGGAATACCTGTCCTACCAAATGGAAGGGATTAGTAGCAGTTATATTCGCTGAGGCTGATGAGACTGTCAAACCATTTTCCATACAAGCAATTCAATTTAAAGGAGCTGATAATCCTTTGAAAGTGGTTGTACCAGAGCCAATTTCTTTACCCTTCAGACCTCAGTATCCTGTTGTCAGCTTACACAAAGTCCCATGGAATTATGGAGAAGGTGAAGGATCCACGTCTCATACTGCTGCTACAGTGTCGAAGGAAAATCTACTGTATCTTCCTTAGAGGGTGATGAAGCCCACCATAAAAGCAAAGGGGAAGAGATTTCCATGGAGAAGATTGAAAAATTCCTCCGCACTATGGGCCATAATAAAGCCAAGGTGGTTCTAAGCTTAAGAGAAGCTCCACATTAGATATCAATACTGGACTTGGTTTTCTCTTTTGAGGATCACATGAAGATCTTATTAAAGGTTTTAGAAGAAGCCTACTTGCCGAAATCAGTGGATGTGGAAAAATTTCAACATTTGGTTGATCACATTTTCAACAACAATGTGATATCCTTCACTGATGATGACATATCGCCCAAAGGGACCGGTCATTGCAAACCATTGCACATTGCAGTTTTATCCTCCGGGTATATGTTAGCTGGAGTTTTGATAGATGGAGGTTCATCTCTGAATATCAGTCCTTATGCCACATTGGTGAAGATGAACATCAATCTCAAACGGATCCAAAGCAGCCATACGGTTATCAAAGCTTTTGATGGATCCCGATGAAATTATGTCGAAGAGATTGAGCTGCTAATTGAGATTGGTCCTAATACATTCAATGTATCCTTCCATGTCCTCAAGATAGATTCAGGATACAACCTGCTATTGGGGAGACCATGCATCCACATGGTCGGAGTCAGTCCTTCTACACTACATCAACAAATCAAATACATTGTCAACAATAGCCTAGTCACTATCAACGCCGAAATGAATGTCCTAAATAAGGAAATCTACCAATCATCAGCTTCAATTCAGAAGTTAAGCCGACCAGTTTTCATACTTTGGAAGTGAGTAACACGCAATACCATCCTATTGGAAAGCCACTTCCCATACCCAAGATTTCTGCCGAGTATAAGTCGGCCACTCAAGAAATGATGTCATTGGGTCATCAGCCTAGAAAAGGGCTTGGTAAAGATAAGTAGGGTATTAAGCACTCAATTAAGTGTCCAGTCAAACTGGGACATCCAGACTAGGCTATTCTGCCAGTCCCAGTCACAGGAATCCTCATAAGCATAAGCAGGTTCCTCAAGCTTTCGCCACACGACGATTTTCTCCACCTACAACTCATGAGCTGATATAGTCTCCGGTAAAGGTGTCAGCCCATGTTATGGCTATGCTGTTTTCCAAACTAGTACCATTCAAAGCAAAAGAGGTCCTAATTCCTAATTTTGAAGTTGAAGAAAGGGAACAAAAATGTAAACATGACATCGCCTTGATGATGTTAGGCATATACATCATCGTCCATGATGAACATACAAACAAATATACCCCAGATGATAATTGCCCAGATGTTATGGTCATCATTCAGGAGAAGGAGGACGATGACAACACCTCCATCACTGCAGTCCATCAGGACTTTACCCTCGACAATTGGAGCAACACTCCATGCATTAGTTGACGAGGGTAAAACGGGCATAAATCCCCCTGCCCTGTAGATAACTTTAATTGCTTACTTTTCTATACAGTATTAGCAGTTATTTTATCAGTACATGCTAACACTTTTGTATGATTAAATAGTTTCATATATTAAGTGAAAGCATATTTTGTTTTAGGACTCTGAATTTAGATGTGCCTGTAGTTGCTGACGAGGTGCCTTTTCTCCACAAGGATTGTAACTTTGATGAAAAGCTGGACTCAGACTTGATGGAAATCCAAGAGGACATTGAGACGCCTAAGGAGATTAAGGAATGCGTCGCAGACAAACCTAAACCCAACCTTGACCAAACCACTTCTTTCAATCTTGGTACCTTAGAAAGCCCTAAGCTAATCCAGATTGGTTCAGACCTAACCCCAAACAAACGAAATGACATGGTTGCGCTATTAACCCAATTCCAAGATGTGTTTGCATGGTCTCACGAAGACATGGTGGGTTTATCCACTGACATTGTCCTTCATCGCCTTCCCATTAAGGAGGGATTTAAGCCAGTCAGGTAGAAGCTCAGGCGATTGAAACCTGAGTGTAGTTTAAAGGTGAAAAAAGAAATTGTGAAACAATTTCAAGTTGGCATTATCAAGGTGTCCACATATCCGGAATGGATATCTAACATTTTTCCCGTGCCTAAACCAGGAGGAAAGGTGCGATTTTGCATGGATTACCGGGATTTGAACAAATCTTGCCTTAAAGATATCTTTCCCGTGCCCTTTATCCACATTCTTATTGACTATACTGCTCAATACGGTATGTACTCCTTTGCGGATTGCTTTGCGGGGTACCATCAGATTATGGTCGCTGAGGAAGACCGTGAGAAAACTGCTTTCATCATGCCATGGGGAACATTCTGCTACAGACGGTTGTCATTTGGCCTCATCAATGCCGGACAACTTATCAGCGAGCCATGATGGCTCTTTTCTATGATTTAATGCACAAAGAGATAGAGATCTATGTGTATGACATTATTGTCAAGTCCCAAAGGGAGGAAGACCACTTAGACCATCTCAAAAAGCTCTTCAATAGGTTGCGTAAGTACAACTTGAAGTTGAATCCAACTAAGTGCGCCTTTGGCGATAAATTAGGCAAGCTGCTAGGTTTTCTAGCCAGCCACAAAGGGATTGAGCTGGATCCCACCAAAATCCAGGCCATCAAGGAAATGCCCATTCCTCAGACAGAGAAGGAAATACGGGGATTTTTGGGAAAAATCAATTTCATTAGCAGGTTCATTTCTCAACTCACAGCAACCTGTGAGCCCATCTTCAAGCTGTTAATGTAATAACCGTGAATTTTAAGTCACTATATATGTATGTACATTATTGATGTTTAAAACTTTGTGTTATATAGTGATTTAATATGTGACAACATATGTGAAGTGGTGCATGAATCAATAAACATATATACTATAGTTATGGATATATACATTTATAGATTTCATTAAAAATGAAAGCTTTGTAACCTAATTATACATTAGGTGAGACAATTAAATAACCTAATATGGTAATAAGGAAAGGTTAGTATTTAATATGTATACTAACTTAAGTGGATAATCTTGTTATTTTAAGTGACTAATAATTTTAAACCTAATTCTAGTAAACCTAATTAGGTTATGAACTAAAGTCACATGTATAAGTAATTAAATTTCATAAGATTGTGAATGGAAATCCTAAATAATCAATTTGGGTAATATATATTAAAATCGTTAGACTATGTTTATTACATGGCCCAAAACAATTAAAAGAGAAGCCCAAAAGAAATAAAATGCAAACCAATACTTAGCCCACTTGATTAAGGGTATTTTAGACTTTAGATTAATCAAATTTGTGCATTAAAATAAAAGAAAAATTGAGGATATTATGGGGCAAGAGGGACCGGCCACAATTAGGCCTTTTAAGGCAACTAATTAAACTAATCAAGTTCCATAAGTAGAAGTCTTTCACACAAGGACAAGTGTGTCATGCTCCCATTGGTTGCAAATCTATTTAGCACCTTTAATCACATGATTAGGCTAATTGAAGAGATATGGCAAGGCCTTTTATCCATGGGACAATAAATGTATGGGGGATATAAGTTAATCACCCATCTCATTTGCTAGAACATTTCATTTTCTCTCATTTCTCTTCTTCTTCTATCTTTTTTCTCCCAAGCTAGTAGCATACAAGAGAGAAAAGAGAGACAGAGTTCAATTTTTCTAAGAGAGGGAGATGAGTTGTTGTTCATGCATCCTAAGTTCATTACTTACTTTGGTAGAACAAGAAGGATAACAACCAAAACTAGGTGAGGTTCTCATCCTTTTCTTTTTCTTATTCTTCTTCTATTTCGGTTTTTACCTCATCATATATGGGGGTTATGGTCTAATACTCAAAGTACCCTAGTTTTACATATCATCATGTATGGAACTAAGTATCTTGAGTGTTAGATCAAAGGTTTAGAGGAAGGAATTGAGCATATGTTCTCCAAGGGGTGAAACCCTTGTTTTTTTTTTTTTCCACTAAATCTTGTGTAACTCAAGTTTTACAACTTGGATTTGTGATTTGTTGAAGGGAGGGGGGGGGGGGGGTACTAGATACATGAGTTATCTAGTAAACCCAAGTTGTAGAACACAAATCTAGCAAGTATTGAAGCCATAAGGGCTGTTTTCCCCAAAACAGTCCACATAGAAAGTTAAGGTTTCAGAACCCTAAAAAGCTACTGTTCCCGTTTTTCTTGGGACTGTTTCGGGTCAGTTGAAAGCCTTTTAAAAATTTGGGAAACATCACAAAGGTACCTTAAGAAGTTAGCTACGTGTAGGAAAAATAATGGACACTTTTCGATTTATAGGTTGTGCGTAATGGCTATTTTCGTAAAAGACTCCTAAATATTAACACTCGAATTTCTCACTGTGTATACACTGGAAAATTCCGAAATTTTTACAGTAGGTTCATATATGTTATATGAGAGTATACCCTAAAAATTTCATATTTTTCTGAGAAAAATTCGACTTATGAAAAATGAAGCAAGATTCGAGTGTTTTGGGCACTTTAAAATTAGTAAATCATTTTCTAAAATTCCAAAATTTTGCGAATCATTGTTGGGTCATATACTGTCCAAATCCAAAAAAGAATAATTTTTGGAATCCATTTTCTATTTTTCCTAAAAATGATTAAGTTATGAATAAAAGGAAATAAATAGTTAAATGATGTCTTAAATAAGAAAAATGTGATTTTAATGCTTGAATACTCCTAATATATAATATTATGACTATTTTAGGGTATTTTGGTAATTTATAATAAGAAATATTATTTATGACCTTTTATGGATATTAAATAAGAGGTTTAATAAAGGGTGGACAATTAGAATAAATTGTATATTAATCCAATAAATTATTAAAAATATTATTATGATATTAAGAATATTAGAATATGATATTGTTAAGTAAATAAAAATATTAAGATTAAAACTTCATTAAAGTATTATTTAATGGTTAATAATATTTGATTTAAGCATTAATAAATGATTAAAGTATTATTAAATGATTAATAATATTAGATTAAAATATTAATCTTAGATTAAAATGTTATTAAAAGATTAATAATATTAAATTAAAGTATTATTAAATAATTAAAATATTATTAAGTAAATAATAATATTCGAGATTTAATAAAATGTTATTAATGTAATAACATTAGTAAAGGAATAAAATATTATTAAATGATTAATAATATTAGTAAATGAATAAAATATTATTAAATGATTAATAATATTAGTAAATGAATAAAATATTAATACTATTGGTAAATGATTAAAAGTATTATTAATTGATTAATGATACTAATGTTAGGTTTCTAATATTCATGTGCGTAATCAAATTGCACAAATTAAGCGGAAGCGTGAAAAATCAGAGTTTAAAAAAAAAAAAAATTACAAATCATATACCCGGATCACCCTTTATGCATAATTATTAATTAAACGAAAAGATAAAAAATAAAATCATACCCTTGAAGATCGAGCTTCCTCAGGTACAAGTTCACCTCCAAATCCTTTCGCGTTCAACTTGAATCTACCGGGGTTTTGTTCCTTCCTTTGATCAACGTTAGCCACCCATATGTTTGGCCTCTAGAAGTGATCCACCAAGGAAAAAGAATTTTCAAGAAGAAGGGGTATTGGCTCAACCCTAGTTTTCTATCTCTATAGAAAAAGGACGTACTCTCCAACAAATTGGAATTATGTCGTTGTATGTTGTAAAAGTCAACAACTCCCCCACCCATAATAAGACTCCTCTTATTTATAGATGTGGGCAACCCATCTTAACAATTAAGGAATTGGGTTTTATTTAATTAATTAAATTCTTTTAATTAATTAAGCTCCCTAATCTTATTAGGGATTATTAATTAAACTCCTTTAACTAATTTTCATTCCTAATCCAATTAGGAATAAATGAGAGTACTTATATTAAATTAATTCCTAAACTTTTTAGAAATTAAAATAATAATAATTGTAATAATATTAATAAGACTCCTCTTATTAATTTATATTTAATATTTCTAAAATATTAAATAATAAATATTAAGCTATTTAATTTATTCTATCACCATAGATTAAATTAAATATACTTAACATATTATTACGATTATGCCATTAACTTCTTAAATAATTATTCTTCCTTTTATGGTGTGACCCTTTAAGGTTCTCCATATTAAACTTAAACCTAAGTTATGAATAAATCAATTAGAACAATTCTAATCTTATTTAAATAAATAAATTAAATAATTAATTTATTTAAATAAATAATATTTATTCTACAATAGGGATAAGCCTCCCTAGCGATCAACGACTTTCCGATAATATAGATTTCAACATTAATCATTAAAGAACCTTTGAGTAAATAGTTACCGCATAAATTCAATCCTTCCACCATACAATGTCCCAATTAAATATAAGACATGGAATTACCATCAAGTCTTATTTTATTTAATTATATGTATTTCGATCCTTAAATGCATGAACTCAAATAATGCAAATTAGAAACTCCTTTCTAATTTCATTCTACCTGCCAAGGACTACTGGGTTGTCATTTATCGAATCATATAGGACATTTCTCTTCTTTATTAGAAGTGGTAGATTCTTTATTGATCATACATTATCTCCATGTATACAACTTATTATACCCAAGCATACCCTTTGATATACCCTAAGGGTCTTAAGGAATAAGTCAAAGTATAACTCATCATACACAAGATACTATGATGATCTCAAGTCCAAGGATCACTTGTACTACTATCACTACAGAAATTCCTATTGACAGGCAAGTAAAACTCCATTAGGTATTCCTTAGCTAGCCACATTCAGTGAACTTATTCTCTAATAAGCACCTACATACTTGCTTAAGTGTCTCCACACAAATGATCACGAGATCAATCATCCTCATCCAATGAGCAAGCAACGTATGTACCAATCTATCCGGATTCACTAATCCCCAATTTAGTAATCCAATGATTGGGAACTATTTTAGTTTTAAGCTTTCTAAGAATTTAGATCTCATTAGAATGATCATCATCATTATTCTAAAAGCATTGCTTAAAACTATGGGTTTATCACATATTATAAAACAGCATCATGTAGATAATTTAAAAGCCTTTAATAAATTAATACTTTTTATTAATAAATGAATAAGATTGTTACAAAGTATATGCTTTATCATCAAACATGATTGGCTTGTGTGCATACTACTTTCAATCTCCCACTTGCACTAAAGCCAATCGTCATGGTATCTTATACTCTTCTTCTTCTAAGTGACGATTATCCTCGCCGTTGGATAAGCTTTAGTTAATGGATATGTAATGTTGTTCATGAGAGTCCACTATCTCTATAGTGATTTCCCATCTTTCAATGATTCTAATAATCAAATGAAAGTGCCACAACACATGTTTAGATCCAAGATGAGACTTAGAACTATTCCTAGTTCTCAGAATGAACTTTTAATCCAAACAATCAACTTGCGACTTCATTTATAGCTATATACTTTGTCTTTATCACTAAACCAAAGAACTCTTTCATTGTTTGGAACCTTTCTAATTCATCGCACTAATCGCTCAAGGTAACCTTTACCTTAAAGTGGATTTTTCTCGTCGCCTTTGTCTCTCGAAAAAACTTGAGTCTGCATAAGCCCTCTAGTTTTAATTTAGACCCACCATGAATATGATCACATCCTTAGTGCCTTGCTTAAGCACTTTAAGATGTTTTTCACCGACTTATAGTGAACTTCTCCATAATATGACCGATCAACATCGTGTCTCGTACATTTCATTGCATGCATGATTTGTCACACTCATGCGACCTCTCTTTTCGTGAGTCTGTGGGGACTATTAAGAGATACACTCCATAGCTCATCGACATGAGATATCTCTTGGAGTTTGCCATGCTAAACGACTTTAGCATCAAATGAATATACGTTCCTTGGGTTAATTCGAGCATCTTTTTAAATCTATCTATATAGATTTGTATCCCCAATTAAGATACTCTTCCAAATCATTCATGGAGGAATGTTTAGACAACTTTATCTTTACTGATTGTAGCATTGGTATGTCATTCCTTATCCGTAGTATATTAACATATAATACTAGAAATTTCACGACGCTCTCACTGACCCTTTTGTACACACTAGAACTCTTACCTCATCGTATGTAACTCTGGATCATCATCTTCTATGATGCGTACCTCATCATCATCATCCATGATGAATCCATACCTCCTAGGTATCTTCTAAGACTATTCCGTTTTATGATTCGGTTGTGGTATAATAGGTCTATCTATAGGTTCCTCTTATTTGACTTATAGTGTTTTGTGGTTCTTGAACTTTTCAAGATCTATTATCCTCCCACTAGCCCTTTCATCAATAAACACCTTTATCTTAGAAGGAAGCGTGTTTCGCAATAAACAGCTTATGCTAAGTAGAATTATAGAACATTTACCCTAAACTTACTTTAGGATGTCCCACAAATCTGTATTTGTCAAATCTTGTCCCAAGCTTATCCTTTTGAAACCTTTTTCACATAATTTGGAACCCCTTATCTTAACAAACTTAAGATTAAGAATCCTCCATGTCCATAACTTTTATGGAGTCTTGGGCCGGATTTTGAGGTTACCATTTTCGTAGATATGCAGCCATTTCTAGGACATTATCCCAAAAGGATACTAGAATGTCGGTAAAATCATTACGGACCGCACCATGTCCAACAAGGTACGATTTTACCTTTCGGATACATCAATCAATTATTATATGTATCAAGATGTGTCCATTATGAGAAAACCATTTGAGATGATCTAGAAACTTATTGCACAAGTATTTATTCCTTGATCTAATCAAAGAATCTTAATACTTTGCCAATTTGTTTCACTTCAATTCTTTGAACCTTTCAAATAATTCACACTTGTATTTCAAAGAAATACACACATTCAACTCTTTGAATAATCATCTCCTTTTCTTATACTAATTTGTTCAATATGCAAAATTATTTTTCACGTAAGTCAAGTATACAAAATCCATTAAGTAATCTTTCAGTTCTATATGAAACACTATTATTATTATAAATAGAACAACAATTGTTCTTAAATATAATACCAAAGATTTCATTGTCCAACAATAAAATGGAAATAATGTTTCTAACAAATACTGGAATACAATAACAACTTATTGACTTAATAGATTTGCCCGTAGGGAGTGCTAAAACTATAAGTTTCTATAGCTAATGCAGCAACCTTTGCTTCATTTTCCACACATAGGATTACTTATCTTTGTTTAACTTTCTACTTCTGCTTGGTCTCTTCATAAATCTATATTTATGATAACCAAAGTCAGATCCAATACCCAAGTAGAACCTTGACTTAAAGAAAAAAATTTATTTCAATCATGAACAAAATCGTATTATGTAACCAAACTTCACTAAGCTTCTTTGGTTAGCCTCTGCAAGATGCTTCTCGCAGCTTTCTTTCCGAAGGTCCAAAGCTTATTGCGAAAGGAAGCAAACTCCTTTGCTATCCGTGACGCTTTTGTTCTTATTATCCTTTGTTTATGCCTTTCTATATACCTTCTTTGAATCGCTCTTCTTCTTTTCGAAGATCCTTTGGCCCCTACCAATGAAGACATGGTCTTTCTTGGTTGAAAAGTGACTCTCATCATTTTTCAACATGTTAAGCAAATCAATGAGACCGATATCTAGCTTGTTCATATGAAAAATTCACAACAATTGTGAAAGGAGTCCGGGAGTGAGTGCAAGATCAAATCTTGGCTCAACTCTCCATCCATGACAAAACCAAATTGTCCTAATTGATCAATCAAATTGATTATGTTAAGAACTTTTGTCTGCATTTATAGTGCCATTGGCCATTCTAGATCGGAAGAGCTCCTTAGATATCTCGATATCTATCGGTCCCCACTTTTCTCACCATCAACTACTTGATGTGCGGGAATATGGTAGGAGCATCCATAGTTTCACGTCGACGCCTCAAGCTCGTTACTCATAGATGCGAGCATGATGCATTGAGCCAATCAGTGCATCATCTTGCCACTTTCTAAAAGTAGCAATGTCTTCCTCGTAGGCATTGTGCGCAACCATTCTTGAGGGATATGCGATATGGACATAAGATAGCTTTTCACCATGAGAACTTTTCTCAATTTCCTTAACCTATCCGCTTTAATATGGTCCTGCTTAAATAACATCTAATATGTTTCATGAAAGGATAGTAATTTAGACATTGTAAAATTACAGAAATGAATTTGTAATTAACAACATTTTTACATACATTCTTTTATTAATTACCAAAATAAATTAGGTCTTGTTTTAAATTGGTATCTCCCACTATTTTCTTCAAACTATATTACCCTCACTTATATAGTTCTAAAAAATCTAATTAAAGATTTGCTAGTGAGAATAAGGATCCCATTTCAAATGTATATAGTCTTGTGGTGACACAACAAACTATATATAAATAAATAGGTAGACAACTTTTGTCAATTACATCAACTATGCAACTCCTCAGTATTTTGCCTCTTAGATTATTTTGATCAAGTGGTGGCACATCCGAATCAAAATTATCCAAGTTAAGTCCAACCTAGCACTCCATATATTCAAAAAGAAAATATCATCCTTGTGGTGACACAACAAAACAATATTGTTCAATTTTCTTTATAAGCATCAAATGTGATAAATTAACATCTTAAATACTTAATACTTGCCTTGTGGTGACACAATAAACTCATATTAAATATTTAATACTCTATCAATTTTATCATGCTAGAAGGCTTAATGCTCGATATTCCAAATATCTTTGAACGCTTAGGACTTAATATAAAAAATTGAGGGTTTTTTTATTAATTTGTCTCATCTTGTTTAGCGCTGCATTTACATATATATATAAAATACGCGTCATATTAATGAACATGCAAAGCATGTTTGCATAATATATAATATATATATATATATAGTATAAGCATGCACATATAGAATACTATATTCTACCCAAATTAATTATGGACTTTTATTCTAGTTTGGTTCACTAGAGCCACCAAGTGAACCAAAATTACAAACCCTAGGGGTGCAAGAAATAATATTTAAATATAACTATTACATTTAAACCCGGGCTCCATTACAAACGGGTCTTCAAGCGCTCCTTGCTCCTTGATCTCCAATTCTTCAAAATAATTCTAACTATTCCTATTACAAAACTATTTAAAATAAATAGAAACCTTGATCGCTGATCGAGGGAAGTACATAGGAGGAGATAGAATTTACATTAAGAAAAATTAGAGAAGACGAGGTACGCAGAATCCCATTTAATAAAACCCATACATTCATGCATCCAACTAAAATAAAATCCAATCGCATTGGTCAATAGTCCATAATCAATCCCATTTATTATCATACACATCACCATATGCATCAATAAATAACATTCATCTCATGAATAATAAACATTTAATATATATATTGATATCATTTAATGGGCAAATTTAGTTAGTATAAAATCTATTTTTGAATCAAAATAAACTCCTTTATTTTAATTAATTATGGAATCCAATTCCATGTAATAAAAATAAAAATCTTTAATTAAAATAAACTCTTTTATTTTAATTAATTATGGAATCCAATTCCATGTAAAAAAATCTTTTATTAAAGGAAACACGGATATTTTTCCTATTAAAAATAAACTCCTTTATTTTGAATAATATGAAATCTTATTTCATATTTAAATAAACTCCTTTATTTAAGGAAACACGGATTTTCTTTCCTATTCACAAATAAACTCTTTTATTTTGAATAATATGAAATCTTATTTCATATCTAAATAAACTCCTTTATTTAAGGAAATTAGGCAATCCAATTTCAACTCTAATTAGTTATCATGGAATCCAATTCCAACTCTAATTAGTTAGCATGAAATTCTAATTTTAAAATTAAAATAAAACTATTATTTTAAAATTAAAATAAATTTTTATTTAAAATTAAAATAAACCTTTTATTTTAAATTATAAAATTATTTTAATTATAAATTATATATATATATATATATATATATATATATATATAAACTGTATATATAATAATATATACATATATATATTAAAACCTAATATATTATATATATATATAGACGGTATATATATATATATATATATATAATACATATATATATATATATATATATTATATATATATTATATATATATATATATGGATCATATTATATATATATATATATATATATATATATATATATATATATATATATATATCCTCGCTTTCAAAAAAAAACGTAAAGATGTGACATTTGGTGAAAAAAAAAAAAACAGGACTCTGTTTCATGCTCGATTTCCATGCGCTGACAAACCAGCTTGAATGCTTAACGTTTTTTTTTTAATTAATTTTATACAATAAAATTTAGCCCAATTAAATTGTTCTAAACACATATCAATATACATATCAAATTAAAACAATTAATAATTCGCATAAAGGTTTGGCTCTGATGCCACTGTTAGGTTTGTAATATTCATGTGCGTAATCAAATTGCACAAATTAAGCGGAAGCGTGAAAAATCAGAGTTTAAAAAAAAAAAAAAATTTACAAACCATATACCCGGATCACCCTTTATGCATAATTATTAATTAAACGAAAAGATAAAGAATAAAATCATACCCTTGAAGATCGAGCTTCCTCGTGCAAAGTTCACCTCCAAATCCTTTCGCTTCAACTTGAATCTACCGGGGTTTTGTTCCTTCCTTTGATCAACGTTAGCCACCCATATGTTTGGCCTCTAGAGGTATCCACCAAGGAAAAAGAATTTTCAAGAAGAAGGGGTATTGGCTCAACCCTAGTTTTCTATCTCTATAGAAAAAAGACGTACTTTCCAACAAATTGGAATTATGTCATTGTATGTTGTAAAAGTCAACAACTCCCCCACCCATAATAAGACTCCTCTTATTTATAGATGTGGGCAACCCATCTTAACAATTAAGGAATTGGGTTTTATTTAATTAATTAAATTCTTTTAATTAATTAAGCTCCCTAATCTTATTAGGGATTATTAATTAAACTCCTTTAACTAATTTTCCTTCCTAATCCAATTAGGAATAAATGAGAGTACTTATATTAAATTAATTCCTAAACTCTTTTAGAAATTAAAATAATAATAATTGTAATAATATTAATAAGACTCCTCTTATTAATTTATATTTAATATTTCTAAAATATTAAATAATAAATATTAAGCTATTTAATTTATTCTATCACCATAGATTAAATTAAATATACTTAACATATTATTACGATTATGCCATTAACTTCTTAAATAATTATTCTTCCTTTTATGGTGTGACCCTTTAGGTTCTCCATATTAAACCTAGGTTGTGAATAAATCAATTAGAACAATTCTAATCTTATTTAAATAAATAAATTAAATAATTAATTTATTTAAATAAATAATATTTATTCTACAATAGGATAAGCCTCCCCTAGCGATCAACGACTTTCCGGATAATATAGATTTCAACATTAATCATTAAAGAACATTTGAGTAAATAGTTACCGCATAATTCAATCCTTCCACCATACAATTTCCCAATTAAATATAAGACATGGAATTACCACAAGTCTTATTTTATTTAATTATATGTATTTCGATCCTTAAATGCACAACTCCAAATAATACAAATTAGAAACTCCTTTCTAATTTCATTCTACCTTAACCAAGGACTACCGGGTTGTCATTTATCGAATCACATAGGACATTTCTCTTTTTATTAGAAGTGGTAGATTCTTTATCGATCATACATTATCTCCATGTATAACTTATTATACCCAAGCATACCCTTTGATATACCCTAAGGGTCTTAAGGAATAAGTCAAAGTATAACTCATCATACACAAGATACTATGATGATCTCAAGTCCAAGGATCACTTATACTACTATCACTACAGAATTCCTATTGACAGCAAGTAAAACTCCATTAGGTATTCCTTAGCGAGCCACGCTCAAAGGAACTTATTCTCTAATAAGCACCTACATACTTGCTTAAGTGTCTCCACACAAATGATCACGAGATCAATCATCCTCATCCAACGAGCAAGCAACGTATGTACCAATCTATCCTGGATTCACTAATCCCCAATTTAGTAATCCAATGATTGGGAACTATTTTAGTTTTAATCTTTCTAAGAATTTAGATCTCATTAGAATGATCATCATCATTATTCTAAAAGCATTGCTTAAAACTATGGGTTTATCACATATTATAAAACAAAGATCATGTAGATAATTTAAAAGCCTTTAATAAATTAATACTTTTTATTAATAAATGAATAAGATTGTTACAAAGTATATGCTTTATCATCAAACATGATTGGCTTGTGTGCATACTACTTTCAACTAAAACATAAGTAAGATATTATTAAAGTAACAATATTAATGCATGATTAAAATATTATTAAGAGGATTAATAATATTAGTAAAGTATTAAAATATTATTAAGATGTTAGTAATATTATTAAGCGAATAAAAGTATTGTTAGTGAACTAATAATACTAAGAGGTGAATTAAATATTATCAAGATTAATAATATTAAGTGAATTAAAGGTAGTTGTTAATTAATAGTAACATTATCGAAAGGGGATAATATTTCTAAGAACTACATGTAATATATAATATCTATATGATTACCTAATCTAATGTTATGCTATGGCTAATTGAAAGATTAACTATAGGTCTCTCAAAAGAAGATAATTAAACTGCATAGTGGATAGAATTTAATTGCGTAGCCGTAACCTACAAACGAGACATGTTTCTTAACTCAAACTCGAGTTATTATTTCCAAAGCATGTTAGTGAATAATTATTGATGATTATTCACATCTATATTGATTATTGAAATTCGCACTTTGTGCAATTGAATTCCCGTTCTATTATTATTGAACTGTGAATTAAATTAAAGTTCTTTCATTCATGAACTGTTTATGAGATAGATCTATGCTAATTGTATCAGCTAGATCAAGCATGTTTAAATTTGTTAAATCAAATGTGTTTTAAAAAGCTGTTCTTATTAAATTTATATGATAAGAACTCTTGACTGAGAAAAGGACGAATTTGATTAAGGCATGATATCGATGTCGGATTATTAAGTGTTTATGCATAAATCATGGGGTATGAAAGGCTGATTTCCTTGAATACCAAAACTTATTAAGAGGTCTAGTTTAAATGACTGAGGACTTTGGCAAATGTTCATGGTTATTTCAAATCCACTCAATTCATGTTATTCAATTATTCGAATATTCAATTGTTGATTATTAATTCATGTTCCTTAACAATCTTATATTATTGTTGAACATTGAAAGCAAAACTTCTTTCCAGTCATGATATATCTCCCTTGTATATGAACTTGCTAAGCAAATTAGTTGCTTACCCTTGCTATATCATGGCATTTATTTCAGTTAAGCCCGAAGGATCTAACACAAAAGACAAAGGCAAGGGCAAGATCCAGGAATAGTTTAGAATGAATGTTAGTTATTATTATCTGATGGGATTTCTTATGTAAACCTTTTGTAATATGAATGGTGTGTTTAAGTTAAGGTTAAGAAGACCTTGGGACCATGTTATGGAACTTTATTATAATGAACAATGTATGTTTATTATTCTATAATAGTTATAGAATGCTTATGATGATGATAGATCGTGAGCACCGAATCTGAGGTTAGAGAACCTGGATTTGGGGGCATCACAGTTAAGTTAGAACTCCTCCATGAAATGGAACGATGAGTGTCAGAAAGACTTCCTTACAATCAAAGAGCAGCTGGTTAACGCTCCTGTTTTGGTACCACCTAGGGATGATGTTCCCCTATTCATGTACCTGTCCATTAATGACAATGCCATGGGCTGCCTGCTGGGGCAAAAAGACGATAGAGGCCAAGAACGAGCTATCTATTACCTCAACAAAAGATTTAGCAGCTGTGAACACAAGTACACTCTGATTGAGAATACTTGTTGTGCTTTAGCATGGGCTTCCTGAGGTTACAACAATACCTCCATGGTCACACAACCCATCTCATATCCCGCATGGATCATCTCAAGTATGTGTTTAGTAAGCCTATACTGAATTGTCGGCTGTCGGCTGTCCAGATGGTAGTTGATCCTACAACAATTTGACATCGTCTACGTGACGCAAAAGTCTATCAAAGGTCAAGGAATTGTGGATCAACTGGCCGCCGCACCTGCAAGGGATTACAAACCCTTAGAAATATATTTCCCCGATGAAAGGGTAATAGCAGTTCAGCAACACCATCAGTACGATATATGCCACACATAGAAAATGTATTTTGATGGAGTCATTAACACGTAAGGTTCCGAGCCGGAGCGCTTCTAGTATCCCAGCACGGGAGCGATATCCGTCGTCGTCAAATTACGGTTTATCAAAGACCAACAACACAACTGAGTATGAAGGTTGTATCATGGGGCTAAAACTTGCCCGTTCAATGGGCATCAGGCGGTTAACTATCTTTGGGGATTCCGAATTGGTAATCAAACAATCCACGAGAATCTATCAAACCAAGGAACTACATTTCACCTTTTACCACTGGCAAGAAGTTTTACAGATGGCTTTGGAGTTCGAAGAAATCTCCTTTCTACACATTCCTCATAATAGGAATGATTTTGCGGATGCACTAGCAACGTTGGCCTCCTTGATTCACATACCTGAGAAGGAAAACATGCCAAGCAGCACATTTGCTTTGCAAAAGGCCCCATCTTATAGGAACTAAATTGGAGAAGTATCAGATGAGCTACCTCTCATCCATAACCCTTGGTATTAACATATCAAGGAGTATCTACGAGATGGATCTACACCTGCTGAGGCGAGCCTGACTAAAAAGAGGCGGATCCATCGACTTGCTATGAAATTCTACCTGAGCGGAGATGTACTCTACAAAAGAGATGTAGGATTAGGTCTCCTCAGATGTCTGGACAAAGACCAAGCTTAGAGGCTCATGGATGAGATCCATGGTGGAGTATGTGGCCCACACATGAGCGGACCCCTACTTGTCAAGAAAATCCTCAAAACAGGGCATTATTGGCTTACGCTCAAAGCTGACTGTGATGATCACGTCAGGAGGTGCTATCAATGCCAAATTCATGGGAATGCTATCCACGCCCATCCAAGGGATCTCTACAACATGAGTTCGCCATGGCCCTTCTCAATGTGGAGAATGGACGTGATCGGGCCCATCGAGCCCAAAGCCAGTAATGGACATCGATTCATATTCATCTTGATTGACTACTTCACCAAATGGGTAGAAGCAGCCTCCTTCCCTAGGGTTACCAAAGAAGTTATCATTGCTTTCATCAGAAATAATTTCGTCTGTCGATATAGACAACTAGAGGTTATTGTGTCAGACAATGCTAAGAACCTCAACAACAAAATGATGGAGGAGTTATGCAGTAAATTCTACATCAAAAACCTTAACTCCGTCATCTACCGTCCCAAGATGAATGGTGCTGTTGAAGCGGCTAATAAAAATATCAAGAAGATCATGCAGAAAATGTCCACCAATCACAAAGGATGGTCTGACCTCTTGCCTCTGACTTTATTAGCCTACAGAACTTCAATGCGTACTTCCACTAGGGCAACCCCCTACTCATTAGCCTATGGGATGGAAGCGAAAGCTTCCCATGAGTCGAAATGGAATCCCTCAGAGTGTTAATGGACGCTCAGCTGGATGAAGACCAATGGGTATAAGATAGGTATCACTAATTATCTCTAATAGACGAAAGACGAACTGCGACTATCTTCCATGGTCAGTTATATCAGCAAAGGATCGCAAGATCCTACAACTGGAAAGTCTGACTACAATAATTTAAACAACACGACTTGGTTTTGAAAAAGATAATTGACAACCAAGATCGACCTAAGGGAAAATTCATTCCTAACTGGGAAGGCCCGTTTGTTGTTAAGGAGGTATTGACAGGAGGCGCTCTCAGACTACAGGAAATGGATGGCGATGAATTTCCACAGCTTATCAACTCGGACACCGTGAAATGGTACTATGTTTGAGGTGTCCATCAAGCAAACATCCTGGTTTTGAATCATCAAATCACCAGTCATTCCAGTTTTCTAACCCTTTTTACATACTCTTCTGCCCCTTAGGGAATCATCCATTTCAAACCAGCAGCCTGGTTTCATTTCATTTTCAAACCTTTCACACAATTTCGGTTATCCTGAAGATGGGATTGAACCTTTCACACCTGCAGTTTATCCTGAAGACGGGATTAAACTTTTCTATTCTTGCAGTTTATCCTGAAGACGGGATCAAACTTTTTCACACCTGCAGCTTATCCCAATCAAGGGATCAAACTTTCTTCTCCCCGCAGTATAGCCTGCATATGGGATTCATACTTCTCTTCGATCGCAATTCGCCCCGAGGGCAAACTATGTCGACTGATCTCCCGATACACCCGGAGTACGTAGCAACCATATTCTATATGGCGGTCATAATAATAAAAAACAATAAAAACATTTCACTTCTTTCTACAAAAACAAAAAACAACAAAAACAATTCTACACCCTTCTTCATCAATAAAGCTTCTACATCCATCTCGCTTTCATATTCATTGAATCTCTTACACCAGGTTCGAACTACGCAGACCTGATCTCCTCTTCAATAGGAGTACGTATGCAGCCATTTATGGTTTGGTCTAACCCCCTACCTTGTCACATAGTACTGGGATCAAACTTAAATGCACCACATTTCATCGACTTCAGACCTAAGGGATGGAATTACCCAACCTCTCCTCGGCAGTAGGAGATTCGGCGACCAACTAAGCTGCGATTGTGCCTTAAAGAGCAACACCAATCCATAAGAGGTGGAATTAACTAGGCTTCTCACAAATAGAAGTACTAGCAACCATCTGTGGTGCGGTCAATCTCAGAGAGGAAAAGCCACACTCCTCTCCACATTACCATACAGAAACCAGTCCCAAGACACCAAAGATGGTAGGGATACACACAGATCAATGATCCATTCTGAAAGATCCTGCGAAGTCTCAATGTCCATTCATCAAGGATGAGTTCAGAATGCATCAAGATCACAAGCCTTGAAGAAACAGGCAAATATCAAGCAAGTATGAAGGCACAACTGAAAGGGAAGTAAATCAAAATATATTTCTCTGCCATATATAACACTGTTTGATATATACAATATGTGTTGTACATGACAAAATGGCTAAGCTAGTCTGTGCAGGAAAAATACAAGTCTATCTACGGATCTGTATGTATAGGGACTATTAGATCTAACATAGCATCCCTCTCTGAAGAAGGAGGTAACGCTACAAGCTCTTGCCCAATGGTATCTACATGAGCTAGCAGATCTGAGGCTAACTGCATGGTGGCATGATGCTCATCAATATATGCACTCATATCGGCAAGGATGCCATTCGTAAGGGATCTCACTGAAGTACTGTGTGTGACGGCCACATCCCGAGTAGATAGGGCAGCATCCCGCTCCATAATCAATGCATCTCTAGCTGATCTAGCCTCATCTCTCTCTAATAGAGCTGCGTCTATCCCATCAAGAGCTGTCAAAATCAAGGCCCTAGCCTGATCCCTCTCAAAGGTCATCAGATGTAGACTCTGCTCTAAATACCGTGTTGAATGCTTAATGACAATAGCACTCGTCGTGGGAGAATCCATCACAAATACTGGCAACCCAACAGCCAAATCCTCCTCGATGGGAATATCAGCCTCCTCCATAGGCTCCTCATCGTCGGAAGCAGTCCCCTGTACTGTGGATACTACCACAACCGATGCAGTCTCTATCTCCATCCATGCGCTGCAGAACAACCCGGATGGCTGACAGAAAATAATGCCAGCTCTCGCTGATCCCAACAGGCATACAACATGGATCTGTTCTCTGCTAATAAATGGCGGGAAGCGAAGCGCTGACTCTATGCCCCCTCAAAAGGATGTAATCCTGAAACTGGTCAAACTGACACATCATGGCCAGCGGGTGGTAAGTAATCATACCTCTCAAACCAGCCTAGAGAAAGATAGTCCTACCTTTAACATGAGTAATGAATCTTTAGGGTGAACTAAGCCCTATACACTGCAATAATATAAAACGGATCTCCAATCCCGGCCAGAAAGCTAACCAAGATGCAACATCCAGACACTCTACAGTGAAAAGGAGTATGACATGGATATATCATGGGTGAAACAATACCCATGCCGGTCCGAAAGTGCCAATCGGTCTCAAGTGTGACATAAACCACGCAGTAAAGACGTGATGAGATGCTCAGAAACACTCCTACCGGATAAATGTAGCAAATGTGTAGTCGACCTCGAGTCTCACGATGATCATCTCAGATGATGGTGTGACCCTCCTTGAGAGCTCTCACTGCCATAATGACGCCAATGTCCAACTCATCCATGTATCGTGGCATGTAGACATACGATAGTACGCACAGTAGCAATACATCCACTCTGGACAGATGCCAATTGTGACGCCCCTAAAATAGGTATACATCACCCATCTTGAGTCGCCAAATACATGGTACAAAATAAAATACAAACTTAATTATACAACCGTCGTGTACAATAAGACAAAACATAGCTGAGAGTTTAAACAAGAATATTGCCTTGTAGACAATATCCACTCTCAATGGAGTCCTCATTACAATTATTATCAGACTATTTCACATAATAGTGAGGACTACTAAAGCCACTTATCCTGGACCATCACTCCATTTCCTGACTCGTCCCAGCTATATTCTCATTTTCTGAAGAGAACAATGAAAGAAAAGGGTGTGCTCAACTAGCTCAGTAAGAAATATTATGACTAAGATAATGCAGAATAAATTATCCTTAGCCTTCAATAGTATAACAACTGATAGAATATAATAGACAATAATTTTAGATAAACAACTGCAGCGGAATAAGCAATCCATTAGAAGAGTCAAGTAGAGAATAAAATCTACTATCTTCTATGATTTAAAAAGTTTTTCATCAACTTTATCACTGAGACTCAGCTTAATAAATAAAATCGAATCATCCCTGCATCACGACCAAGGATATTCATGTAATCATCAATGGTCATGATTATACCGAATAATCCCTAGTCATAATCATACTAACAACTGTCCATCAATGAACTACATGCCAATGAGGACTTTCACCACATCATTCGTCACATTACGATCATGATTATACCGAATAATCCCTGGTCATAATCATACCAAGTCCATCTATGCACGTAAGCCAAAGATGACTTTCATCACAATATAAGCACGAGGATGATGACAATGACATAATAATTCAATAAAACAAGTTCAAGGATAAATTTTAAAGATTTATAATTTAATTTATCCAGAAATCAATAACGTCCAAATTGTCAACATGATACTGCTTTGTGGAGTAAAATTCAAGAATGCTCAGAAGAATATTTTCATGAAAAGATACTGGATGAAGCACAAATATCCAGGATATTCTACTAATTTCATGGAGAATAGAAGCCAAAACTTTAACCAACTGAGTATAATAGAATATATGAAACTGCAAATGGATTTTCGCCCACCATGCGGTAATCCATGTAGACAGATCAATTCCACAATAGAATATATGAAACTGCAAATGGTTTTTCGCCCGCCATGCGGTAATCCACATGGACAGATCATTTCCACAATTTAATAAGGAATGAATACGAAGGATCATTCACTATGCATGCGGTAATCCACATAGACATGTTATTCCAATAGAATAATAAAGAATGGAATAATAGAAGAATTCACCATGCATGCGGTAGTCCGCGTAGATAGGTTATTCCAACAGAATAATAAAGAATTGAATAACATAAGAATTCACCAGGCAAGCGATAGACCGCACAGACAGGGTATTCTAACAAAATAATAAAGAATGGAATAACAAAAGAATTCACCAGGCATGAGATAGACAGCATAGACAGGTTATTCCAACATAATAATAAAGAATGGAATAACAGAAGAATTCACCAGGCATGCGATAGACCAAGATGACATGACGTTTATTCCATCGTAATAATAAAGAATGGAATAAAAACAAAATTTACTGTGCATGCGATAGATCAAGATGCATGACGGAGTTATTCCAATGTAATAATAAAGAATGGAATAACAGAAGAATTTCACCACGTATGCGGTACTTGATAGATAGGTTATTCCAACATAATAATATAGAATGGAATAATAACCCTTACGAGTATTGAAAGAAAATAACTCTCTTCATGAATACGAAAAGAATAGTACCCTTACCTCGTAAGAATGGATACTGGAATAGTGAGGTAGCAGACTTCTCTTCTTCTTTCTCTCTATAATTTCTCTCTATAATTTCTCTATAATAATTGCTGTTGTGAGACTTAATGAATTGGTGGTAAATGAAGGAAGAATGAACTTCTATTTATAGGAAAATATAGTTTCGATAATTGCACATTTTGGGGCTCGAAATATTACAGTATAATACCTTCCTCTTTTTCTTCATTTTAATTTAGTCCTGCAAGTATTATCAAACTCACACCACCTCCCTAATAGTAAATCATGTGAATCAATAGTAAATCATGTGACTCAATAGTTCTAATCATGTGAAAAAAATTAATTATAGTATAGTACCTTCATCTATACCTCCATTTTTAACTTAGTCATGCAAGTATTATCAATCTTACACCAACTCCCCTAATAGTAAATCATGTGAATCAATAGTAAATTATGTGACTCAATAGTATAATCATGTGAAAAAAACTAATTACAGTATAGTACATTCAACTATACCTCCATTTCTAATTTAGTCATGCAAGTATTATCAATCTTGCACCAACTCCCCTAATAGTAAATCATGTGAACACATAGTTATAAGCATTTGAATTAATAACAATTAATTGCTCATTTATTCGATTAATTACCCGATTGGTCAATATAACCTCCAGACATTAATTATTATCGAAATAAATGTCGATTTCCACTAATACTAATAATTCCCACACAATGGAATTATCAATTTCATCTTTAATCAACACGAACTTATTCATCATTAATATTATAACTCACAATATTTAACAACCAGGTCGTTCCCAGGAAAGAGGGGCTTTTCGATAAGGATTTCTCCTTATCATGCAGCAATTAGGTGACCAAACCTCTCCTTGACAGAACTTCTAGACATTGTCAATATTGCAAATAATAATATGAATAACTTTGTCGTCTCTATTATTGATTTAATAATATAAAATATTATACAGATGATACTGTGACAATAATTGAATCAATAATATGAGAGATATGATGCAACAATTACTATAGCAATAATTGAGTATAATTGAGTGACTTTTTACGTAAGCATCAATAATCAATACAGTGTGCTACTATGCAACCACGCGTATTACTGTACTTTTACTACCGGGTAGTCCAATAGTTTTAACTGTAACACTTTCGCCGTTATTTTTATAAAATGATAATTCTGTCGTTTTCTAACTTCGACAATACTTCCGTTGTGGGGTCCACCAATGATTGTGCCGTCGTACGGATATTCCCCGACAAAAAGAATATTCCCCGACCAATCGAATATTATATAACAACTTGCTTACTTTGCAAAATTTTTAAATATTACCCACAACTATAACATTATATCAAATCCACACCATAATAAAAAAAATATTTCGAGAAATTTAAATCTTTATTCATAAAATCTATGGTCTCACAATCTCCCCTCCTTATGAAATTTTGCCCTCAAAATTTACGTACGTACCTGGTATGCCGAAGAGGTGAGGATACCTTAACTTCATTTCAGATTCTAACTCTTGAGGTATAACCTTTGAGTGTCGAATATGATTCTTCTTATCCAAGATTTTAACATGTATCTCCTCATACATTAAATCTTCTGCTATCTCGTCTAGTTCTAATTCAATAATGTGGTTCGGGTCGTCCACATATTTACGTAACATCGATACGTAAAAAAAAAATTATGAACATGCGACATACTTGGCGATAAAATGAGTCTATAGGCCACAGTTCCTACTCGATCAAGGATTTCAAATGGGCCAATTAAATTGAGGGTTGACATTTTCTCTCTTCATCGATTCTTGCTTCTAGAATAACGCCTTCTTGAACCTTCTTCTTCGTTTTAATTAGCTCCAGCTCTGAAGCTTGAGCGGCTTTAAAATTATCGATGAAAGTCGATTCTAATCGTATATTCGTTATCTTCACGTGGTTTGCTAGAGTCTTTAACTCTATCCTCGCCATTTATAAGTTATACTGAAATGGGTTTGTATGTTAACAACATCACAAATCAAAACGACATACGATCTTCTCTACTCAACGCGTCAGCTACCACGTTCGCTCTTCCACGATGATATTGAATGGTATAGTCGTAATCTTCAACAGCTCGAGCCAACGTCTTTGGCACATTATAAGATCATTTTAGGTGAAGAAATTTTTGAGTGTTTAAGAAATGGGTTTTGTACTGGGGTCAATACAAAATTCTATTTCACGCTCTAGGGGTAGGCTAAGAAGTCTTCAAGAATACGTCAGGAAATTTATTGACAATAGAATTATCATTCAAAACTGTGACTCTCATCTATGACTTGGATAGTATGTAACATTGATACCTATCAACTTGCCATTGTCATTCACGACGTCGCCTATAGAAAGTCTGGCTTCAGTGCATTCCACACAAGGAAGTCGACAATGAAAGGATCAAGGCTCTTTACTTATGGCTTGATATAACAGTGATTAACTTTAGTGGTTTGGTTGCTTGAATTCGCATGATAGGTTGGTTAAGAATATGAAAACTGATAACCTTACGAAAAGCATGATGAGTAGTTAACCAATCGATTCCTAAAATCACATCAAAGGCAAGTATTTTCAAAGAGATAAGATCGACAGATAACGTGAAATTGTTGATTTGAATCAAACAAGATTTATAAATAGTGGAGGTAACGAATGTTTCTCTCAACGGAGTTTCAACAGATAAATCAAAGTCTAATTTCTCCGGAGTAAAATTTAAACATTGAGCGCAAGTAGGAGAAATAAAAGAGTGGGTAGAGCTGGTATCAAATAAGGTATAGACTTCACAAGAGTTTATAATTAACTTACCCGTAATAACTTTGTTTGGGTTCCTTGATAAACGCTCTCACTTAAACTACCAAATTTGACTTATCTGGGACATCCTTTGGCGTCACCATCCCAGTTGGACTTAACTTTGCTATAGAGTACATTCCACCCTTAATTGCTTTGTCACATTCCTAATCCATGATTCGAATCATTACTCTCCGATCCATATCGAATTGGGGTTGACCGCTCTGCACAGGGTAATTTCGAACTCGATGTTGGATTCTCCCAATTATTGTCCAAAAAGCGAAATCCATTTCATCTATTTTGACTTTATTGATCGCACGTATTTTCTACATTATCAACGCCACGCGCTTTTACCCATGCATCATCTATTCTCCTTCATTCATTTATTTTTCTTTCATCAGAACTTTGATCATAGCATTCTCAAATTCCAACTTTAATATCTTATACTCTGTCAAGGAGTGCTTCTATTCAAGCATTGCACATCGGGTAACACAATTTTGAATTATTGCATCTCTTTGCTCCACGACCGCTTGCCGTTCTTCAGCCTGCTCTTCTAACTCATGAATATGATTTTGTAATTCTAAATTTATATCATAAAATTCTTCTAATAAATTCTCCTCAGGTTCCTCTTCTTCCTCACTCTCAGCTGCTACTTCTGCAACTAGCTCGGATGCAACTATTAGTTCTTCACTCACCACATAGATATCTCTAATTTCTTCTTTGTTTGACGTCATATTAACCTAATTAGTGATTAAAGGTGTCTCAACGGTCTCACGTGCTTCATTGCTTATCTCAACATTTTTGGATGCCATTTTTAAATACTGCCACAAAACAAGGGTTAATTAACATATCACATATTATCCCTATACTCTGACCGACTAATTAATTACCAAATAAACTTAGGTAGGTTATACTAGCGATGGAATTCCCCGTCTCTCCCTTCTTAGTTCTTGTCTCACATCTCAGCCAGGGATCATATCCCTAAGCTTTGATACCAACTGTGACGCCCCCAAAACAGGTATACATCACCCATCTTGAGTCGCCAAATACATGGTACAAAATAAAATACAAACTTAATTATACAACCGTCGTGTACAATACAACAAAACATAGCTGAGAGTTTAAACAAGAATATTGCCTTCTAGACAATATCCACTCTCAATGGAGTCCTCATTACAATTATTATCACACTATTTCACATAATAGTGAGGACTACTAAAGCCACTTATCCTGGACCATCACTTCATTTCCCGACTTGTCCCAGCTATATTCTCATTTCCTGAAGAGAACAATGAAAGAAAAGGGTGTGCTCAACTAGCTCAGTAAGAAATATTATGACTAAGATAATGCAGAATAAATTATCCTTAGCCTTCAACAGTATAACAAATGATAGAATATAATAGACATCAATTTTAGATCAACAACTGTAGTGGAATAAACAATCCATTAGAAGAGTCAAGTAGAGCATAAAATCTACTATCTTCTATGATTTAAAAAGTTTTTCATCAACTTTATCGCTGAGACTCAGCTTAATAAATAAAATCGAATCATCCTCGTATCACGTACCAAGGATATTCATGTAATCATCAATGGTCATGATTATACCGAATAATCCTAGTCATAATCATACCAACAACTGTCCATCAATGAACTACAGGCCAATGAGGATTTTCACCACATCATTCGTCACATTACGATCATGATTATACCGAATAATCCATGGTCATAATCATACCAAGTCCATCTATACACGTAAGCCAAAGATGACTTTCATCACAATATAAGCATAAGGATGATGACAATGACATAATAATTCAATAAAACAAGTTCAAGGATAAATTTTAAAGATTTATAATTTAATTTATCTAGAAATCAATAACGTCCAAATTGTCAACATGATATTGCTTTGTGGAGTAAAATTCAAGAATGCTCAGAAGAATATTTTCATGAAAAGATACTGGTTGAAGCGCAAATATCTAGGATATTCTACTAATTTCATGGAGTATAGAAGCCAAAACTTTAACCAACTGAGTATAATAGAATATATGAAACTGCAAATGGATTTTCGCCCGCCATGCGGTTATCCACATAGATAGATCATTTCCACAATAGAATATATGAAACTACAAATGGATTTTTGCCCGCCATGGGGTAATCCACGTAGACAGATCATTTCCACAATTTAATAAGGAATGAATACGAAAGATCATTCACCATGCATGCAGTAATCCACATAGACAGGTTATTCCAACAGAATAATAAAGAATGGAATAACAGAAGAATTCACCATGCACGCGATAGTCCGCGTAGATAGGTTATTCCAACAGAATAATAAAGAATGGAATAACATAAGAATTCACCAGGCATGCGATAGACCGCACAGACAGGTTATTCTAACAGAATAATAAAGAATGGAATAATAGAAGAATTCACCAGGCATGCGATAGACCGCACAGACAAGTTATTCCAACAAAATAATAAAGAATGGAATAATAGAAGAATTCACCAGGCATGCGATAGACCGCACAGACAAGTAATTCCAACAGAATAATAAAGAATAGAATAATAGAAGAATTTCACCATGTACGCGGTACTTCGCATAGACATGTTATTCCAACATAATAATAAAGAATGGAATAATAACCCTTACGAGTATTGAAAGAAAATAACTCTCTTCATGAATACGAAAGAATAATACCCCTTACCTCATAAGAAACTGGATACTGGAATAGTGAGGTAGCAGACTTCTCTTCTTCTTTCTCTCTATAATTTCTCTCTATAATTTTTGTATAATAATCACTCTTGTGAGACTTAGTGAATTGGTGAGAAATGAATAAGGAATGAGCTTCTATTTATAGAAAAATATAGTTTCGATAATTGCAAATTTTGGGGCTCAAAATATTATAGTATAATACCTTCCTCTTTTTCTTCATTTTTAATTTAGTTCTGCAAGTATTATCAAACTTGCACCACCTCCCCTAATAGTAAATCATGTGAATCAATAGTAAATCATGTGACTCAATAGTTCTAATCATGTGAAAAAATTAATTATAGTATAGTACCTTCATCTATACCTCCTTTTTAACTTAGTCATGCAAGTATTATCAATCTTACACCAACTCCCCTAATAGTAAATCATGTGAATCAATAGTAAATCATGTGAAAAAAATTACAGTATAATACCTTCAACTATACCTCCATTTTTAATTTAGTCATGCAAGTATTATCAATCTTGCACTAACTCCCCTAATAGTAAATCATGTGAATCAATAGTACACACATGTGAACACATAGTTATAAGCATGTGAATTAATAACAATTAATTGCTCATTTATTCAGTTAATTACCCGATTGGTCAATATAACCTCCAGACATCAATTATTATCGAAATAAATGTCAATTTCCACTAATACTAATAATTTCCACACAATGGAATTATCAATTTCATCTTTAATCAACACGAACTTATTTATCATTAATATTATAACTCACAATATTTAACAACCAATTAGTCGCTCCTGAAAGAGGGGGCTTTCGATAGGATTTCTCCTAATCGACGCAATTAGGTGTGACCAAACCTCTCCTTGATGTAACTTCTAGACATTATCAACATTGCAAATAATAATATGAATAACTTTGTCGTCTCAATTATTGATTTAATAATATAAAATATTATACAGATGATACTGTGACAATAATTGAATCAATAATATGAGAGATATGATGCAACAATTACTCTAGCAATAATTGAGTATAGCTGAGTGACTTCTTACATAAACATCAATAATCATTACCCTGTGCTACTATGCAACCACGTGTATTACTGTACTTTTACTACCGGGTAGTTCACCAGTTTTAATGGTAACACTTTCGCCGTTATTTTTATAAAATGATAATTTTGTCATTTTCTAACTACGACAATACTTCCGTTGTGGGGTCCACCAATGATTGTGCCGTCCTACGGATATTCCCTGATAAAAAGAATATTCCCCGACCAATCAAATATTATATAACAACTTGCTTACTTTGCAAAATTTATAAATATTACCCACAATTATAACATTATATCAAATCCACACCATAATAAAAAAATATTTCGAGAAATTTAAATACTTATTCATAAAATTTGGGGTCTCACACCAATGGTCCTCCGGTGTGGTGAAATAACTATCCTCAGAGTCAAATCTGTCAAACAGAAAATGCTGGGATATAATGTGGCTAGATGTGAGATCATCCTACACCACTCTACGCCTCAAGCTAGTGAGGGTCATGAAATGTCTACTCATGTCTCTGATCGTTATATGCATGCAAGGTCTGTCCAATAGCAGCATCGTCAAACGTGCATACTCCTCCAAAGTAGGAGTCAACTCCTGGGTCCCAAATTGGAAAACTCAGTCTCCGATACCCGGTGCTTTCTAAAGATGCCCTACACGAATCATGTGGGAACCTGAAACATTAACATGGTCATGGTATGCTGCAACAAATGATCTACAATCATCATGTCTGATGATGACATGCTATCATACCACGATCGCATACCAGATGCCACCAAAAATGGTGGGGTATGATCAATACGGCTAACTGTCGAAGAAGACATATGTACGGGCCGTGCCATAAGACTATCCAGGGGTCAATGCTAAATATCTCTGGACATACATACATATGCATAACATAATAACATGCATGATACAATAGATGGCAATATGATATAGAGAATGGAAAACTGTACATACATTCCTAAGTATATCATCATCTAATACATCTCTATACAGCTAAAATATAGGGAAATGGGGCAAAACTGCCTTACATCTAATAGAGGCCTATCAAAAGAGATAACGAGAATATACATCAGAAGAAGTCAATGGTATCGATGTCTACATCATCAATCCTGTCCACCTGATGTAACTTCTCCTGAGTCACTAGATCTCTATCCATAGGGATGTTAGGCCTATACAAGGGAGGATCTTCCCTGGCAAAACCATATGGGTCACTTGAGGGGCCATCGCTAGAGCTGGAATGATCAAAAGTATATGCCTCTGAAGGATCTCTGTCCAAGTGTCGGATAAAGAAATGTGCCCGGTCCAACTGCCGGGTCAAACTGTAAATCTGTGTCACATGAGTCGGATCTCTGACACAGGCTAGCCTCTGTCATCATCACGAATCCTGGAACCATATCCCCCATAAACTGAGTGGCGCGGGTCTGGGCTCCAATGGTACAAGGGAACCACCAATACTGGAACGTCTCCTAAGTACAGGAACCTCTCTGATAATATGAAATTGTCTACCCCCAACAATGGGATATGAATGACGGGTGACTACGAAACAGGCTAATAATGCCTGACAGGAGGCAATATCGGCATGCGAATCTATCCTATAGTGCTCCTGATAGAACAGTCTCCTAAATAGAGCTCCCATCTTCCATCTGTGAAGAGAGGAATCCTACGAGTGAAAATCATGTGCTCAACACTAGTCGGGTACCCATCCTCAAATCTAATACTCAAATGCTCCCCAGAGTAGGGAACCCACGTGATGACATCCGCTGCCAACAATTCCAGCTGTAGGCGGCAATGAGCGAAACCCTCAGCAACAGGGACCTCCGCCAGTATGGAATGATCCTATCTCCGTCCTCGTGGATAGGTGTCTAAACCTAATATGCTCACAGGATGCAAACATGGAAGCCTCTCATAGGCCCAAAACTGCCAACACAAAGGCAAACATCTGCTGTCAGTCAACACTCTTAACCTATACATGGGAAAGACAAGAGAAATACTCACCAACAGAAATGGGTAAAATCCTAACCAAGCCTCAGTCAAGCCCTATGATCGCATGCGCATTCCCCTGAGGAAGTAGGCAAAGGTGTAGGAACCCCAATCATACTCTCCTATACGGTCCACGTGTCGAGTGGCGCTGATCAAAGTGAAGGACACCATAGAAGAGTTATCTGTTATGAAGCAGCCCCTAATGATCATCAGGAACAATCGTCAAGAATGTGATCCCTGACTTTCACATCATTGGGTATGGGCTCACTCAATAGCCCTCTCATAGCATCTATGCTCAAAGGACCTGTACGAACTGTCCTTCCCTTGAGCGCTCCGTCTGGAACTCCCAACAAGGATTTGACGGTAGTGGTGGTGATATCCGCTGTACAAGGCACTGTATCCCCTCCAAACTCCATATCTGTGATAAACCGCCAATCCATCGGCGTCATCATCACCTCACGTTTCACAAAATAGAGTGACGGGTTTGGTGGAACCAGAGCTTTCGAGACAATGCCCTGAGGTAACCCTAGGGACAATGACGGGGAAGAATGGAAAAGAACATCCCGAATTCCCAGCCATGTACAATCATTTTATAGTCATCGTGCAAAGCCTGATACATAGAGTGGATCTTGAACCGCCTCCTCGAGGTAAAAGTCGGGTACCTACATCAAATACAGATCAACATCAGAATCCTTTACTCCTCATCAATAGGAAATAAGGAAGATTAAGATCTAACTTTAATACCTCGTTTGCGTGCAGGTAGACTAAAGGATGTCGACTCAAGTCGCCCAGAAGCTTTGGGTTTGCCACTTGAATACCTGGTAAATCCCTACGGGGTACACGTGCAGCAGGAGCAAGAACCTCAACTGGTACATCCTCCTCCTCATCCTCTACGTCCGGCACTTCAACCCGGATAGGACGTATCACCGCCTCCACCAAACGACGAGGCTATCTAATAGAACAAGGTCGAGGCACTTTAGAAGCCCTTTTTTGTACACCAGAAGTGGTCCTGCGAGAACTACTCGGCTGATCCAGATCCATAATATCTGGACAACAAGTCTCCAAATCACCTCAGAAAGGGTGTGGTAATGTATAACCTAGAGATTTTCAAATGCATTTTATGACTACATGCATGCATGCATTATTTTAACATACGTCTATAATAGAGTTAAAATGTTTGACTACCCAATGCCTACGTTTTGGAAATTTTTTGCCATAGCCCCCTTTGTAAATAGGACTATCCACATGCACATAGGCATGACTAGGTGGCTATTCAGTAGCACACCGACCCACGGTCATATACATCCTACATGCATTAATACATCACAGTAAAAAATCCGTAAGTGTAGTCTAATTACCAGGATTATTTTACTTTTCTACCTTTACTCATTTGTCCTCAAATAGGATAAGAAATGACAGTAAAAGGGTGCCAATTTGACTGTTTCAAAAGTTAAATTTTTTCACATCATTATGTTCAGCATGGTTTAATACTAACATTTACTATGTTGAATATTTTTTATCAATTCATATCAGCATGCATATTCACTACTATGTGTCTAAATGCATTTCATATGATAAGTCATTTTCCAATAGATAGAAACTGGAAAAGAATACATGCATACGTTACCAGGATAGTGTAGAACACTTGTACGGTGGCAGAATGTGCATAAAGTTTCCCAAACTCAGCAGGTCTGAAGAAGAGCTCTCAGATTTCCTTCGCGGCGCTACTTGAAAGTGACTTATGAAAGTAACCCGCAGGCCTTTCATACCCATGATTGGCCGCAGGTGTAGCTACGACACCCCTACATGGGTCCCACACCTCTGACTCATTTCAGTTCAAGTTGCAAAGGAGGTCTCACAAGCTGAAAAGGCCAAAATAGGAATAAAAATGCTATGCGATTGAGCGGAATAGCCTGGAATCCTAGTTTTCACTGGCCAAAATCTGGCTCCACATATCACTCATTGGTATTCTCCTGAATACAAGGAACACTATACCGATGAGCTCAGCTTTTGCAAACCATGCTCTAACAATCGTCACACAGTCCGATCTTTGCCAAACACAGGGTCATAACCTTAAAAGAAGTATCCCCGGCGGGGGTTACAATGCCAAAGTCAAACATTGATAAAGTATCCCCAGCGGGGGTCACAACGCAGACTTTAAATCATCAACGAATCCCCGACGAGGGTTACAACACATTGCCATCCATTGACATGACCCTGGCAGGGGTTACAACGCATTATTTGTCCATGAACGAATCTTTGGCGGAGGTTACAATGCGTTCTTAACTATTGATACACACATCAATAAAGGTCAAGCAGCCTTGACGTCATTTCAACTGATGGCAAGTAAACCCATCGAAGCATCGGAGGCCATTCGATGATCTCATCCATCAGCAGACTTAACATATTCCCCGATGGGGGTCACAACGCAATGCGACCATTGATACACACATCAATGAAGGTCAAGAAGCCTTGACAGTTTGCCCATCAGGGATCTATTCGGTGATACACACATCGTCAAGGTCGACAAATGTACACTCGACAAGACATACTATCGACAAAGATATCTCGACATGATCATGGTATATACTGGTGACACAAATCAGAGAAGACCATCCTCATCGGAGAGGACCGATGATGGAATATGTTATACATATCCTTAAAACAAACAAAGCTTTATCCCCATAGATCTCTTGCACACGAGAGGCACCTCTATGGAGTAGAAGTTTGTATCAAAGATCTAGGACTTTGTGATACCCCAACGTTAACATCCTTGAAGGCTTGGATCACATGTCCAAGACATCACTGATTGTCATCCCCGACAGGATTAACAAGGAACCGGCAATCATTCATACATACATCATACATTTGCATCATGTTGCTACAAATAACATCATGTTTATCTTGTTTTATTTCAAGTGTCTAGGATTCTTTATCCTATCCATGCCTTGCATTGCATGAATATGATAAAGAGGGGCATCTATAGACACTCAAAATTTCTGCACACCTGTTCATGGACATTATAGGAGGGCAGATTCGTCTTTCAGAGATAACGCTGGAAGATAGCTCACATCCATTCCGGATACTCCCGAAAGTTCAGTTTCAACCCCAGAACACACATCGAGAGTATCAATTCCAACCTCAGAGATAACCTCAAGTTTCATCCTTTGAGATAACCCCAAGGAATGTTGTTGTAGTTCTGGCGATAACCCCAGAAGTGCTTGTTTCAAATGCATGCAATCAGCTTCAATCTCAGACCTCCCGTCGAGGCACTCATACCAAAGACCCAGAGATAACACTAGGAAGACATGCACACTTACGAATGACCTTGTGGAATTCAAACACTTGTAGTAGTCCAATCTCAGACGTAACCCTGAGCAACATCTGCTATCAGCTAAAACCGGAGATAACCCCGATGAGGAGTCAAATCGTCATCTTGCCACCTCAACCCCAGCGCGCCGTCTCAACACTTCATACATACATTTCAACACAACAATGTCCTACAAGAGCCAAAGAGTTCCAATCCCGAGTGATTATTACGCGTGGAAGTACACCAGATAGAATTTGAAGCTTGGAGACCATGGGCATGGTCCCCTCTTCCTGACTTCGTACAACCTCTAATCCCACGTCATTACGTAACTCTCAACAAAAGCAATCCAAAGATGGTCTTTTATACCTCGTTCGGATGCTCAGATTGAAGTTCTGCAAGTTCGAGCGGACATCACAGTGCACGAGTGCACGTACTTCGAGATGGTGGGACCCATGAGCTCAGGGCACCCATGTGACCAAGCAGTGTATCTGCTGGGCTCTGCAGTACACTGCGGCTCCCCCTCTATAAATAGAGGGCTTGGGGTGGCCATTTGTAAGAGAAAAAGAGGCGAGGAAGCCCTATCAAATTTGCTCTGTACACACCCCATATTGAGCGCTTTCTCATTTTAAACACCTATTAGCTCACATATAGCTGTATTTTACCGGCGGGAGTAGAGTGTTTATCCATCTAGAGTCATAGAAGCCTGCCTTGGTAGCCCATTGTAAGCCTTCTTCCACTCTATAAAGCCTTTTTCTTCATCTTTGCACATACTATTCTTCACGTTGAGAGTCGTGTTGCGTGTGTATGCATGAAATTCGGTCCGTGGTTTTCATTTCTGTCTGTATATATATACTTATATATGCATTTATTTATATATGGACTAATATTATCAAGTTATGCCTCGATTGAGCCTAGACTTATGTTTGGAGCGTTTACTTTCTTATATATATATATATATATATATATATATATATATATATATAAAATGTTGTCGACTACATCGATGAGCCCAATTTTAAATCCTAGCATTTATTTGCTTATATATATATATATATATATTATATATATAAACTTTTGTCGACTACATACGATGAGCCCGGATTTTATATCCTGGAGCGTTTATTGCTTTTATATATATATATATATATATATATATATATATATATATATATATTGTTATTTAACTCGCTTTTCAATGAGTTTGGGTTTTATATCCGTATACGTTCTCGCTATATATATATATATATATATATATATATATATATATATACTAAAAAGTTTACTTGAGGCCTTTTAACGCTTTATTTACATTTAGTCACTTTGAAGTTTACTTTGTGGCGGTTGATCGCCTTTACAACTTTATTTACTTTTCATCCCCCAAGGAGGTGCTTAGTGGTGGTTGATCATGTCCATATATATATATATGTATATATATATATATATATATATATATATATATATATATATATATCGGAGAGCTTAAGTGCTCCTGATACCATTTGGGACTCAAGATAAAATTACAGGAAAGAACAGAGAGAGCATACAAATAAAACAACCTTTATAAATAAGTAAATGGCTTGTAATACAAGCTATTTACAAACTAAGAATCCCCTTTGTACTTACTTAATTAAAACATTTAACTAGAGAATTGGAGAAGAGAGGTTAAGTAAATTTTACAAGGTAGAAACTTGATTCTTCCGATCGAGTATAAAACCCAAACTCATTGATATTATATATATATATATATATATATATATATATATATATATAGTTTACTTGAGGCCTTTTCTTTGCTTTATTTACATTTACCATTTACTTATGGGACTGATCGGATAAAATTTACTTTATTTTTTACGATCCCCAAGGAGAGCTTGTGGTGGTTGATCATGTCATATATATATATATATATATATATATATATATATATATCGTAGAGAGCTTCGAGTGCTTTACCATTTAAATAAAATTACAGTAAGAAATGTAGAGAGATATGTAATAAAACACGCTCTTTATAAATAAGAATCGAATTGTAATACAAGCTATTTACAAACTAAGAATTGAAAATAAAACAAGTACTTACAATTTAAAACATTTAACTAGAGAATTGGAGAAGAGAGGTTAAGTAGGTGATCGAGGTAGAAACTAAAGATTCTTACCGAAGAGAGCTCGTAGTCTTTCTAAGTTTCAAAACTTGATTTGCCAAATGAGCTCGCCTTCCTTTTATAGAACAAGGAAAGGGAACTGTTACATTTACTTGGGTAAAGTAAGAAACATTTCACTTAGGTAAAAGTGAATTACTAAAGTGAAAGCAAAAGTAAAAGCAAGTTACTAAGGTAAAAGCAAAAGTAAAAGTACAGACAAGCAACTGTTGATAAACAGTGCTAACTTTTGACTATTACAGATGCTTCTGGCCGACAACTTTTGACTCGACTCTTCTTTCGGTGGAAAAGAGCCTCTTTTACTGTTGAGCTACTTTCGGCTGGAAAGTGGAATCATTTGATCGTCACGCTGGTGTGGTCGCTAATCAATAAAGAATCGATCACGGAAAGGGAGTGGGTCTTCTAATCTAATAAGAATCGGTTGCGCCAGGCAGTCTTTGGTGATTGAACGATGAATCGTCACGGAGCAAGTCTTGGGATCAATAAGAATCGTCACGGAAAGGTGTCTTTGTTGAATAGTAATCGCTAAATGTGTAGATGTCAAGCAAATGGGTCTCGAGCATCCACGAAGGTTGATGGTGCCGTAGGGATCGTCTGCACCATCATCTTCTACAAATTAAGCTAATCGAGTCATTCTGGGAAGAAGCTGAGGAATGCCTAGAGGCTTCTTCGTGTAACTCATCAATTCTTTTATTGAGGGCTTGAGCAATAAGTTTTAACTCACTACCGGAGCAATCTTTGAAATCAAAAATGCTACGGGAACAGGAGGATCCTGTAGGACTGGTTTTTGACTTAGATTCTTTTGAAATCTTTTTCTGACTTGAGGAAGAGGGTTCTAAAGGAATGGCTTTAGAATCCTTAGCTTGAATGACTGGGGAATTAACTGGAACTGGAATAGGGGCAACAGGAAATTCTTGTTGAACTTGACCAATGATTCTGTTAACGTCGAACTTATCCCACCACTTGATGTAGAAAAAGCGGGAAAGTCGAGGGAGTGGATCAGAGATAACTGCTGAATTACTAGCAACAGAGGGTGGAGAAATACCGTATTGCCATTTAAGGATCCAGGGAACTTTGTATTTACTAATGAAGAGGAGAGTGAGAGGAATGTTCTCATTCTTTGGATCTGGTTTACTATTATTAGCAAAATGGGTAACTTGGACCTTAAGGGGGTCGGGAAGGAGGTCATAGGTAGAACCATGCCTATACCACCAGAGGACGAACCAATAAGGGATTGGACTTTTGAATTTATGATCGAACTGAATAAACCAGGAATGACTATGGGACTCGTTCTGATGAAGGAGAACCTTATACCAGGCGTCAATATAATCATAAAAGCAAAAGGGATTACTATGACTAGAGAGATCCATTAGATCGGAGGGATTTTTACCCCAATCAGAAATCTGAAGGAATTGTTTAATATACAAAGAATGATAAAGAACTTTTGATTTATCATTGTTTGCATAAATTGGTTTGATATTTACTGACTCAGTTTCAAGGAGAATGTCCTTATAATAAACAAGAGACTTATAAGGAGCGGCTGGAGGAAAATGCCAACCAGGAGGGAAAAACTGGGCAGCAAGCTTAACTGGATCATTTTTTGGCTTCATGTAAGGTTCAATATGAAACAAATAACTTTCCCATTTGAGCACATGCTCAGAAGAGGAGTGACTGGGAGCTGAAGACGAGGTCTTTGCTGGGTTACTGAATGGGTCAATGGGTTCAGGTTTATTAACTAGGGCTGAACTGTAAGGCTTGGGGATTGTCCCAAGAATAAAAAATTTGTTTGACTGATAGACAGGGGTAATCAAGTGAGGGACTAAGGTACATCTGGTTGATTACTTGGGCCACTTGGGCAACCCGGACCCTGAGAGGAGGATGAACCTCTGAGACTCATGACTGTATAGTACCTGTATGAATAAATTCTCTGGTAAGAAAATCAGGGATAGAATTATTTTTGCCTTTAATGTATTCAATATCGAAATCAAATATGCTTAATAAAGCTTGTCATCTAGCGAAAAGAATGCTTAGAGGCTAAATTTTCAACATCCTTTACTAAAATGTATTTGGGTCGACTTGCGATCAATGCAAACCGTAAATTTCGATTTAATAAGTCATTTTGAAATTTATTAATACATAATACCAATGAAAGAATTTCTTTTTAATAGTACTATATTTTGATTGTGTAGTATTCCATGCTGCCGAAATGGAATAATTTGTTCAGGGAAACGGATGTTAACTTTTGTTTAAGAATGCCTCCGAATCCAATATCCGAGGCGTCGGTCTCAACAATTTTGAACAATTGAATCATTGGAAATGCCAAGGCAGGCAATGTCTTGACATATTTTTAACTTGTTGGATCGCGAAATATGAATGTCAGTCCAAGGTGGAGGATTATTTTGCAAACGCTGAAAAAGAGGTTTGCAAGTCTTCCTGAGATTCTTGTAGAACTTGCCTATATAATTCAACGAGCCAAGAAATCTCTGCAGTTGGGTTTTATTGGTTATCTTATCCGGAACTTGTCGTGAATTGAATAGCTCGCTCAATAGGCTGAACTTGTCCATCGAAGATATTAAGACCAAGAAACCTTATTCGGACCTGAAACAGGCTGCATTTGGAAGGAGAAAGAACAAGACCATTTACTTTAATAGTAGTGAAGAACGATTTTAAATGTCTTTCGTGTTCTTCAATAGTCTTGGAGTAAACGAGAATGTCGTCGATATAAACAACGATAAAATGGTCGAAAGGGTTTAATATGTCATTGAGGATATTTTGAAATTCACTTGGAGCATTTTTAGGCCAAATGCCCTAACATTCCATTCATAATGTCCAAACGGAGTGGTGAATGTCTTTTGTCTTGATCATCGGGATGAATGGCAATTTGCCGTAAATCGGATTTAAGGTCAATTTCTTCGAAAATGGTGGCATTACTTAACCTATTGATAAGGTCGTCTTTGTTGGGAAGGGGGTACCTAATCCATTCTAAGACCTTGTTCAATGGTTTGTAATTGATAACTAAACGAGGTACACCTCTTTCTTTTTTCTCGCTTCATTGTTGACATAAAAGGCGCAGCAAGACCAAGGGATTTCATCGGGTTTAATTAACCCTTTATTGAGGAGATCATTGATTTCATTTTTACATAACTCCATTTGTTCATGACTCATCTGAATAGGTCTAGCCTTAGTGGGAATTAAATGTTCTTTGAATTCCTTAGCATAAGGAAGCCTAACCATATGTTTCTTTCTATGCCAAAAGGCATTGGGGAATCGTAACAAAGGTTATTCTTCATGTAGGTTTTAATTCTTCAATTTTTAACCGAATCTCTTCATTTTGAAGTCGTTCTTCAATTCTTTTATATTTGATTTCCTCTTTCAAGAAATTCAAATGTGTAGATTTACAGTTTTATTAAATTCAATGATTTGAAATGGATTCTTCTTGAATGTATTTTAAATCTCTTTCTTTTGGTTTAATAAGAAACTTAAATGTTATTTTCTTTCCTAAATGTTTACAGGTTAATCCTTCATTACTAGTCGTAAATGGGTATAATAAGTATATAAATGGTAAACCCAAAATAATTTTGTCTGTAAGATTGCGAATCAAAACAAAAGATGTTTTGAAACACATGTTATCTTGACAAATATGTACTTTAGGTAGTTTATATTTTATTTCCATTTGACTACCATTAGCTGAATTCAATTTTTCACTGGTTTTTTTGTAATATTTAGTTGGGATTAGACCTTCTTGGATACAATTTAAGTATGCACCTGTATCGACCAAGGCAGTAAGCTGTATTGAAAAGTTTTTATCCACAACTAGGTTAATAGAAACATACCATTTCTGAATGGTGATGTCTTTAATTCTTTTAAGTGAAAGACCTTGAATAAATAAGTCTGAAATATCTTTAGTACCGGATGATTACGGGTTCATCGTGATTTTCATCATCATTGGATGAGGAATCATTGATCCAAGATCGTGCCTTTTAACTAAATCTTTTCTTAGAATAGAGACTTCTATTTTTAAATTAGCAATTTCTTTCTTTAATTTATTAACTTCTTGATTTAATTACGGAAGACCGACTTTCTTTAATCGAGATTTAAATCTTTCCAAAGTTTTATTAAGACTAAAAATTGGTTTCTCTTTAGCTTTAATAAACTTATCGCTTTCTCTATTATCTTTAGTTAATAAATCTTTTAACTGCTTTTGTGTATTGGGCTTTTAACTTAGGATCGGTGATTTTACTACTAATTAAGTCAATTAACAAAGAACTCTCTTCATCATCCTTGTTAATTACATTAATCTTTTTAGTGCAACAATTTTCATTGCAATTATTAGCACGTATGGTGACTTCGCTTCATAAGCTTCGCTCAATTATTTTCACCGTTAGTATCGTGAGGAATATGAAATGTTAGAGTCTTCATTATTACTAACTTCATTTTCTATTCTCATTAACTCTAGTATATATTCAAAAGATCTTCGCTAGTAATATTTAATTGAGACAACTTCGCTTTATTTTGCATTCACTTTTATAATGACCCTTTTGCCCACAATTGTGGCACAATTTTACTTTTATCAAATTTTTAGTTCTTTTATTCTGCTTTTTATTAATGGGTTTGGGCTTATTATAATAATTATCTTGATTCTTATCTCTATGATGATTGCGTCTTTTCTTGTGATGTCTACATGACTTACGTGAGAGTCAATATGTTTATGCTGTGTTTTCGCTCTGAGAAGGAGCCACGGATAAAACCATATTGCTCATGAATCGTTCCGAGCTCATATTTAGCTTTCTTCTTGTCTTTACTAGCTTGTTTGGCTAACTTAAAATCAATGCACATTTTTAATCCTATCTTTTGAATATAACTGATTATGTCACCATAAGTGAGATTATCATAATCAATATATCCTAAATTTTTACTAAGTTCTTCATGAACTTTATGAGCAAATAAGACTGTAAAACCATTAACAAATTTTTCTTTCCAAAAAGGTTTATTACTGTCATTTCTCATCATAACTCTAGAAGTAAAAACATCTTTGTACCATCTAAAGTCACTTAGAGTGGGACAAGTGAGATTACTTAGCTGATCGTGAATTCTTTCAAAGATGTTACCGGGGTTCCTACGAAGTGTTTTATTATAGTATAAATCAAAGTATTTACTCCATCGGTGACCCTATTCCTATAGTTTCATTAAAGATCGGGTTGCCTTGACAAAGATCTAATCGAATGAAGATGGATTATAGATAATCTAGAATCTTCAAAGAGATGTTTTTCCCACCAAGATCCGAGAATACCAGAAATCCACTAGCCAATAATTCAACAATATCCGGTTGAGTTAGAGTGTTGAATTTATTTAGATAGATGTTTGCCACCATGGACATATGATTTAACTTATTGAGGATTTCTTGTTCGCTAAATCCGTCAATATTCCATTCATAAATTTTATTAGACGAAACAGAAAATTGTTTATCTAGATTTCTCTCTTCAAATTGTAGATCTGGAGGAGTTGGTCTAGAATACCAATTTCTGGTCATACTAGTATTATGGACGGTTAACTTATTTAACTGTTCATAAATATCTTGTACTGATGAGGTAGCTGATTGACTATCAGACTGACTACTGCTTTCATTATCAGAGTTAATCTGATCGATAATAGCAATAGTACCGCTTGTTTCCGGTTCAGTCTTTGTTTTTAATTTTTTAAATAACTGATCAATGGCTATAGTAAGATCAACATCTTTATTAGGTAAACCTAATTTTTCTCTATTTTCTGGTAGTTTTAATAGTGGTTGAACAATTTTTGACTCTGGTTTTTTAATTATATTTTCTTCAAATTTTTCTTCAATCCTGTCTAACTGTTTTCCTACAGTTGCTAGGTATTGGTTACTAAAATTTAACTGTTCTATGATTTTTTTATCATCATTAATTCCATTGGAGATTTTAAATGGACTGGCTATTACTGAAGTATTTTTTACTGAAATTAAGACAGATTCTAAGGGTGGGTGACTAGACGAGACCTTAGACTTGTCTTCTTTAACCCATTGAGTTTTAGTTATAACATTGCATTTATATTGATACTGCTCATACCAATCGTAGAAGGTAATATTAATTTCTTCACTACCAATAAATTTCTTCCATTTATTGACAATCTTATCTCTTTCTTTCTCAGTTGGGTGATTTTTTCTAAATTGATGTCTTTTAATTTTATTAGATTTGGAGTTAAAATCATTCACAAGATTAATCCAATCTAACACAAATTCTTTCTTAATGACTCTTAATTGATTATTAATTGGAACATCAAAATCAGACTGAGTTGGAAGCTCAGAAGGAGTCGGAGAAGAAGAGCTCTTCTTCTTGGTACCGGGTAATTCTGAGGGTGACAAGAATAACAAGGATGACTTGCTTGACCTTGATTTAAAATTCCTTTTAACTTAATGTCTCTTATAGAAGGGTTACTAAGGACTTCAGAATCTCTTCTAGGCAGATTCATAGAAGGAGTCAAGAACTAGAATAGTCCTCTATAATAATCGGGTCTTCGGAACGCTCAAAGCTAACTTTGACAGTTCCCATCGTAAAATTGCCTTATGTTTTCAATGTTTACTACTACTGTTTACTACTGTCAGTCACCGTGGTATTTCACTTGGTAAAATCCATTGACTTGGTAATGTAATATCTTTCCATAGAATTGTTCTAGGGATCCGGATATTAGCATCACCGGGGTTGAACTTTGAATTAATACGATTATGATCTTTAGGGCTTTTATTAAGAGCATGGACGTTCAAATTAGTCTTCATGGTCTTATAATAAATTCTATAGATTAGAGCAATTGGTTGAGAACCTTCAATCATTTGTGTAATTTCTCCTATTGCTTTAATATTCAATGTTAAAGCTTTTAATAGGTGTTGATCACTTAGACTAAGTGTGAAGTCGGAAAGAAATTAAAATGAATAGGACCATTGTGCGGATCGGCTTCCATAGCACCTATTATGCTTGGATAATAATTCAAAAATCTAGCATCTCCGAGACAGAGGTAGATACTTGAATTAATTCCTTTAATATTCAATGGTTTAACTTCTTACTTGAACTAGACCTATGTGGATGAAATTATAACCCTTTTTCTATGTTTTTTAATAACATCCGGGAAAGAAGGCTACAATTTTCATACTCTTTGTTAATAAGCATAGACCTTTTCAACTGCTTTTAACATTATAATCTATTTTAAAGTTATCTAAAAATGTTGGCTGATAAATTTCTTTGGGAGAAATTCTGGGTATATTCCAGTTATGTAAAACTTGACTGATATTTTCATAACTGTTTTCTTCCTGATTAACTATGTCTGGTAAAGGTTACAAGGTTGTCCTATGACTAGCTGAGGAGTTTGATCTAAATAACCTACTCATTATTACTGGGTTCAAAAATTATTCACTCTTTATCTTCCATTCAGACCCTCTTACCTGGGTAGACTCATACCTATTGTTCTGAAACCCTTCACCGCTCGCACAAGAGACTTACCTAGGGTTGACAGCGAACAAGGTGTTCTACAGTATTTATTTACTTTTCGGATCCCCCAAGGAGGTGCTTCGTGGTGGTTGATCATGTCCATATATATATATATATATATATATATATATGTATATATATATCGCTTTTATATATTTACATTTCCGATCCCCCATGGAGGTGCTTCGTGGTGGTTGATCATGTTTGTATATATCTATATTTACAGCTTATATATATATATATATATAACTGGTTACTGCTTTTCATATAAACTACGACATCATGTGAGCCTAGGAATCATGTGATCACAGATTTAATTTATTGAATCTAGATTCGGTTCCTGTGATGGACATTTTTTTAGCTATAAGCAGCTTATACATTATTTACAGTGTTTAAATTTCCTTAGATGGTTGTCATGCCCATGAGGAGCTCGGCACTGCTGTATATTATTTTCTCGAAGATGCCTCGCATCTCGAAAATAAAAGCAAACAAGATGAACATTTAATAATAAAATGGATGTATTAAAAGGTCTCAATTACTATTGAGCACAGGGTTTAAAAAACCTCTTTTTACAAAACATCATTGCTATATCATGTTTAAAGCTGAATTTTTCTACAAATTCAAACCCTTTGTATATAGGTGCGAACGAGGCCACGCACTGCTTCCAAATAAATTGCACATTGATCCACACACACACACACACACATTCATATAACAATTTCTTGAAAAGTGGCGGTCACCCTGGAAACACGGATGTCGGGGGGTGCCTAACACCTTCCCTCCGCATAATCAAGCCCCCGAACCTAAATGAATCTTGGTTTCACAGACCCATTTAGCAGTGTCACATCACTGGGTTAATGTGCAAATCTTTTCTCGGTTGCGTTGGTGCAACCAGTTAAAAACATCAACTGGCGACTCTTACAGTCAAATCGTCGACATGATACATGTCGGACCTTTTTTCACTTGTTTTTTCAAACAAATCTCACATAACATGAGAACACCAAAGAATAAGTAACGAAAAAGGGACAAATAAAAATCCCGACGTCGACAAGTATGGTTGGGAAATGTTAAGTTAACCTACTTTAATGATTGTAGAGGAACCTAAAACATGTTATAAGACATAATAACATATTGTAATCACAACGATGAAACTATAGATTATAAATTAATAAGTTGTGAAGGTCCGTGATGAGATGTCATGAGAATTTCAATTGTTTTGCAATCACCATATCAGATACTGTTATATAATTAGGAGTTCAGATTCATGGTACGTGAATGATTAAGATAATCAAGTCTTAAGATAAAGATTGTAGACTTAACTAAAAATGAAAAGTAAACCAATGAAGTTAGTGTTAATATAACTAGTTGGTATTGTGATCTTAATGGTATATGTAGGGTATTTGGCGAACGTTTGTAGTAATTGTGTAGCTTACACATGAGGCAAGTTCTTTAACCCCAACTTTTCATTATGCAAGCTCTTGTATTCTAATTCTTTTACATTGAGCAAGTTTCATATTTCTAACTTGACATCATTATGCATGTTTCTAAAACTTTAATCTTTTATTGAGTAAGTTCCTAATTTTTGTTCTTGCCATTCCAAGTATAAATTGTTCAAGTTCATTGTTCCAAATAAGATTTCCTAACTCTTTTGGTTGTAATACTTTGCATGTACCATGTCTATTCAATTGTATTATTATGTTGAACCTTCGAATAATAAATAAACCTTTATTAGTTGGATTAATCCATAATTGATGAGTGTTCTAAAATTCTAGAATCACTGTTAAGCTATTCCAAACTAAAATTTCTTTAGTGCAGAAATTCTAAAGTCAAACTTAGATGAACAACCCTAATATAGGGGATTATGTACGCGTTAGTGTTTAGATGTTTGTGCATAATATATGGTACAAAGGGCTGATCCCCCTAAGTACGAAAGTTAAGGTCTGTATAGTCTAATAACTGTTAAAGGTTGAAGTAGAAATACTTAATAACCTCGGGACATAGTTTATGGTCTTAAAATCCCTCAGATAAAAATCACGAGCTTGTTTTTTATTATTGATTCATAGAACAAGTTCTCTATTATTCAGTATTCAATGCTTAACCTTATGTTGTTGCTATTATCATTCTTTATATTAATGAGCAATTGTTTGCTCACTCTTGCATTTAAACAATGCAGCTAAAGTTGAGAAAATTGACGAGCCGTCTTCTGGCAAAGGCAAGGGCAAGATGTCCAAATGATGAAGACCTTTTTAGTTTTATTTATTGAACTTATGTTATGAGGCTTAATTTATTTTGTGATGTATTTCGCAGAATTATGTAATAGTTTAAGGTTAGATTACCTGGGATTTGATTTACGTTGATGTAACCCTATAAAGGGATGAATTATTATTTCAGCTATTTAAATTACATAGTAATCTTTGATTATGGGTAGTTAGAAGTAATTGTTTTGGATAGTGAGCACCAAATCCTGTGGGAATGAAGTACCCAGATTTGGGGGTGTCACAGTGGCTGACGTTGATCAAAGGAAAGAACAAAACATGCATATTCAAGGAGAGCAGAAGGATTAGGAGTTGAACTCGTACCTGAGGAATCTCAGATCTTCAAGGGTATAATTCCAATTCTCTAATTCCTTTTATTGACTGATAATCTAAGCCCAAGAACAATCTTGGTTTATAGTTTGTAAGAAATTTTTAAAATCCATTTTTTTTACATCGCTTCTGCTTATTTATGTGATTTGATTGCATGCTTTCGCTTCTAGCAAACCTAACACTATAAGAATGTTAAAGGTTACGATAGAGATACTTGTTAACCTAGGACATAGTTTGTGGTCCTATGACCCTCAGATATATTTTTGATCTTGTTTTCTAATCTTGATTCAAAAGCCGAGTTTTCTATTGAGCTTTCAGTTTTTTATTATCGTTGACTGATTTCAGGAAAGATTATATTATTCAGTTGAAATCTATTCATTGATTATTCATATGTTATTATTGTTATTGTTATCCTTGTGGGCAATTGTTTTGCTCACCCTTACATAAAACATTGCAGCTAAGATTGAGAAGTCTGATGAGCTGTCCACGAGCAAGGGCAAGGGCAAGATGAATAAATAAATAATGTTTAGTTTATTTTCTTTTCATGAAGCTTATGTAATTAGAACAATTATATTTTCATTTTAATTCAGCTGATGATGTAATAATTAAATGTAGCTGACCTTGGATTTTATTTATGTAACCCTTTAATGGGATGATGGTTTATGAAGTTTATTATTATCCTTTATTATGGGTAGTTAGATGTGATTGTGTTGGACAGTGAGCACCAAATCTGTGGGATTAAAATACTCGGATTTGGGGGCGTCATATGAAGGATAAGATCAAAGGGATAAAAAACTTTAGATTTAGCTATTAAGTCTATAAATAAAATTCTTTTTTCTCATTCTTGAACTGTTATTGGGAGTTAGGACTTTATAGGCATAATATTGTTGCCATGTTCATTTTCAGGAAGAATGAGTTCGCCAAGACCACAATATGGACCACTATAAAAGGAAGGGATGTTAAATCATAAATAAAGCAATAAGAATATATGTTCAAGAGATTGGTACTGAAAGTAGTATGCCCACAAGTCAATCACAATTGATGTGATATAGCATATACTTTGTAATCTTATTCATTTGTTAATAAAAGAATTAATTTATTTAAAGGCATTTTCTTTATCTATATTGTGATGTTGAATTAATTGTGATAAACTCATAGTTTTGAGCAATATTTTTAGAATTATAATGGTGATCATGCTTGTGACGCCCCCAAAATTAGGTATACGTCACCCATCTTGGGTCGCCACTTACATGGTACATAAATTCAAATACAACTTACTAATAAAACTGTCAGGTATGTACGACAAAAAACCGTGAGTTTGAATACAAATATTGTCTACTAGATATTATACAAACTCAAAAGGAGTCCTCATTACAACTATTATCACACTATTTCATGTAATAGTGAGGACTACTAATGCTATCCTCTCGGACCATTACTTCGCTCCCCGACTGTCGTCCCGGCTATGTTCTCATTTCACAAGAGAACAAGGAAAGAAAGGGTGAGCTCAACTAGCCCAAGAAGAAATATTACGACTAAGATAATGCGTAATAAATTATCATTAGCCTTCAACAATGTTAAAACCGATAAAATACAATAGACAACCGGTTTAATCTGCAATGGAATAAGCAATCCATTAAAAGAGTCAAGTAGAGAATAAAGTCTACTATCTTTTAGGTTTTAAAAGGTTTTCATCAATTTTTATCGCCGAGACTCACTTTAATAATAAACCACCACATCTAATCATCCCTCGTACTACTCTGGCCAAGGATTTTCATCAAATTATCAATGGTCATGACTATACCGAATCACCCCGGTCATAATCATACCAAAACTATCCATCAATCGCATTATAGGCCAATCGAGGACTTTTGTCACATCATTTATATCAAGTCATGATTATACCGAATGATCCCTGGTCATAATCATACTAAGTTCATCTATGCACGTAAGTCAAAGATAACATAATATAACATGAGGATGATGACAATGATATAATAATTCAATAAAACAAGTTCAAGAATTATTTAATCCATGAATTATTAACGTCCAAATTGTCAACATGATACTGTTTCGTAGAGTAAAATTCAAGAATGATCAGAAGAATATTTTCGTGAAAAGATACTGGATGAAACGCAAATATCAAGGATATTCTACTAATTTCATGGAGTATAGAAGTCAAAGTTTTAACCAACTGGGTATAATAAAGAATGGAATAACAAAAGAAATCACCATGCATGCGGTATTCAGATGTATGTGTTATTCCAATCGAATAATAATAATAACTTAACTGTGTCGTGAAATTCACACCGGCTGTGATGTTCCAATGTAATAATAAAGATGGAACCAGGATCCTGTAAAACACACGTATAGGATATTCCAACGTAATGATAAAGATTTTAACCAGTCCTGTAAAACACATGCATGTGATGTTCCAATGTAATAATAAAAAAACGGAACCAGTCCTGTAAAAACACACGACATGTGATGTTCCAAATGTAATAATAGAAGAATGTCACCAAGTATAGGGTAAACCACAGATACAAAAAGTTATTCCAATGTAATAATAAGCAATGGAATAACATAAGGATTTCACCAAGTATAGGGTATGCCACAGATACAAAGTTATGTATAGGGTATGCCACTTTTACGAAAGTTATTCCAATGAATGATAATGAATGGAATAATGTAAGTTCTCTTCAAGAAGAAAGAATAACACCCTTACCGTAAAAGAACCTAATATAGAAGTAGTGAAGTAGCGTATACTCTTCTTCTTTCTATAATTTTCTCTCTATAGCTTCTTTCTATAATTTCTCTCTCTAGAGTTTCAATGAATTCGTAAGAAAATAATGAAGGAATGAGCTTCTATTTATAGGAAAATGGAATGCATAGTAACTAATCCATGAACTATCCCAGATTGATTTACTTTAATCTGACGGTCCATATTTAAAGAAAAATCTTTTAAATAAAATATAATATATTCTATTTATATAAAAACATTTTACTATGCAAACACTATGCAATACTATGCAAAACACTATGCAAAACACTATGCAACACTATGCATAATAAAATATAATATATTCTATTTATGTAATAACTTTAATAAAGTATTCTATTTTATATAAAAAGATGTTTCGCTTTTATTACGTTAATAATACTGAATAAAACAAAACGTCATTATCGCTATAATAATTCATATTATTAATCGACAATAATGGAATCAAACCGAGTGACTTCTCACATAAGCATCAATAATCAATACCGTATGTTACTATGCAACCACACGACATCGTACTTTTACTACCGAGTAGTTCAACAAGAACTACCAGAAAACTTCCGCCGTTATTTTAATAAAATATTTTTGTCGCTTTTCAATCCGACAATAATTTCATTAGGGGTCCACCAATGATTGAGCCGTTGTATCTAATATTCCCCGCTAAACCGAATATTCTCCCACCAATCGAATATAATATAACCACTTGCATACTTTGCAAAATTTATAAATACTACCCACAACTATAATATTATCTTAAATTCACACCATAATATTAAAAAATTATTTTGACAAAATTTAAATCTTTATCGATAAAATCTGGGGTCTCACAATCTCTCCTCCTTATAGAATTTCCCTCGAAATTAGGGTACGACTGTATGATAAAGAGATGAGGATACCTTGAATACCTTTATCGCTTAAAAATATTAAATTCATCTTTGAAATCACCAAAGCTATTCATTAACAATTCATCTTTGCACTACATGTGCAAAGATATACAACTCAGAAACCAATAATGCCGAGACGCAACTTTAATAATAGTATCACGACCACGAATTATCCATGCACCAACGCCAAGGATATTCGTGTTTTCAATTACGGCCATGATTATACCGAATAATCCTTGGTCATAATCATACCAAGTCTATCAATGCACTACTACCAAAGATGACTTTTACCACATCCATGAATTAATATTTCATTGCGAGACTCAAATTTCAATAATTAATCCATATCATCGAATCATCCCCGCACTACGTGCCAAGGATATTAAGATCACGACCACGAAATTATCCATGCACTACTACCAAAGATAATCGTGTATTCATTAGTATCACGCGACCACAAATTATCCATGCACTACTACCAAAGATAATTGTGTATTCATTAAGATCACGACCACAAATTATCCATGCACTACTACCAAAGATAATTGTGTATTCATTAGTATCACGACCACAAATTATCCATGCACTACTACCAAAGATAATTGTGTATTCAATTACTAAGCTATGATTATACCCAACAATCCCTCGTCATAATCATACCAAGTCCATCTATGCACTACAGTGCCACGTACGTATTGACTTTCAAATATAATATAAGCATGAGAGATAATGATATAAAGAATCAATCAAATGAGATAAAGGATAAATATTAAACATTTATAATATAATTTATCCAGATTCAAGAATATCCCCATGTTTTCAATCACTTAATAATCTCATAATCTAATATCATTAATATTATAACAATATTTTAATCACTTCTTAAATTTATAAATAATTTATCTTAATTGTTTACGCTTTTACCATATAATGCATTTAATCATTCAAAATGCCATACTCATAAGATATCATCACCAATTATCAAATCTCTCAAAAAATATGCATATACTCTATATAGGATTCTTTAGCCATAAAATCCTATTTTCAACTTTCATACTTCACATAACATATTTAACTCATATGTTCAGAATTAAACTATTTTCATGAAAAATACCAAATCAGTCCCAAAAATATTTCTTTTCTGGGATTTAGCATAATATAGTCCCATGATGAAAATATATTTTCTCGGAATTTTTAAAATTCATTTACTATTTTTCAAAATCAATTTCTAATTAATTTCTTAAGAAATTAGCTACCTCAAGTTTAACTCCAAAATTCCCAAATCTTGGCAGGACCTTACACATGTTAACGTGAGCTTCTAGTTTAAATTTCATGGTCATCTGAGTTATAGAACTCCGGTTATAGCGTTTTTTCGTCGAAAAACCTAAATATTGAAATAGTCATAACTTGCTCATTTTAAGTCGAAATGAGCTCATTTTTGGACAGGAGGTACTTTATACCATATACCTTCATGTCCCAAAAGGCCAGAATTTTTCTCATAATATAAGTGGCCGAAACAGTCCCTTAAATTTTCTGGGCAGTAGCATTTTCGAAATTTACAGCTTTGGCCTCCTTTGCTAAAATCAGTCCACACAAAATCTACAACACCTTTTCCAGTAATTCCACTTGGATTAGTTAGGTAACTCGTAGATCTAACTCTAGGACTTGACCACATTCAAAATTCAAAAATAATAGGAGATATGGTCAATTGAATTTCATGTTACGCTTTTCACCAAAATCTGATTTTCAACTCTTTGTGATTTCAAAGAAACTTTCATGTTTTCACATACTAACCAACATAACTCATTATAACACTTACTAATACCACGATACCCATGATTTTCATTAGTCCAATGCTTTTATTATGACTTTCATCATAATCCACGTAAATGATCCTTTTAGTTGAAGAAATATTTGAGGGTTTAAGAAATGGGTTTTTGTACTCGGGTCAATAAAAATTCGATTTCACGCCTAAGTAGGCTAAGAAGTCTTCAAGAATACGTCAGAAATTTATTAATAATAGAAATATCATTCAAAATCGTGACTCTCATCCAAGACTTGATAGTACGTCACATTGATACCAACTGTGACTTCTATCCCTTAACCTAGATAGCACCTCACAATGATACCTATAAACTTGCCATCTTCATTCACGATGTTGTCTCACGTAAAAGTCCGCTTCGTGCATTCCACACAAGGAAGTCAACAACGAAAAGGTTCGGGGCTCTTTACTTATGGCTTGATATGACAATGATTAATTTTAGGTTTTGGTTACTTTGAATTGCGGTAATGTGGTTGTTATAAATATAAAAGCTAACAACCTTACGAAAAGCATGATGAGTAGTTAACCAATTGATTCCTAAAAATCACATCAAAGGCAAGTATTTTCAAAAGATAAAATCGACAGTAACGTGAAAATATTTATTTGAAACAACAAGATTAATAAATAGTGGAGGTAACGAAGGTTTCTCCCAACGAAGTTTCAATAGATAAATCAAAGTCTAATTTTTTTTTTTTGAGTCAAATTTAAACATTGAACACCACTAGGTAGAATAAAAGAGTGGGTAGAACTTGTATTGAATAAAGTATAGACTTCGCAATAATTAATTTACCCGTAATAACTTCGCTCGGTTTCTCGCCGAAAAACGCCTCGCTTAAATTACCGAAGTTTGACTTTACTATAGGTACATTCCACCCTTAAATGCTTCTTCACATTCCCGATCCATGATTTGAATCATTATTCTTGATCCATATCGAATTCGGGTTGACCGCTATGCATGTGGTAATTTCGAATTCGATGTTGGGTTCTCCCAATTGTCATTCAAAAAGCAAAGTCCATTTCATCTATTTTGGCTTTATTGGATCTGGACGCCTTTTTTCTACACTATCAACGCTTGTGTGCCTTTTACCCATGCATCGCCTATTCTCCTTCGTTCATTGTTTCTTCTTTTCAAATGATCTTTGATTTTTAAATTCTCGATTCCAACTTTAATATCTTACACCGCCAAAGCGTGATTTTGTTCGAGCATCACATATCGGGTAACCCAATTTTGAATTGTTGTATCCCTTTGTTCCACGATCGCTTGTCGTTCTTCAACCTCGTTCTTCTAGCTCACGAACACGATTTTTGTAATTCTAAGTTTTGATCATAAATTTCTTCTAACCAATTCTCCTCGTGTTCCTCTTCTTCCTCTTCTTCCTCACTTTCACCGCTACTCTCTGCAACTAGCTCGGTGCAAATAATTAGTTCTTCATTTACTACGTGGATATCTCTAATTTGTTCCTCGATCGACAATCGCATTAACTCGATTAGTGATTAAAGGTGTCACAACTGGCCACATTCACTCCATCAGGAATATTTTCACCGCCATTTCCAAACACCGCCACAACACAAGGGTTAATTAATATATCAAATATTATCCCTATACTCCGACCGACCAATTAAATACCAAATAAACTTAGGTAGGTCATACTAGCGAAGAATTTCCGCTCTCCTCCTAGTTCTTATCTCACATCTTAGCCAGGGATCATATCCCTAAGCTCTGATACCAACTGTGACGCCCCCAAAATTAGGTATACGTCACCCATCTTGGGTCGCCACTTACATGGTACATAAATTCAAATACAACTTACTAATAAAACTGTCGTGTACAATACGACAAAAACTGTGAGTTTGAATACAAATATTGTCTACTAGATATTATACAAACTCAAAAGGAGTCCTCATTACAACTATTATCACACTATTTCACAGAATAGTGAGGACTACTAATGCTATCCTCTGGACCATTACTTCGTTCCCCGACTCGTCCCAGCTATGTTCTCATTTCCTCAAGAGAACAAAGGAAAGAAAGGGTGAGCTCAACTAGCCCAAGAAGAAATATTACGACTAAGATAATGCGTAATAAATTATCATTAGCCTTCAACAAAGGTTAAAACCGATAAAATACAATAGACAACCGCTTTAATCTGCAGCTGAATAAGCAATCCATTAAAAGAGTCAAGTAGAGAATAAAGTCTACTATCTTTTAGGTTTTAAAAGGTTTTCATCAATTTTTATCACCGAGACTCAAACTTTAATAATAAACCACCACATCTAATCATCCCCGCACTACTTGGTCAAGGATTTTCATCAAATTATCAATGGTCATGACTATACCGAATCACCCCGGTCATAATCATACCAAAACTATCCATCATCGCATTACAGTGCCATCGAGGACTTTTGTCACATCATTTATATCAAGTCATGATTATACCGAATGATCCCTGGTCATAATCATACTAAGTTCATCTATGCACGTAAGTCAAAGATAACATAATATAACATGAGGATGATGACAATGATATAATAATTCAATAAAACAAGTTCAAGAATTATTTAATCCATGAATTATTAACGCCCAAATTGTCAACATGATATCGCTTTCAGAGTAAAATTCAAGAATGATCAGAAGAATATTTCCGTGAAAAGATACTGGATGAAACGCAAATATCAAGGATATTCTACTAATTTCATGGAGTATAGAAGTCAAAGTTTTAACCAACTGGGTATAATAAAGAATGGAATAACAAAAGAAATCACCATGCATGCAGATTTGCATGAGACAAAGTTATTCCAATGTAATAATAATAACGGAACCAGTCGTCGTGAAATTCACAATCGACGTGATGTTCCAATGTAATAATAAAGATGGAACTGCATCCTGTAAAACACACGATAGATATTCCAATGTAATGATAAAGATTTTAACCAGTCCTGTAAAACACATGCATGTGATGTTCCAACAGTAATAATAAAAAAGCGGAACCAGTCCTGTAAAAAACACACGCATGTGATGTTCCAAATGTAATAATAGAAGAATGTCACCAAGTATAGGGTAAACTCACAGATACAAAGTTATTCCAATGTAATAATAAGCAATGGAATAACATAAGGATTTCACCAAGTATAGGGTATGCCACAGATACAAAGTTATGTATAGGGTATGCCACTTTTACAAAGTTATTCCAATGTAATGATAATGAATGGAATAATGTAAGTTCTCTTCAAGAAGAAAGAATAACACCCTCACCGTAAAAAGAACCTAATATAGAAGTAGTGAAGTAGCGTAATACTCTTCTTCTTTCTATAATTTTCTCTCTATAGCTTCTTTCTATAATTTCTCTCTGTAGTTTCAATGAATTCGTAAAGAAAATAATGAAGGAATGAGCTTCTATTTATAGGAAAATGGAATGCATAAGAATTAAATCCATGAACTATCCAAGATTGATTTACTTTAATCGACGGTCCATATTTAAAGAAAAATCTTTTAAATAAAATATAATATATTCTATTTATATAAAAACATTTTACTATGCAAACACTATGCAATACTATGCAAAAACACTATGCAAAACACTACGCAACACTATGCATAATAAAATATAATATATTCTATTTATGTAATAACTTTAATAAAGTATTCTATTTTATATAAAGATGTTTCGCTTTTATTACGTTAATAATACGAATAAAACAAAACGCCATTATCGCTATAATAATTCATATTATTAATCGACAATAATGGAATCAAACCGAGTGACTTCTCACATAAGCATCAATAATCAATACCGTATGTTACTATGCAACCACACGTGACATCGCATTTTTTACTAATGAGTAGTTCAACAAGAACTACCAGTAAAACTTCCGCCGTTATTTTAATAAAATATTTTTGTCGCTTTTCTCAATCCGACAATAATTACATTGCTGGGTCCACCAATGATTGAGCCGTTGTCATTTAATATTCCCCTCGCTAAACCGAATATTCTCCCACCAATCGAATATAATATAACCACTTGCATACTTTGCAAAATTTATAAATACTACCCACAACTATAATATTATCTTAAATTCACACCATAATATTAAAAATTATTTTGACAAAATTTAAATCTTTATTGATAAAACTGGGGTCTCACAATGCTAATGAGATATAAATTCAAGATAGCTCAAAAAACTAAAATCGCTCCTAATCGATGGATCGCTAAGAAGGGATTAATGAATCAATAGATTAGTACATACTATGCTTGCTCTTTTGAAGAGGATGATTGATCTCATAATCATTTGTGTAGAGACACTAAAGCAAGTTTGTACGTGTTATTAGAGAATAAGTTCACTGAACGTGACTCACTAAAGGAATACCTAATGGAGTTTTACTTGTTTGTCAATAAGAATTCCTAATGTGATAGTAGTACAAGTGTTCCTTGAACTTGAGATCGTCATAGTATCTTGTGTGTGATGATTTATGCTTTGACATGTCCGTTAAGACTATTAGGGCATATCAAAGGGTATGATTGGGTATAATAAGTTGTACATGAAGGTAGGTGAATGGTCAACACAGAATCTACCACTTCTAGTAAAAGTTTAGAATGTCCTATGTGATTCGATAAATGATAACTCGTAGTCCTTGGCAAAGGCATAATGAAATTAGAAAGTTTTTAATTTACATTTTATAGAGTTGTGCATTTGAGAATCGAAATGTATATGATCAAATAAAATAAGACTTGACAATAATTCTGTGTCTTATATTTGATTGCGACATTGTATTCTAGGATGATTAAATTGTACGGTAACTATTCACTAAAAGGTTCTTTTATGATTAAATTTTGATCTATATTATCAGGAAAAGTCGTTGATCGCTAAGGGGGCTTGCCATTGTTATGGAATAAATATTATTTAATTAAATGAATTAAATGATTTAATTTATTTATTTAAAAAAGATTAGAATTGTTCTAATTGATTTATTCTACAACCAGTTTAATATGGAGAACCTAAAGGGTCACATTGCAAAAGAAAAATATTTATTTATGAAGTGAATGACATAATCGTAATAATAAGTTAAGTATATTTAATTTGTACTATGATGATAGAATAAATTAAATAACTTAATATTTATTATTTAGTATTTTGAAAGTACTAATTATAAATTAATAAGAGGAGTCTTATTATTATTATTATTTAATATCTAAATGGTTTAGGAATTAATTAATAAGAGTACTCTCATATAAGTTCCTAATTAGATTAGAGTTTAATTAAAACCCTACTCCTAAATAGTTTATGAGGGTTGCTTATATCTATAAATAAGATTAGTCTTATTATGGATTGAGATTATACACACTTCTATAAGATTTGGGATAGTACTCATAAATTCTCTCTAGAGAGAAAACTAGGGTTTGCCACCACCCACTTCTTGAATCTTTATTATTCCTTGGTGGATCACCTCTAGATGCTAAACACTTCAAAGGAATCTAATCGGTGGAATTCAAGGGGAACGCAAAGGATTTGGAGTTGAACTTGTACCTAAGGAAACTTTGTTCTACAAGGGTATAATTCTCTATCTCCTCTTGGTAATTGATAAATGTGCATAAAGATTGATCTTGGTTATGGTTTGTGAAATTTTAAAACTCTGATTTTCATGCTTCCGTTATTTATATGCAATTTGATTGTATTTTCATGAATATTACAAATCAACAGTGGCATCAAAGCCAAACTTTATGGGACTTATTAATTGTTTTGATTACGTATATGCATAGGTACGTGTTTAGAATAATTTATTGGGTATAATAAGTTGTATAAAATCATGGGTTTTGAAAATAATTGCAGAAAATTGAGTTTTGGATGAAAAACATATCAAATTTGCGACTGTAGAAAACATATAAAAATAGTTCTGCCAACATGACGTTGCCACACTGTGTCGCCCTGCAGCTCCATACTGGCAAAATACGCAATTTTGATAATTTTATGTAGTTTTTCAAAAATTAAATTAAAGAGTTATTTTACATGGTTTTATAATTAAAATAAAGAGTTATTTTAAACTTGAAATCGAATTTCATGCAACTTTAAATTGGCCATAAAATGATATTAATGCATAAATGAAATGATTTTAATTTAATGAGATTAATATTATTTATTGAAACATATGTTGATATGTATGATAATAAATGAGATTGATTATGAATTTTTAACCAATATGTGATTGGATTTAAGTTATGAGGATGCTTGAATGAATGAGTTTTATAAATGGGGTCTGCGTACATCGTCTTCTCTAATTTTTATGATATAAATTATATCTCCCTCTTATATACCTCCCATTGACTGTTGATTAAGGTTTTTATTTATTGTAAATAGTTCTATAATAGGACTAGGTAGAATTATTTTGAAGAATTCGAACAAAGGAGCAAGGAGCGCTAGAAGACCCGTTTGTAATGAAGCTCGAGTTTAAATGTAATAGTTATATTTAGCTTTTGTTCTTGCAATCTAGGTTTGACCTTCTGGTTCACTTGGTGGCTTAAGTGAGCAAAACAAGAATAAAAGTCCATAATCAATCTGAGTAAATATAGTAAAAATATGTGAATGCTAATTATATATATTATATATTATTAAACATGCTTCACATTCTTATTAATATAACACACACACACACACACATATATATATATATATATATATATACACAGCTATGTATTATACAGTCGAACTATGGCGACAGATTTTTTGGGCTATGGCGACAGTTCACCTATCGCCGTAGCTCAGAATAGCTATGGCGACGGGTGAAACCGTCGTTATAGCCCAAAAAATCGTCGTTATAATATAGTCACTTACATACACACTACATTGCATGCATATATTTCCCCATATATATATATATATATGTGTGTGTGTGTGTCTCTGATGAGCCAATTAATAACAAATCACTCAAAGAAATTATATTAAGTTATAATGTTCAAAGATATTTGGAATATCGAACATAACCTTTATGATAAAACGATAGAGTATCAATTAATCATTATAAGTTTGTTGTGTCACACAAGACTTATATTAATTTTTGAGATGTTGTTTTATCACATTTGATGCTTATAAATAAATCGAACAATGTTGTTTTGTTGTGTCCCATAAGGATATTATTTTTCTATTTACTTATATGGAAGTGCTAGGTTGGATTTAACTTGGAGAATTTTGATTTGGACGTGTCCCACTTGACCATAATAATCCAAGAGGCAAAATAAAAGGAGTTACATGGTAATGTAATTGACAAGAAGTTGTTTATTTATTTATTTATTTATAGTTTGTTGTATCGCACAAGGCTACATACGTTTGACATGTGATCCTTATTCTCACTAGCAAATCTTTAAGTAAATTTGTTGAACTATATATGGAGGGTAATATAGTTTGATGAAAATGGTGGGAGATACCAATTTAAATAAAGACCTAATTTATTTTGGTAATTAATAAAATGATTGTATGCTAAAATATTGTCTAGTTCACATTCATAATTTTACAAATGCCAAACTCATCATTATCACCGTAGCATACTTGATGTTAACAAACCCACTGCACTAAATAACACTGGCCCTCAGTTAAGAAATCTAAGAATTATTCTCACTCTCAAAAGATTTCTTATGTCCTAACTTTCATGTATCCCTACAACTCATTATGTAAATAGCCTCGATGAAGAAATTACTAATTTTAAGAAGTGGCAAGATGATGCAACTGTAGCACAATGCATCATGCTCTCATCCATGAGTAATGAGCTTCAACGTCACCACGAAAACTTGGATGCTCCTACTATATTGCTGCACCTCAAGGTGTATAGTGAACAAAGTAGGACTGCTAGGTATCAGATATCTAATGAGCTCTTCAAATCTCGGATGTCCGATGGCACTACTATTGAAACTTATGCCCTAAAAATGATCAATTTGATTGAACAACTTGGACAATTAGTGTTGGTGATGGATGGGGAGTTGAGTCAATATCAAACTTTGTAGTTACTTCCGGACACCTTCTCACAATTTGTTAAGAATTTTCACATGAATAAGTTGACGTCACCGCCTCGAAAGTTACTTAACATATTAAAAACTACGAAAAGGCACTTCCTATCCAAGAAGGACCATGTCTTGTTGGTAGATGATTCTTTCAAGAAAAGGAAGAGGACTAAAGGTTCTTCCGAAAAGAAGAAAAAGAAAAAGGCTAAGGGTAAGGCAAAGGTAAAGGATAATTAGAAGACTGATCTTGATAGCAAAGAAATATGACTCCATTGTAATATGTTGGGTCACTGAAAGAGAAACTATAATGATTATCTTACAGAACAAAAGAAGAAGAAGCTTGGAGAAGTTTTAACTTCAGATCAATGTTTGTCCATGATTGAAATAAATCTTTCTGTAAGTCAAGGTTCTACTTGGGTATTAGATATTGGTTGTTGTTCTCACATATGTAATACTATGCAAGGCCTAAGCAGAAGTAGAAAGCTAAACAAAGATGTAGTTGTCCTACGCATGGGAAATGGAGCAATGTCATGACTTTCACAGACATACAAGAAGCTCCTTTCTATGAGAGAGTCTTAGCTGGTATTGGCAAACCATTTTCTAAAATGATCAAGCACGGAGAGATGGCTGAGATGGGATTGAAGTCAGGAAAGATTCAAGACCTAGCCGCTCTTAAAGCAGTTGCTGAGCACATCCAATCCGGATCTTATGAAAACAACCGTCGGAGGTTCCATAAAAAGAAAGAGGAGGATGTTTCCTTGATACTACAAGGTCAAAAAGGCAGTCAGAACATGCCTATACAAAGGAGAAACTACTCCCCTTTCCAAGCATATCCTTCAAACCCTCCACTGCCTAAAGGTGGAGAAGCAAAGTGCCCTCGAACGTTCACACCCTTAGGGGACTCGCTCGAGAATATTCTTGCTCTTCTGACTACTCAGAAGAAAATTACGCATCTTCTTCCACCAGCCAACCCTAATGGGAGAGGTTTCAATGCTACTCGGAAGTGTGCCTATCATGTTGGAGCACCTGGACATGATACTTAAGATTATTGAGCCTTGAAACACAAGATCCAAGATTTAATAGACAACGGTGAGATCGTGGTTACCAAACCAGATCAAACTCATGTGCAAGACAACCTTCTTCCTCAACACAAAGAAGAAGAGGTCAACATGATTAGTTGGAGCGCTGGACAAAGTTCCAATTTTAATGGTGAATCATCCCAGAACATCAAAGACGGTGTTGACATATGGGATTACGCAAAGTTTCAATTTGCTATAGAACAAAAGATGAAAGCTCTTTGTAAGCAAATTGAACAATTGGTAGAACTGGTGACTCATCAGCATCAAGTCACACGCCAGTTAGTCATCTAGGAGCATGCCTATCTCCTTCCTTTTGTTATGAATGCTCCACCATCACCTTTAGAAAGCGAAGCTATGGAGGATAAGGTTGCAAAGAGAGCAAATGCTAAAGCCCGTCGGGATTTTGCCAATCAAAGGGAATTTACATACCTGGGCAAACCTATGGAGGAGATATTTCAGTTGCTAATCAATGAAGGAAGAATTACCTCCCTTCTACCTCCAATCAATCCTCGTTCAAGATGGTTTAACTTTGATGGAGTTTGTCAATACCATTCACATTCTCGCGGTCACAACATAGAAGAATGCTGGGCACTCCGCCACCTTATTCAGAATTTAATTGATAACGGTGTCCTGCAACTAGCAGACGATGACACTGTGCTACTCGAGAGTGGGAATACCTGTCCTACCAAATGTAAGGGATTAGTAGCAGTTATATTCGCTGAGGCTGATGAGACTGTCAAACCATTTTCCATACAAGCAATTCAATTTAAAGGAGCTGATAATCCTTTGAAAGTGGTTGTACCAGAGCCAATTTCTTTACCCTTCAGACCTCAGTATCCTGTTGTCAGCTTACACAAAGTCCCATGGAATTATGGAGAAGCTCAAGGATCCACGCCTCATCATCGCTTTCTACGATTGTCGAAGGAAAATCTCATCAGATCTTCCTTAGAGGGTGATGAAGCCCGCCATAAAAGTAAAGGGGAAGATTTCCATGGAGAAGATTGAAAAATTCCTCCGCACTATGGGCCATAATAAAGCCAAGGTGGTTCTAAGCTTAAGAGAAGCTCCATATTAGATATCAATACTGGACTTGGTTTTCTCTTTTGAGGATCACAGGAAGATCTTATTAAAGGTTTTAGAAGAAGCTTACTTGCCGAAATCAGTGGATGTGGAAAAATTTCAACATTTGGTTGATCACATTTTCAACAACAATGTGATATCCTTCACTGATGATGACATATCGCCCGAAGGGACTGGTCATTGCAAACCATTGCACATTGCAGTTTTATCCTCCGGGTATATGTTAGCTGGAGTTCTGATAGATGGAGGTTCGTCTCTGAATATCAGTCCTTATGCCACATTGGTGAAGATGAACATCAATCTCAAACGGATCCGAAGTAGCCATACGGTTATCAAAGCTTTTGATGGATCCCGATGAAATTATGTCGAAGAGATTGAGCTGCTAATTGAGATTGGTCCTAATACATTCAATGTATCCTTCCATGTCCTCAAGATAGATTCAGGATACAACCTGCTATTGGGGAGACCATGCATCCACATGGCTGGAGCCGTCCCTTCTACACTACATCAACAAATCAAATACATTGTCAACAATAGCCTAGTCACTATCAACGCTGAGCTGGAATGTCCTAAATAAGGAAATCTACCAATCATCAGCTTCAATTCAGAAGTTGAGCCGACCAGTTTTCATTCTTTGGAAGTGAGTAACACGTAATACCATCCTATTGGAAAGCCACTTCCCATACCCAAGATTTCTGCCGAGTATATGTCGGCCACTCAAGAAATGATGTCATTGGGTCATCAGCCTAGACAAGGGCTTGGTAAAGATAAGTAGGGTATTAAGCACTCAATTCAAGTGTCTAGTCAAACTGGGACATCCGGACTAGGCTATTCTGCCAGTCCCAGTCACAGGAATCCTCATAAGCATAAGCAGGTTCCTCAAGCTTCCGCCACACGACGATTTTCTCTACCTACACCTCATGAGCTGATATAGTCTCCGGTAAAGGTGTCAGCCCATGTTATGGCTATGCTCTTTCCCAAACTAGTACCATTCAAAGCAAAAGAGGTCCTAATTCCTATTTTTGAAGTTGAAGAAAGGGAACAAAAACGTAAACATGACATCGCCTTGATGATGTTAGGCATATACATCATCGTCCATGATGAACATACAAACAGATATACCCCAGATGATAATTGACCAGATGTTATGGTCATCATTCAGGAGAAGGAGGACGATGACAACACCTCCATCACTGCAGTCCATCAGGACTTTACCCTCGACAATTAGAGCAACACTCCATGCGTTTGGTTGACGAGGGTAAACGCATAAATCCCTCGCCTCAGAGATAACTTTAATTGCTTACTTTTCTATACAAGATAGCGCTTATTTTATCGAGACATGCTAACACTTTTGTATGATTAAACAGTTTCATATATTAAGTGAAAGCATATTTTGTTTCAGGACTCTGAATTTAGATGTGTCTGTAGTTGCTGACGACGTGCCTTTTCTCCACAAGGATTGTAACTTTGATGAAAAGCTGGACTCAGACTTGATGGAAATCCAAGAGGACATTGAGACACCTAAGGAGATTAAGGAATGCGTCGCAGACAAACCTAAACCCAACCTTGACCAAACCACTTCTTTCAATCTTGGTACCTTAGAAAGCCCTAAGCTACTCCAGATTGGTTCAGACCTAACCCCAAACAAACGAAATGACATGGTTGCGCTATTAACCCAATTCCAAGATGTGTTTGCATGGTCTCACGAAGATATGGTGGGTTTATCCACTGACATTGTCCTTCATCGCCTTCCCATTAAGGAGGGATTTAAGCCAGTCAGGTAGAAGCTTAGGCGATTGAAACCTGAGTGTAGTTTAAAGGTGAAAAAAGAAATTGTGAAACAATTTCAAGTTGGCATTATCAAGGTGTCCACATATCCGGAATGGATATCTAACATTTTTCCCATGCCTAAACCAGGAGGAAAGGTGCGATTTTGCATAGATTACCGGGATCTGAACAAATCTTCCCTTAAAGATAGCTTTCCCGTGCCCTTTATCCACATTCTTATTGACTATACTGCTCAATACGGTATGTACTCCTTTGCGGATTGCTTTATGGGTACCATCGAGTTATGGTCACGAGAGGAGACCGTGAGAAAACTGCTTTCATCATGCCATGGGGAACATTCTGCTACAGACGGTTGTCATTTGGCCTCATCAATGCCGGACAACTTATCAGCGAGCCATGATGGCTCTTTTCTATGATTTAATGCACAAAGAGATAGAGATCTATGTGTATGACATTATTGTCAAGTCCCAAAGGGAGGAAGACCACTTAGACCATCTCAAAAAGCTCTTCAATAGGTTGCGTAAGTACAACTTGAAGTTGAATCCAACTAAGTGCGCCTTTGGCGATAAATTAGGCAAGCTGCTAGGTTTTCTAGTCAGCCACAAAGGGATTGAGCTGGATCCCACCAAAATCTAGGCCATCAAGGAAATGCCCATTCCTCAGACAGAGAAGGAAATACGGGGATTTTTGGGAAGAATCAATTTCATTAGTAGGTTCATTTCTCAACTCACAGCAACCTGTGAGCCCATCTTCAAGCTGTTAATGTAATAACCGTGAATTTTAAGTCACTATATATGTATGTACATTATTGATGTTTAAAACTTTGTGTTATATAGTGATTTAATATGTGACAACATATGTGAAGTGGTGCATGAATCAATAAACATATATACTATAGTTATGGATATATACATTTATAGATTTCATTAAAAATGAAAGCTTCGTAACCTAATTATACATTAGGTGAGACAATTAAATAACCTAATATGGTAATAAGGAAAGGTTAGTATTTAATATGTATACTAACTTAAGTGGATAATCTTGTTATTTCAAGTGACTAATAATTTTAAACCTAATTCTAGTAAACCTAATTAGGTTATGAACTAAAGTCACATGTATAAGTAATTAAATTTCATAAGATTGTGAATGGAAATCCTAAATAATCAATTTGGGTAATATATATTAAAATCGTTAGACTATGTTTATTATATGGCCCAAAACAATTAAAAGAGAAGCCCAAAAGAAATAAAATGCAAACCAATACTTAGCCCACTTGATTAAGGGTATTTTAGACTTTAGATTAATCAAATTTGTGCATTAAAATAAAAGAAAAATTGAGGATATTATGGGGCAAGAGGGACCGGCCACAATTAGGCCTTTTAAGGCAACTAATTAAACTAATCAAGTTCCATAAGTAGAAGTCTTTCACACAAGGACAAGTGTGTCATGCTCCCATTGGTTGCAAATCTATTTAGCACCTTTAATCATATGATTAGGCTAATTGAAGAGATATGGAAAGGCCTTTTATCCATGGGACAATAAATGTATGTGGGATAATAGTTAATCACCCATCTCATTTGCTAGAACATTTCATTTTCTCTCATTCTTCTTCTTCTTCTATCTTTTTTCTCCCAAGCTAGTAGCATACAAGAGAGAAAAGAGAGAGAGAGTTCGGTTTTTCTAAGAGAGGGAGAGGAGTTGTTGTTCATGCATCCTAAGTTCATTACTTACTTTGGTAGAACAAGAAGGATAGCAACCAAAACTAGGTGAGGTTCTCATCCTTTTCTTTTTCTTATTCTTCTTCTATTTCGGTTTTTACCTCATCATATATGGGGGTTATGGTCTAATACTCAAAGTACCCTAGTTTTACATATCATCATGTATGGAACTAAGTATCTTGAGTGTTAGATCAAAGGTTTAGAGGAAGGAATTGAGCATATGTTCTCCAAGGGGTGAAACCCTTGGTTTTTTTTTTCCACTAAATCTTGTGTAACTCAAGTTTTACAACTTGGATTTGTGATTCGTTGATGGGGGGGGGGGGGGGTACTAGATACATGAGTTATCTAGTAAACCCAAGTTGTAGAACACAAATCTAGCAAGTATTGAAGCCATAAGGGCTGTTTTCCCCAAAACAGTCCACATAGAAAGTTAAGGTTTCAGAACCCTAAAAAGCTACTGTTCCTGTTTTTCTTGGGACTGTTTCGGTCAGTTGAAAGCCTTTTAAAAATTTGGGAAACATCACAAAGGTACCTTAAGAAGTTATCTACGTGTAGGAAAAATAATGGACACTTTTCGATTTATAGGTTGTGCGTAATGGCTATTTTCGTAAAAGACTCCTAAATATTAACACTCGAATTTCTCACTGTGTATACACTGGAAAATTCCAAAATTTTTACAGTAGGTTCATATATGTTATATGAGAGTATACCCTAAAAATTTCATATTTTTCTGAGCAAAATTCGACTTATGAAAAATGAAGCAAGATCCGAGTGTTTTGGGCACTTTAAAATTAGTAAATCATTTTCTAAAATTCCAGAAAATTTTGAGAATCATTGTTGGGTCATATACTGTCCAAATCCAAAAAAGAATAATTTTTGGAATCCATTTTCTATTTTTCCTAAAAATGATTAAGTTATGAATAAAAAAAAAATAGTTAAATGATGTCTTAAATAAGAAAATGTGATTTTAATGCTTGAATACTCCTAATATATAATATTATGACTATTTTAGGGCATTTTGGTAATTTATAATAAGAAATATTATTTATGACCTTTTATGGATATTAAATAAGAGGTTTAATAAAGGGTGAACAATTAGAATAAATTGTATATTAATCCAATAAATTATAAAAATATTATTATGATATTAAGAATATTAGAATATGATATTGTTAAGTAAATAAAAATATTAAGATTAAAACTTCATTAAAGTATTATTTAATGGTTAATAATATTTGATTTAAGCATTAATAAATGATTAAAGTATTATTAAATGATTAATAATATTAGATTAAAATATTAATCTTAGATTAAAATGTTATTAAAAGATTAATAATATTAAATTAAAGTATTATTAAATGATTAAAATATTATTAAGTTAATAATAATATTCGAGATTAAATAAAATGTTATTAATGTAATAACATTAGTAAAGGAATAAAATATTATTAAATGATTAATAATATTAGTAAATGAATAAAATATTATTAAATGATTAATAATATTAGTAAATGAATAAAATATTAATACTATTGGTAAATGATTAAAAGTATTATTAATTGATTAATGATACTAAAACATAAGTAAGATATTATTAAAGTAACAATATTAATGCATGATTAAAATATTATTAAGAGGATTAATAATATTAGTAAAGTATTAAAATATTATTAAGATGTTAGTAATATTATTAAGCGAATAAAAGTATTGTTAGTGAACTAATAATACTAAGAGGTGAATTAAATATTATCAAGATTAATAATATTAAGTGAATTAAAGGTAGTTGTTAATTAATAGTAACATTATCGAGGCAGGATAATATTTCTAAGAACTACATGTAATATATAATATCTATATGATTACCTAATCTAATGTTATGCTATGGCTAATTGAAAGATTAACTATAGGTCTCTCAAAGGAAGATAATTAAACTGCATAGTGGATAGAATTTAATTGCGTAGCCGTAACCTACAAACGAGGCATGTTTCTTAACTCAAACTCGAGTTATTATTTCCAAAGCATGTTAGTGAATAATTATTGATGATTATTCACATCTATATTGATTATTGAAATTCGCACTTTGTGCAATTGAATTCCCGTTCTATTATTATTGAACTGTGAATTAAATTAAAGTTCTTTCATTCATGAACTGTTTATGAGATAGATCTATGCTAATTGTATCAGCTAGATCAAGCATGTTTAAATTTGTTAAATCAAATGTGTTTTAAAAAGTTGTTCTTATTAAATTTATATGATAAGAACTCTTGACTGAGAAAAGGACGAATTTGATTAAGGCATGATATCGATGTCAGATTATTAAGTGTTTATGCATAAATCATGGGGTATGAAAGGCTGATCCCCTTGAATACCAAAACTTATTAAGAGGTCTAGTTTAAATGACTGAGGACTTTGGCAAATGTTCATGGTTATTTCAAATCCACTCAATTCATGTTATTCAATTATTCGAATATTCAATTGTTGATTATTAATTCATGTTCCTTAACAATCTTATATTATTGTTGAACATTGAAAGCAAAACTTCTTTCCAATCATGATATATCTCCCTTGTATATGAACTTGCTAAGCAAATTAGTTGCTTACCCTTGCTATATCATGGCATTTATTTCAGTTAAGCCCGAAGGATCCAACACGAAAGACAAAGGCAAGGGCAAGATCCAGGAATAGTTTAGAATGAATGTTAGTTATTATTATCTGATGGGATTTCTTATGTAAACCTTTTCTAATATGAATGGTGTGTTTAAGTTAAGGTTAAGAAGACCTTGGGACCATGTTATGGAACTTTATTATAATGAACAATGTATGTTTATTATTCCATAATAGTTATAGAATGCTTATGATGATGATAGATCGTGAGCACCGAATCTGAGGTTAGAGAACCTGGATTTGGGGGCATCACAGTTAAGTTAGAACTCCTCCATGAAATGGAACGATGAGTGTCAGAAAGCCTTCCTTACAATCAAAGAGCAGCTGGTTAACGCTCCTGTTTTGGTACCACCCAGGGATGATGTTCCCCTATTCATGTACCTGTCCATTAATGACAATGCCATGGGTCATTTCTTTCTTTGGCAAAAAAGACGATAGAGGCCAAGAACGAGCTATCTATTACCTCAACAAAAGATTCAGCAGCAGTGAACACAAGTACACTCTGATTGAGAATACTTGTTGTGCTTTAGCATGGGCTTCCATGAGGTTACAACATTACCTCCTTGGTCACACAACCCATCTCATATCCCGCATGGATCATCTCAAGTATGTGTTCAGTAAGCCTATACTGAATTGTTTACCGTCTGTCGGATGGCGCTTGATCCTACAACAATTTGACATCGTCTACGTGACGCAAAAGTCTATCAAAGGTCAAGGAATTGTGGATCAACTGGCCGCCGCACCTGCAAGGGATTACAAACCCTTAGAAACATATTTCCCCGATGAAGGGGTAATAGCAGTTAAGCAACACCATCAGTACGATACATGCCACACATAGAAAATGTATTTTGATGGAGCTGTTAACACAAAAGGTTCTGGAGCTGGAGCAGTTCTAGTATCCGGTACGGGGGAGCAGTATCCCGTCGTCGTCAAATTGCAGTTTGTCATCACCAACAACACAACTGAGTATGAAGGTTGTATCATGGGACTAAAACTTGCCCGTTCAATGGGCATCAGGCGGTTAACTATCTTTGGGGATTCCGAATTGGTAATCAAACAATCCACGGGAATCTATCAAACAAAGGAACTACATTTCCTGCCTTACCATCGGCAAGTTTTACAAATGGCTTTGGAGTTCGAAGAAATCTCCTTTCTACACATTCCTCATAATAGGAATGATTTTGCGGATGCACTAGCAACGTTGGCCTCCTTGATTCACATACCTGACAAGGAAAACATGCCAAGCAGCACATTTGCCCTGCAAAAGGCCCCATCTTATAGGAACTAAATTGGAGAAGTATCAGATGAGCTACCTCTCATCCATAACCCTTGGTATTAACATATCAAGGAGTATCTACGAGATGGATCTACACCACCGAGGCGAGCCCCACTAAAAAGAGGCGGATCCATCGACTTGCTATGAAATTCTACACCGAGAGGAGATGTACTTTACAAAAGAGATGCAGGATTAGGTCTCCTCAGATGTCTGGACAAAGACCAAGCTTAGAGGCTCATGGATGAGATCCATGGTGGAGTATGTGGCCCACACATGAGCGGACCCCTACTTGTCAAGAAAATCCTCAGAACAGGGCATTATTGGCTTACGCTCAAAGCTGACTGTGATGATCACGTCAGGAGGTGCTATCAATGCCAAATTCATGGGAATGCTATCCACGCCCATCCAAGGGATCTCTACAACATGAGTTCGCCATGGCCCTTCTCAATGTGGGGAATGGACGTGATCGGGCCCATCGAGCCCAAAGCCAGTAATGGACATCGATTCATATTCATCATGATTGACTACTTCTCCAAATGGGTAGAAGCAGCCTCCTTCCCTAGGGTTACCAAAGAAGTTATCATTGCTTTCATCAGAAATAATATCGTCTTTCGATATAGACAACTAGAGGTCATTGTGTCAGACAATGCTAAGAACCTCAACAACAAAATGATGGAGGAGTTATGCAGTAAATTCCACATCAAACACCTTAACTCCGTCATCTACCGTCCAAAGATAAATGGTGCTGTTGAAGCGGCTAATACAAACATGAAGAAGATCATGCAGAAAATGTCCACCAATCACAAAGGATGGTCTGACCTCTTGCCTCTGACTTTATTAGCCTACAGAACTTCAATGCGTACTTCCACTAGGGCAACCCCCTACTCATTAGCCTATAGGATGGAAGCAATGGTTCTACATGCAAGTGGAAATGGAATCCTCAGTGTTAATGGACGCCACCGATGAAGACCAATGGGTATAAGATAGGTATCACTAATTATCTCTAATAGACGAAAGGCGAACCGCGACTATCTTCCATGGTCAGTTATATCAGCAAAGGATCACAAGATCCTACAACAGGAAAGTCTGGCTACAATAATTTAAACAACACGACTTGGTTTTGAAAAAGATAATTGACAACCAAGATCGACCTAAGGGAAAATTCATTCCTAACTGGGAAGGCCAGTTTGTTGTTAAGGAGGTATTGGACAGAGGCGCCTCGATCACTACGAAATGGATGGCGATGAATTTCCACAGCTTATCAACTCGGACACCGTGAAATGGTACTATGTCTGAGGTGTCCATCAAGCAAACATCCTGGTTTTGAATCATCAAATCACTAGTCATTCCAGTTTTCTAACCCTTTTTACATACTCTTCTGCCCCTTAGGGAATCATCCATTTCAAACCAGCAGCCTGGTTTCATTTCATTTTCAAACCTTTCACACAATTTTGGTTATCCTGAAGACGGGATTGAACCTTTCACACCTGCAGTTTATCCTGAAGATGGGATTAAACTTTTCTATTCTTGCAGTTTATCCTGAAGACGGGATCAAACTTTTTTACACCTGCAGTTTATCCCAATCAAGGGATCAAACTTTCTTCTCCCCGCAGTATAGCCTGCACATGGGATTCATACTTTTCTTCGACTGCAATTCGTCCTGAGGGGCAAACTATGTCGACCTAATCTCCCTGATACCCGGGAGTACGTAGGCAACCATATTCTATATGGGCCGGTCATAATAAAAAAAAATAACAAAACATTTCTGCCCTTTCTCTACAAAAACAAAAACAACAAAAACAATTCTACACCCTTCTTCATCAATAAAGCTTCTACACCCATCTGCCTTTCATATTCAGCGTTGAACCTCTTACACCAGGTTCGAACTACGCAGACCTGATCTCCTCTTCAATAGGAGTACGTATGCAGCCATTTATGGTTTGGTCTAACCCCCTACCTTGTCACATAGTACTGGGATCAAACTTAAATGCACCACATTTCATCGACTTCAGACCTAAGGGATGGAATTACCCAACCTCTCCTCGGCAGTAGGAGATTCGACGACCAACTAAGTTGCGATTGTGCCTCAAAGAGCAACACCAATCCATAAGAGGTGGAATTAACTAGGCTTCTCACAAATAGAAGTACTAGCAACCATCTGTGGTGCAGTCAATCTCAGAGAGGAAAAGCCACACTCCTCTCCACATTACCATACAGAAACCAGTCCCAAGACACCAAAGATGGTAGGGATACACACAGATCAATGATCCATTCTGAAAGATCATGCGACGTCTCAATGTCCATACATCAAGGATGAGTTCAGAATGCATCAAGATCACAAGCCTTGAAGAAACAGGCAAATATCAAGCAAATATCAAGGAAAAACTGAAAGGGAAGTAAATCAAAATATATTTCTCTGCCATATATAACACTGTTTGATATATACAATATGTGTTGTACATAACAAAATGGCTAAGCTAGTATGTGCAGGAAAAATACAAGTCTATCTACGAATCTGTATGTATAGGGACTATTAGATCTAACATAGCATCCCTCTCTGAAGAAGGAGGTAACGCTACAAGCTCTTGCCCAATGGTATCTACATGAGCTAGTAGATCTGAGGCTAACTGCATGGTGGCATGATGCTCATCAATATATGCACTCATATCGGCAAGGATGCCATTCGTAAGGGATCTCACTGAAGTACTGTGTGTGACGGCCACATCCCGAGTAGATAGGGCAGCATCCCGCTCCATAATCAATGCATCTCTGCCTGATCTAGCCTCATCTCTCTCTAATAGAGCTGCGTCTGTCCCATCAAGAGCTGTCAACATCAAGGCCCTAGCCTGATCCCTCTCAAAGGTCATCAGATGTAGACTCTGCTCTAAATACCGTGTTGAATGCTTAATGACAATAGCACTCGTGTGGGAGAATCCATCACAAATACTGGCAACCCAACAGCCAAATCCTCCTCGATGGGAATATCAGCCTCCTCCATAGGCTCCTCATCATCGGAAGCAGTCCCCTGCACTGTGGATACTACCACAACCGATGCAGTCTCTATCTCCATCCATGCGCTGCAGAACAACCCGGATGGCTGACAGAAAATAATGCCAGCTCTCGCTGATCCCAACAGGCATACAACATGGATCTGTTCTCTGCTGATAAATGGCGGGAAGCGAAGCGCTGACTTTATGCCCCCTCAAAAGGATGTAATCCTGAAACTGGTCAAACTGACACATCATGGCCAGCGGGTGGTAAGTAATCATGCCTCTCAAACCCGCTAGAGAAAGATAGTCCTACCCGGAACATGAGTAATGAATCTTTAGGGTGAACTAAGCCCTATACACGGCAATATAGCAAACGGATCTCCAATCCCTGCCAGGAAAGCTAACCAAGATGCAACATCTGTACACTCTACAGGATGAAAGGAGTATGACATGGATATATCATGGGTGAAACAATACCCATGCCGTCTGAAAGTGCCAATCGGTCTCAAGTGTGACATAATCCACGCGTACAGCATGACCGAGATGCCTGTAAACACTTTTACCGGATAAGTGCAGCAGTATGTAGCTGACCTCAGAGTCTCTGCGATGATCATCGGTATGATGGTGTGACCCTCCTTGAGAGCTCTCACTGCCATAATGACGCCAATGTCCAACTCATCCATGTATCGTGGCATGTAGACATACGACAGTACGCACAGTAGCAATACATCCACTCTGGACAGATGCCAATTATGACGCCCCTAAAATAGGTATACATCACCCATCTTGAGTCGCCAAATACATGGTACAAAATAAAATACAAACTTAATTATACAACCGTCGTGTACAATAAGACAAAACATAGCTGAGAGTTTAAACAAGAATATTGCCTTGTAGACAATATCCACTCTCAATGGAGTCCTCATTACAATTATTATCACACTATTTCACAGAATAGTGAGGACTACTAAAGCCACTTATCCTGGACCATCACTCCATTTCCCGACTCGTCCCAGCTATATTCTCATTTTCTAAAGAGAACAATGAAAGATAAGGGTGTGCTCAACTAGCTCAGTAAGAAATATTATGACTAAGATAATGCAGAATAAATTATCCTTAGCCTTCAATAGTATAACAACTGATAGAATATAATAGACAATAATTTTAGATCAATAACTGCAGCGGAATAAGCAATCCATTAAAAGAGTCAAGTAGAGCACAAAATTTACTATCTTCTATGATTTAAAAAGTTTTTCATCAACTTTATCACCGAGACTCAAACAATAAATAAAATCGAATCATCCCTGCATCACGGCCAAGGATATTCATGTAATCATCAATGGTCATGATTATACCGAATAATCCCTAGTCATAATCATACCAACAACTGTCCATCAATGAACTACATGCCAATGAGGACTTTCACCACATCATTCGTCACATTACGATCATGATTATACCGAATAATCCCTGATCATAATCATACCAAGTCCATCTATGCACGTAAGCCAAAGATGACTTTCATCACAATATAAGCACGAGGATGATGACAATGACATAATAATTCAATAAAACAAGTTCAAGGATAAATTTTAAAGATTTATAATTTAATTTATCCAGATATCAATAACGTCCAAATTGTCAACATGATACTGCTTTGTGGAGTAAAATTCAAGAATGCTCAGAAGAATATTTTCATGAAAAGATACTGGATGAAGCGCAAATATCCATGATATTCTACTAATTTCATGGAGTATAGAAGCCAAAACTTTAACCAACTGAGTATAATAGAATATATGAAACTGCAAATGGATTTTCGCCCACCATGCGGTAATCCAAGTAGACAGATCATTTCCACAATAGAATATATGAAACTGCAAATGGATTTTCGCCCGCCATGCGGTAATCCACATGGACAGATCATTTCCACAATTTAATAAGGAATGAATACGAAGGATCATTCACCATGCATGCGGTAATCCACATAGACATGTTATTCCAACAGAATAATAATGAATGGAATAATAGAAGAATTCACCATGCATGCGGTAGTCCGCGTAGACAGGTTATTCCAACAGAATAATAAAGAATGGAATAACATAAGAATTCACCAGGCAAGCGATAGAGCCGCATGCATGTGGTATTCTAACAAAATAATAAAAAGATGGAATAATGTAAGAATTCACCGGCATGAGATAGACAAAGATGTATGTGTTATTTCAACATAATAATAAAGAATGGAATAACGAAGAATTCACCAGTGCATGCGATAGATCGCAGATGCATATAGGTTATTCCATCGAATAATAAAGAATGGAATAACAACGAATTTACTGTGCATCGTACGCGATAGAATCAAGATGACATGTTATTCCAATGTAATAATAAAGAATGGAATAACAGAAGAATTTCACCATGTATGCGGTACTTCGCATAGATAGGTTATTCCAACATAATAATATAGAATGGAATAATAACCCTTACGAGTATTGAAAGAAAATAACTCTCTTCATGAATACGAAAGAATAGTACCCCTTACCTCAGAAGAAACTGGATACTGGAATAGTGAGGTAGCAGACTTCTCTTCTTCTTTCTCTCTATAATTTCTCTCTATAATTTCTCTATAATAATTGCTCTTGTGAGACTTAATGAATTGGTGGGAAATGAAGGAAGAATGAACTTATATTTATAGGAAAATATAGTTTCGATAATTGCACATTTTGGGGCTCGAAATATTACAGTATAATACCTTCCTCTTTTTCTTCATTTTTAATTTAGTCCTGCAAGTATTATCAAACTTGCACCACCTCCCCTAATAGTAAATCATGGGAATCAATAGTAAATCATGTGACTCAATAGTTCTAATCATGTGAAAAAAATTAATTATAGTATAATACCTTCATCTATACCTCCATTTTTAACTTAATCATGCAAGTATTATCAATCTTACACCAACTCCCCTAATACTAAATCATGTGAATCAATAGTAAATTATGTGACTCAATAGTATAATCATGTGAAAAAAACTAATTACAGTATAGTACATTCAACTATACCTCTATTTTTAATTTAGTCATGCAAGTATTATCAATCTTGCACCAACTCCCCTAATAGTAAATCATGTGAACACATAGTTATAAGCATTTGAATTAATAACAATTAATTGCTCATTTATTCGATTAATTACCCGATTGGTCAATATAACCTCCAGACATTAATTATTATCGAAATAAATGTCGATTTCCACTAATACTAATAATTCCCACACAATGGAATTATCAATTTCATCTTTAATCAACACGAACTTATTCATCATTAATATTATAACTCACAATATTTAACAACCGTGTCGCTCCTGTGAAAGAGGGGCTTTTACGATAAGGATTTCTCCTTATTGGCCGCAATTAGGTGACCAAACCTCTCCTCGATGTAACTTCTAGACATTGTCAATATTGCAAATAATAATATGAATAACTTTGTCGCCTCTCATTATTGATTTAATAATATAAAATATTATACGATGATAATCTTGTGACAATAATTGAATCAATAATATGAGAGATATGATGCAACTGTAGCAATAATTGAGTATAACTGAGTGACTTTTTACGTAAGCATCAATAATCAATACGGTGTGCTACTATGCAACCACGCGTATTACTGTACTTACTACCGGGTAGTCCAATAGTTTTAACGGTAACACTTTCATCGTTATTTTTATAAAATGATAATTCTGTCGTTTTCTAACTTCGACAATACTTCCGTTGTGGGGTCCACCAATGATTGTGCCGTCGTACGGATATTCCCCGACAAAAAGAATATTCCCCGACCAATAGAATATTATATAACAACTTGCTTACTTTGCAAAATTTTTAAATATTACCCACAACTATAACATTATATCAAATCCACACCATAATAAAAAAAATATTTCGAGAAATTTAAATCTTTATTCATAAAATCATGGTCTCACAATCTCCCTCCTTATGAAATTTTGCCCTCAAAATTTACGTGACGCATACTGTATCTTAGAAGAGGTGAGGATACCTTAACTTCATTTCAGATTCTAACTCTTGAGGTATAACCTTTGAGTGTCGAATATGATTCTTCTTATCCAAGATTTTAACATGTATCTCCTCATACATTAAATCTTCTGCTATCTCGTCTAGTTCTAATTCAATAATGTGGTTCGGGTCGTCCACATATTTACGTAACATCGATACGTAAAAAAAACATTATGAACATGCGACATACTTGGCGATAAAATGAGTCTATAGGCCACAGTTCCTACTCGATCAAGGATTTCAAATGGGCCAATTAAATTGAGGGTTGACATTTTCTCTCTTCATCGATTCTTGCTTCTAGAATAATGCCTTCTTGAACCTTCTTCTTCGTTTTAATTAGCTCCAGCTCTGAAGCTTGAGCGGCTTTAAAATTATCGATGAAAGTCGATTCTAATCGTATATTCGTTATCTTCACGTGGTTTGCTAGAGTCTTTAACTCTATCCTCGTCATTTATAAGTTATACGAAATGGGTTTGTATGTTAACAACATCGCAGTCGTAAACGCATACGATCTTCTACTCAACGCGTCAGCTACCACGTTCGCTCTTCCACGATGATATTGAATGGTATAGTCGTAATCTTCAACAGCTCGAGCCAACGTCTTTGGCACATTATAAGATCATTTTAGGTGAAGAAATTTTTGAGAGTTTAAGAAATGGGTTTTGTACTGGGGTCAATACAAAATTCGATTTCACGCTCTAGGGGTAGGCTAAGAAGTCTTCAAGAATACGTCAGGAAATTTATTGACAATAGAATTATCATTCAAAACTGTGACTCTCATATAAGACTTGGATAGTATGTAACATTGATACCTATCAACTTGCCATCGTCATTCACGACGTCGCCTATAGAAAGTCTGGCTTCGGTGCATTCCACACAAGGAAGTCGACAATGAAAGGATCAGGGCTCTTTACTTATGGCTTGATATAATAGTGATTAACTTTAGTGGTTTGGTTGCTTGAATTCGCATGATAGGTTGGTTAAGAATATGAAAGTTGATAACCTTACGAAAAGCATGATGAGTAGTTAACCAATCGATTCCTAAAATCACATCAAAGGCAAGTATTTTCAAAGAGATAAGATCGACAGATAACGTGAAATTGTTGATTTGAATCAAACAAGATTTATAAATAGTGGAGGTAACGAATGTTTCTCTCAACGGAGTTTCAACAGATAAATCAAAGTCTAATTTCTCTGGAGTAAAATTTAAACATTGAGCGCAAGTAGGAGAAATAAAAGAGTGGGTAGAGCTGGTATCGAATAAGGTATAGACTTCACAAGAGTTTATAATTAACTTACCCGTAATAACTTTGTTTGGGTTCCTTGATAAACGCTCTCACTTAAACTACCGAATTTGACTTATCTGGGACATCCTTTGGCATCACCATCCCAGTTGGACTTAACTTTGCTATAGAGTACATTCCACCCTTAATTGCTTTGTCACATTCCTGATCCATGATTCGAATCATTACTCTCCGATCCATATCGAATTGGGGTTGACCGCTCTGCACAGGGTAATTTCGAACTCGATGTTGGATTCTCCCAATTATTGTCCAAAAAGCGAAATCCATTTCATCTATTTTGACTTTATTGGATCAGACGTCTTTTTCTACATTATCAACGCGTCATGCGGCTTTTACCCATGCATCATCTATTCTCCTTCATTCAGTTGCTTCTTCTTTCATCAGAACTTTGATCATAGCATTCTCAAATTCCAACTTTAATATCTTATACTCTGTCAAGGACTGCTTCTATTCAAGCATTGCACATCGGGTAACACAATTTTGAATTATTGCATCTCTTTGCTCCACGACCGCTTGCCGTTCTTCAGCCTGCTCTTCTAACACATGAATACGATTTTGTAATTCTAAATTTATATCATAAAATTCTTCTAATAAATTCTCCTCAGGTTCCTCTTCTTCCTCACTCTCAGCTACTACTTCTGCAACTAGCTCGGATGCAACTATTAGTTCTTCACTCACCACATAGATATCTCTAATTTCTTCTTCGTTTGACGTCATATTAACCTAATTAGTGATTAAAGGTGTCTCAACGGTCTCACGTGCTTCATTGCTTATCTCAACATTTTCGGATGCCATTTTTAAATACTGCCACAAAACAAGGGTTAATTAACATATCACATATTATCCCTATACTTTGACCGACTAATTAAATACCAAATAAACTTAGGTAGGTCATACTAGCGAAGGAATTCCCCGTCTCTCCCTTCTTAGTTCTTGTCTCACATCTCAGCCAGGGATCATATCCCTAAGCTTTGATACCAACTATGACGCCCCCAAAACAGGTATACATCACCCATCTTGAGTCACCAAATACATGGTACAAAATAAAATACAAACTTAATTATACAACCGTCGTGTACAATATAACAAAACATAGCCGAGAGTTTAAACAAGAATATTGCCTTCTAGACAATATCCACTCTCAATGGAGTCCTCATTACAATTATTATCACACTATTTCACAGAATAGTGAGGACTACTAAAGCCACTTATCCTGGACCATCACTTCATTTCCCGACTTGTCCCAGCTATATTCTCATTTCCTAAAGAGAACAATGAAAGAAAAGGGTGTGCTCAACTAGCTCAGTAAGAAATATTATGACTAAGATAATGCAGAATAAATTATCCTTAGCCTTCAACAGTATAACAAATGATATAATATAATAGACATCAATTTTAGATCAACAACTGTAGTGGAATAAACAATCCATTAGAAGAGTCAAGTAGAGCATAAAATCTACTATCTTCTATGATTTAAAAAGTTTTTCATCAACTTTATCGCTGAGACTCAGCTTAATAAATAAAATCGAATCATCCCTGTATCACAGCCAAGGATATTCATGTAATCATCAATGGTCATGATTATACCGAATAATCCCTAGTCATAATCATACCAACAACTGTCCATCAATGAACTACAGGCCAATGAGGATTTTCACCACATCATTCGTCACATTACGATCATGATTATACCGAATAATCCATGGTCATAATCATACCAAGTCCATCTATGCACGTAAGCCAAAGATGACTTTCATCACAATATAAGCATAAGGATGATGACAATGACATAATAATTCAATAAAACAAGTTCAATGATAAATTTTAAAGATTTATAATTTAATTTATCTAGAAATCAATAACGTCCAAATTGTCAACATGATATTGCTTTGTGGAGTAAAATTCAAGAATGCTCAGAAGAATATTTTCATGAAAAGATACTGGTTGAAGCGCAAATATCTAGGATATTCTACTAATTTCATGGAGTATAGAAGCCAAAACTTTAACCAACTGAGTATAATAGAATATATGAAACTGCAAATGGATTTTCGCCCGCCATGCGGTTATCCACATAAATGCATCATTTCCACAATAGAATATATGAAACTACAAATGGATTTTTTGCCGCCATGGGTAATCCACGTGCAGAGATCATTTCCACAATTTAATAAGGAATGAATACGAAAGATCATTCACCTGCATGCAAGAATCCACATGTAGGCAGAGTTATTCCAATGAATAATAAAGAATGGAATAACGAAAGAATTCACCATGCATGCGATAGTCCGCGTGAGATAGGTTATTCCAACGTAATAATAAAGAATGGAATAACATAAGAATTCACCGAGCATGCGATAGATCGCATGCATGACGGAGTTATTCTAACAGAATAATAAAGAATGGAATAATAGAAGAATTCACCGTAAATGCATGCGATAGACCGCATGCACAAGTTATTCCAACAAAATAATAAAGAATGGAATAATAGAATAATTCACCAGGCATGCGATAGATCAAGCATGCATGTGTTATTCCAATGTAATAATAAAAAATAGAATAATAGAAGAATTTCACCATGTACGCGGTACTTCGCATAGACATGTTATTCCAACATAATAATAAAGAATGGAATAATAACCCTTACGAGTATTGAAAGAAAATAACTCTCTTCATGAATACGAAAGAATAATACCCCTTACCTCAGAAGAAACTGGATACTGGAATAGTGAGGTAGCGGACTTCTCTTCTTCTTTCTCTCTATAATTTCTCTCTATAATTTTTGTATAATAATCGCTCTTGTGAGACTTAGTGAATTGGTGAGAAATGAATAAGGAATGAGCTTCTATTTATAGATAAATATAGTTTCGATAATTGCAAATTTTGGGGCTCAAAATATTATAGTATAATACCTTCCTCTTTTTCTTCATTTTTAATTTAGTTCTGCAAGTATTATCAAACTTGCACCACCTCCCCTAATAGTAAATCATGTGAATCAATAGTAAATCATGTGACTCAATAGTTCTAATCATGTGAAAAAATTAATTATAGTATAGTACCTTCATCTATACCTCCTTTTTAACTTAGTCATGCAAGTATTATCAATCTTACACCAACTCCCCTAATAGTAAATCATGTGAATCAATAGTAAATCATGTGAAAAAAATTACAGTATAGTACCTTCAACTATACCTCCATTTTTAATTTAGTCATGTAAGTATTATCAATCTTGCACCAACTCCCCTAATAGTAAATCATGTGAATCAATAGTACACACATGTGAACACATAGTTATAAGCATGTGAATTAATAACAATTAATTGCTCATTTATTCGGTTAATTACCCGATTGGTCAATATAACCTCCAGACATTAATTATTATCGAAATAAATGTCAATTTCCACTAATACTAATAATTTCCACACAATGGAATTATCAATTTCATCTTTAATCAACACGAACTTATTTATCATTAATATTATAACTCATAATATTTAACAACCAAAATGTTCCTGTGAAAGAGGGGGGCTTCGATAAGGATTTCTCCTAATCATGCGCAATTAGGTGACCAAACCTCTCCTCGATGTAACTTCTAGACATTGTCAACATTGTAAATAATAATATGAATAACTTTGTCGTCTCAATTATTGATTTAATAATATAAAATATTATACAGATGATACTGTGACAATAATTGAATCAATAATATGAGAGATATGATGCAACAATTACTCTAGCAATAATTGAGTATAGCTGAGTGACTTCTTACATAAACATCAATAATCAATACCCTGTGCTATTATGCAACCACGCGTATTACTGTACTTTTACTACCGGGTAGTTCAACAGTTTTAATGGTAACACTTTCGCCGTTATTTTTATAAAATGATAATTTTGTCATTTTCTAACAATGACAATACTTCCGTTAGGGGTCCACTTAATGATTGTGCCGTCAAATTTGATATTCCCTGATAAAAAGAATATTCCCCGACCAATCAAATATTATATAACAACTTGCTTACTTTGCAAAATTTATAAATATTACCCACAATTATAACATTATATCAAATCCACACCATAATAAAAAAATATTTCGAGAAATTTAAATACTTATTCATAAAATTTGGGGTCTCACACCAATGGTCCTCCGGTGTGGTGAAATAACTATCCTCAAAGTCAAATCTGTCAAACAGAAAATGCTGGGATATAATGTGGCTAGATGTGAGATCATCCTACACCACTCTACGCCTCAAGCCAGTGAGGGTCATGAAATGCCTACTCATGTCTCTGATCGTTATATGCACGCAAGGTCTGTCCAATAGCAGCATCGTCAAACGTGCATACTCCTCCAAAGTAGGAGTCAACTCCTGGGTCCCAAATTGGAAAACCTGTGTCTCCGATACCCAGTGCTCTAGCATGCCCTCCACGAATCATGTGGGAACCTGAAACATTAACATGGTCATGGTATGCTACAACAAATGATCTACAGTCATCATGTCTGATGATGACATGCTATCATACCATGATCGCATACCAGATGCCACCAAAAATGGTGGGGTATGATCAATACGGCTTACTGTCGAAGAAGACATCTGTTCGGGCCGTGCCATAAGACTATCCAGGGGTCAATGCTAAATATCTCTGGACATACATACATATGCATAACATAATAACATGCATGATACAATAGATGGCAATATGATATAGAGAATGGAAAACTGTACATACATTCCTAAGTATATCATCATCTAATACATCTCTATACAGCTAAAATATAGGGAAATGGGGCAAAACTGCCCTACATCTAATAGAGGCCTATCAAAAGAGATAAAGAGAATATACATCAGAAGAAGTCAATGGTATCGATGTCTACATCATCAATCCTGTCCACCTGATGTAACTCCTCCTGAGTCACTAGATCTCTATCCATAGGGATGTTAGGCCTATACAAGGGAGGATCTTCCCTGGCAAAACCATATGGGTCACCTGAGGGGCCATCGCTAGAGCTGGAAGGATCAAAAGTATATGCCTCTGAAGGATATCTGTCCAAGTGTCGGATAAAGAAATGTGCCTCGTCCAACTGCCGTCAAATCACAATCAGGTCACATGAGTCGGATCTCTGACACAGGCTAGCCTCCGTCATCATCACGGATCCTGGAACCATATCCCCCATAAACTGAGTGGCGCGGGTCTGGGCTCCAATGGTACGAGGGAACCACCAATACTGGAACGTCTCCTGAGTGCAGGGACCCTCTGATAAAATGAAACTGTCTACCCCCAACAATGGGATATGAATGACGGGTGACTACGAAATAGGCTAATAATGCCTGATAGGAGGCAATATCGGCATGCGAATCTCTCCTATAGTGCTCTTGATAGCACAGTCTCCTAAATAGAGCTCCCATCTTCCATCTGTGAAGAGAGGAATCCTACGAGTGGAAATCACGTGCTCAACACTAGTCGGGTACCCATCCTCAAATCCAATACTCAAATGCTCCCTAGAGTAGGAAACCCACGTGATGACATCCGCTGCCAACAATTCCACCAAATGGCGTGAAATGAGTGAAACCCTCAAAGAATGAGGGACCTCCGCCAAGATGGGAATGATGCTATCTCTGCATCCTCGTGGATAGGTGTCTATACCTAATATGCTCACTCACATTTAAAACATGGAAGCCTCTCATAGGCCCAAAATCGCCAACACAAAAGGCAAACATCTGCTGTCAGTCAACACTCTTAACCTATACATGGGAAAGACAAGAGAAATACTCACCAACAGAAATGGGTAAAATCCTAACCAAGCCTCAGTCAAGCCCTATGATCACATGTGCATTCCCCTGAGGAAGTAGGCAAAGGTGTAGGAACCCCAATCATACTCTCCTATACGCTCCACGTGTCGAGTGGCGCTGATCAAAGCGAAGGACACCATAGAAGAGTTATCTCATTATGGGCGTTCTAATGATCATCGTGAACAATCGTCAAAGAATGTGATCCCCGACTTTCACATCATTGGGTATGGGCTCACTCAATAGCCCTTTCATAAGCATCTACGCTTTCGCCAAAGACCTGTATTTAATCGCCCTTTGAGCGCTCCGTCTGGAACTCCCAACAAGGATTTGACGGTAGTGGGGGTGATATCCGCTGTACAAGGCACTGTATCCCCTCCAAACTCCATAGCTGTGATAAACCGCCAATCCATCGGCGTCATCATCACCTCACAGCCAAAGAATAGAGTGACCGAAGTGCAGTGGAACCAAATTTCGAGACAATGCCCTGAGGTAACCCCAGGGACAATGACGGGGAAGAATGGAAAAGAACATCCCGAATTCCCAGCCATGTACAATCATTTTATAGTCATCGTGCAAAGCCTGATACATAGAGTGGATGCTGAACCAGTTCCCTCGAGGCTGTGTAAAGCTGGGTACCTACATCAAATGCAGATCAACATCAGAATCCTTTACTCCTCATCAATAGGAAATAAGGAAGATTAAGATCTAACTTTAATACCTCGTTTGCGTGCAGGTAGACTGAAGGATGTCGACTCAAGTCGCCTAGAAGCTTTGGGTTTGCCACTTGAATACCTGGTAAATCCCTACGGGGAACACGTGCAGCAGGAGCAAGAACCTCAACTGGTACATCCTCCTCCTCATCCTCTACGTCCGGCACTTCAACCAGGATAGGACGTATCACCGCCTCCACCAAACGACGAGGCTATCTAATAGAACAAGGTCGAGGCACTTCAGAAGCCCTTTTTTGTACACCAGAAGTGGTCCTGCGAGAACTACTCGGCTGATCCAGATCCATAATATCTGGACAACAAGTCTCCAAATCACCTCAGAAAGGGTGTGGTAATGTTTAACCTAGAGCTTTTCAAATGCATTTTATGACTACATGCATGCATGCATTATTTTAATATACGTCTATAATAGAGTTAAAATGTATGACTACCCAATGCCTACGTTTTGGAAAATTTTTGCCATAGCCCCCTTTGTAAATAGGACTATCCACATGCACATAGGCATGACTAGGTGGCTATTCAGTAGCACACCGACCCACAGTCATATACATCCTACATGCATTAATACATCATAGTAAAAAATCCGTAAGTGTAGTCTAATTACCAGGATTATTTTACTTTTCTACCTTTACTCATTTGTCCTCAAATAGGATAAGAAATGACAGTAAAAGGGTGCCAATTTGACTGTTTCAAAAGTTAAAATTTTCACATCATTATGTTCAGCATGGTTTAATACTAACATTTACTATGTTGAATATTTTTTATCAATTCATATCAGCATGCATATTCACTACTATGTGTCTAAATGCATTTCATGTGATAAGTCATTTTCCAATAGATAGAAACTGGAAAAGAATACATGCATACGTTACCAGGATAGTGTAGAACACTTGTACGGTGGCAGAATGTGCATAAAGTTTCCCAAACTCAGCAGGTCTGAAGAAGAGCTCTCAGATTTCCTTCGCGACGCTACTTGAAAGTGACTTATGAAAGTAACCCGTAGGCCTTTCATACCCACGATTGGCCGCAGGTGTAGCTGCGACACCCCTACATAGGTCCCACACCTCTGACTCATTTCAGTTCAAGTTGAAAAGGAGGTCTCACAAGCTGAAAAGGCCAAATCAGGAATAAAAACGCTACGCGATTGAGCGGAATAGCCTGGAATCCTAGTTTTCACTGGCCAAAATCTGGCTCCACATATCACTCATTGGTATTCTCCTGAACACAAGGAACACTATACCGATGAGCTCAGCTTTTGCAAACTATGCTCGGCAATATGTCACACAGGTCCGATGCTGCCAAACACAGGGTCATAACCTTAAAAGAAGTATCCCCGGTGGGGGTTACAATGCCAAAGTCAAACATTGATAAAGTATCCCCAGCGGGGGTCACAACGCAGACTTTAAATCATCAACGAATCCCCGACGAGGGTTACAACACATTGCCATCCATTGACATGACCCCGACAGGGGTTACAACGCATTATTTGTCCATGAACGAATCTTTGGAGGAGGTTACAACGCGTTCTTAACCATTGATACACACATCAATAAAAGGTCAAGCAGCCTTGACGTCATTTGAACCGATAGCAAGTAAACCCATCAAAGCATCGGAGGCCATTCGATGATCTCATCCATCAGCAGACTTAACATATTCCCCGATGGGGGTCACAACGTAATGCGACCATTGATACACACATTAATGAAGGTCAAGAAGCCTTGACAGTTTGCCCATCAGGGATCTATTCGGTGATACACACATCAGCGAAGGTCAGACAGCCCTGACAATACATACTATTGGTAGTAACTCTGACATGATCATGGTATATACTGGTGACACAAATCAGAGAAGACCATCCTCATCCTCTATGGAGTAGAAGTTTGTATTAAGGATCTAGGACTTTGTGATACCCCAACGTTAACATCCTTGAAGGCTTGGATCACATGTCCAAGACATCATTGATTGTCATCCCCGACAGGATTAACAAGGAACCGACAATCATTCATACATACATCATACATTTGCATCATGTTGCTGCAAATAACATCATGTTTATCTTGTTGCATTTCAAGTGTCTAGGATTCTTTATCCTATCCATGCCTTGCATTGCATGAATATGATAAAGAGGGGCATCTATAGACACTCAAAATTTCTGCACACCTATTACTGACATTGTAGGAGGGGAGATTCGTCTTTCAGAGATAACCTTGGAAGATAGCTCACATCCATTTCGGATACTCCTGGAAGTTCAGTTTCAACCCCTGAGCACACATCGAGAGTATCAATTCCAACTTCGGAGATAACCTCAAGTTTCATCCTTTGAGATAACCCCAAGGAATGTTGTTGCAGTTCTGGCGATAACCCCAGAAGTGCTTGTTTCAAATGCATGCAATCAGCTTCAATCTCAGACCTCCCGTCGAGGCACTCATACCAAAGACCCAGAGATAACACTAGGAAGACATGCACACTTACAAATGACCTTGTGGAATTCAAACACTTGTAGTAGTCCAATCTCAGATGTAACCCTGAGCAACATCTACTATCAGCTAAAACCGGAGATAACCCCGATGAGGAGTCAAATCGTCATCTTTCCACCTCAACCCCAGCGCGCCATCTCAACACTTCATACATACATTTCAACACAACAATGTCCTACAAGAGCCAAAGAGTTCCAATCCCGAGTGATAATTACGCGTGGAAGTACACCGGATAGAATTTGAAGCTTGAAGACCATGGGCATGGTCCCCTCTTCCTGACTTCGTACAACCTCTAATCCCACATCATTACGTAACTCTCAACAAAAGAAATCCGAAGATGGTCTTTTATACCTCGTTCGGACGCTCAGATTGAAGTTCTGCAAGTTCGAGCGGACATCACAGTGCACGAGTGCATGTACTTCGAGATGGTGGGACCCACGGAGCTTGGGGCACCCCGCGCAGCCGCAGGTGTATCTGCGGCTACCGCAGGTACACCTGCGGCTCCCCCCTCTATAAATAGAGGGCTTGGGGTGGCCATTTGTAAGAGAAAAAGAGGCGAGGAAGCCCTATCAAATTTGCTCTGTGCACACCCCATATTGAGCGCTTTCTCATTTTAAACACCTGTTAGCTCATATATAGCTGTATTTTACCGCGGAGTAGAGTGTTTATCCATCTAGAGTCATAGAAACCTGCCTTGGTAGCCCACTGTAAGCCTTCTTACACTCTATAAAGCCTTTCTCTTCATCTTTGCACGTACTATTCTTCACGTTGAGAGTCGTGTTGCATGTGTATGCATGAAATTCGATCCGTGGTTTTCATTTCTGTCTGTATATATATACTTATATATGCATATATTTATATATGGACAAATATTATCAAGTTATGCCTCGATTGAGCCTAGACTTATGTTTGGAGCGTTTACTTGCTTATATATATATATATATATATATATATATATATATATATAATAAATGCTGTCGACTATTCATATGAGCCCTGAATTTTAAATCCTAGCATTTATTTGCTTATATATATATATATATATATATATATATATATATATATAAACTTTTGTCGACTCATCGATGAGCCCAGATTTTATATCCTGAGCGCTTATTGCTTTTATATATATATATATATATATATATATATATATATATATATATATAATGAAGTTTACTTGAGGCCTTTTACTGCTTTATTTACATTTAGTCCCTCCTGAAGTTTACTTTGTGGCGGTTGATCGTCTTTTACAACTTTATTTACTTTTCTGATCCCCCAAGGAGGTGCTTCGTGGTGGTTGATCATGTCCATATATATATATATATATATATATATATATATATATATATATCGCTTTTATATATTTATATTTCCGATCCCCATGGAGGTGCTTCGTGGTGGTTGATCATGTTTGTATATATCTATATTTATATTATATATATATATATATATATATATATATATATATATATATATATATATATATATATATATATATATATAACCTTGTTACCGCTTTCATAAAACTACGACATCATGTGAGCCTAGGAATCATGTGATCACAGATTTAATTTATTGAATCTAGATTCGGTTCCTATGATGGACATTTTTTTTAGCTATAAGCAGCTTGTACATTATTTACAGTGTTTAAATTTCCTTAGATGGTCATCATGCCCATGAGAGCTTTCTAAGATCACAGATATTATTTTCTCGAAGATGCCTCGCATCTCGAAAATAAAAGCAAACAAGATGAACATTTAATAATAAAATGGATGTATGAAAAGGTCTCAATTACTATTGAGCACAGGGTTTAAAAAACCTCTTTTTACAAAACTTCATTGCGATATCATGTTTAAAGCTGAATTTTTCTACAAATTCAAACCCTTTGTATATAGGTGCGAACGAGGCCTCGCACTGCTTCCAAATAAATTGCACATTGATCCACAGACACACACATTCATATAACAATTTCTTGAAAAGTGGCGGTCACCGTGGCAACATGGATGTCGGGGGGTGCCTAACACCTTCCCTCCTCATAATCAAGCCCCCGAACCTAAATGAATCTTGGTTTCACAGACCCATTTAGCAGTGTCACATCACTGGGTTAATGTGCAAATCTTTTCTCGGTTGCGTTGGTGCAACCAGTTAAAAACACCAACTGGCGACTCTTACAGTCAAATCAAATCGTTGACATGATACGTATCGGACCTTTTTCACTTGTTTTTTCAAACAAATCTCACATAACATGAGAACACCAAAGAATAAGTAACGAAAAAGGGACAAATAAAAATCCCGACGTCGACAAGTATGGTTGGGAAATGTTAAGTTAACCTACTTTAATGATTGTAGAGGAACCTAAAACATGTTATAAGACATAATAACATATTGTAATCACAACGATGAAACTATAGATTATAAATTAATAAGTTGTGAAGGCCCGTGATGAGATGTCATGAGAATTGCAATTGTTTTGCAATCACCATATCAGATACTGTTATATAATTAGGAGTTCAGATTCATGGTACGTGAATGATTAAGATAATCAAGTCTTAAGATAAAGATTGTAGACTTAACTAAAAATGAAAAGTAAACCAATGAAGTTAGTGTTAATATAACTAGTTGGTATTGTGATCTTAATGGTATATGTAGGGTATTTGGCGAACGTTTGTAGTAATTGTGTAGCTTACACACGAGGTAAGTTCTTTAACCCCAACTTGTCATTATGCAAGCTCTTGTATTCTAATTCTTTTACATTGAGCAAGTTTCATATTTCTAACTTGACATCATTATACATGTTTTTAAAACTTTAATCTTTTATTGAGTAAGTTCCTAATTTTTGTTCTTGCCATTCCAAGTATAAATTGTTCAAGTTCATTGTTCCAAATAAGATTTCCTAACTCTTTTGGTTGTAATACTTTGCATGTACCATGTCTATTCAATTGTATTATTATGTTGAACCTTCGAATAACAAATAAACCTTTATTAGTTGGATTAATCCATAATTGATGAGTGTTCTAAAATTCTAGAATCACTGTTAAGCTATTCCAAACTAAAATTTCTTTAGTGCAGAAATTCTAAAGTCAAACTTAGATGAACAACCCTAATATAGGGGATTATGTACGCGTTAGTGTTTAGATGTTTGTGCATAATATATGGTTCGAAGGGCTAATCCCCCTAAGTACGAAAGTTAAGGTCTGTATAGTCTAATAACTGTTAAAGGTTGAAGTAGAAATACTTAATAACCTCGGGACATAGTTCATGGTCTTAAAATCCCTCAGATATAAATCACGAGCTTGTTTTTTATTATTGATTTGTAGAACAAGTTCTTTATTATTCAGTATTCAATGCTTAACCTTATGTTGTTGCTATTATCATTCTTTATATTTATGAGCAATTGTTTGCTCACTCTTGCATTTAAACAATGCAGCTAAAGTTGAGAAAATTGATTTGAGCCGCCTTACCGGCAAAAGGCGGCAAGGGCAAGATGTCCAAATGATGAAGACCTTTTTAGTTTTATTTATTGAACTTATGTTATGAGGCTTAATTTATTTTGTGATGTATTTCGCAGAATTATGTAATAGTTTAAGGTTAGATTACCTGGGATTTGATTTACGTTGATGTAACCCTATAAAGGGATGAATTATTATTTCAGCTGTTTAAATTACATAGTAATCTTTGATTATGGGTAGTTAGAAGTAATTGTTTTGGATAGTGAGCACCAAATCCTGTGGGAATGAAGTACCCAGATTTGAGGGTGTCACAGTGGCTGATGTTGATCAAAGGAAAGAACAAAACCTGCGTATTCAAGGAGAGCAGAAGGATTAGGAGTTGAACTCGTACCTGAGGAATCTCAGATCTTCAAGGGTATAATTCCAATTCTCTAATTCCTTTTATTGACTGATAATCTAAGCACAAGAACAATCTTGGTTTATAGTTTGTAAGAAATTTTTAAAATCCATTTTTTTTACATCGCTTCTGCTTATTTATATGATTTGATTGCATGCTTTCGCTTCTAGCAAACCTAACACTATAAGAATGTTAAAGGTTACGATAGAGATACTTGTTAACCTAGGACATAGTTTGTGGTCCTATGACCCTCAGATATATTTTTGATCTTGTTTTCTAATCTTGATTCAAAAGCCGAGTTTTCTATTGAGCTTTCAGTTTTTTATTATCGTTGACTGATTTCAGGAAAGATTATATTATTCAGTTGAAATCTATTCATTGATTATTCATATGTTATTATTGTTATTGTTATCCTTGTGGGCAATTGTTTTGCTCACCCTTACATAAAACATTGCAGCTAAGATTGAGAAGTCTGATGAACTGTCCATGAGCAAGGGCAAGGGAAAGATGAATAAATAAATAATGTTTAGTTTATTTTCTTTTCATGAAGCTTATGTAATTAGAACAATTATATTTTCATTTTAATTCAGCTGATGATGTAATAATTAAATGTAGCTGACCTTGGATTTTATTTATGTAACCCTTTAATGGGATGATGGTTTATGAAGTTTATTATTATCCTTTATTATGGGTAGTTAGATGTGATTGTGTTGGACAGTGAGCACCAAATCTGTGGGATTAAAATACTCGGATTTGGGGGCGTCATATGAAGGATAAGATCAAAGGGATTAAAAACTTTACATTTAGCTATTAAGTCTATAAATAAAATTCTTTTTCTCATTCTTGAACTGTTATTGGGAGTAAGGACTTTATAGGCATAATATTGTTGCCATGTTCATTTTCAGGAAGAATGAGTTCGCCAAGACCACAATATGGACCACTATAAAAGGAAGGGATGTTAAATCATAAATAAAGCAATAAGAATATATGTTCAAGAGATTGGTACTAAAAGTAGTATGCCCACAAGTCAATCACAGTTGATGTGATATAGCATATACTTTGTAATCTTATTCATTTGTTAATAAAAGAATTAATTTATTTAAAGGCATTTTCTTTATCTATATTGTGATGTTGAATTAATTGTGATAAACTTATAGTTTTGAGCAATATTTTTAGAATTATAATGGTGATCATGCTAATGAGATATAAATTCAAGATAGCTCAAAAACTAAAATCGTTCCTAATCGATGGATCGCTAAGAAGGGGATTAATGAATCTGAATAGATTAGTACATACTATGCTTGCTCTTTTGAAGAGGATGATTGATCTCATAATCATTTGTGTAGAGACACTAAAGTAAGTTTGTACGTGTTATTAGAGAATAAGTTCACTGAACGTGACTCGCTAAAGGAATACCTAATGGAGTTTTACTTGTTTGTCAATAGGAATTCCTAATGTGATAGTAGTATAAGTGTTCCTTGAACTTGAGATCGTCATAGTATCTTGTGTGTGATGATTTATGCTTTGACATGTCCCTTAAGACCATTAGGGCATATCAAAGGGTATGATTGGGTATAATAAGTTGTACATGAAGGTAGGTGAATGGTCAACACAGAATCTACCACTTCTAGTAAAAGTTTAGAATGTCCTATGTGATTTGATAAATGATAACTCAGTAGTCCTTGGCAAAGGCATAATGAAATTAGAAAGGAGTTTTTAATTTGCATTTTATAGAGTTGTGCATTTGAGAATCGAAATGTATAATGATCAAATAAAATAAGACTTGACAATAATTCGGTGTCTTATATTTGATTGCGACATTGTATGCTAGAATGATTAAATTGTACGGTAACTATTCACTAAAAGGTTCTTTTATGATTAAATTTTGAAATCTATATTATCAGGAAAAGTCGTTGATCGCTAAGGGGGCTTGCCATTGTTATGGAATAAATATTATTTAATTAAATGAATTAAATGATTTAATTTATTTATTTAAAAAAGATTAGAATTGTTCTAATTGATTTATTCTACAACCAGTTTAATATGGAGAACCTAAAGGGTCACATTGCAAAAGAAAAATATTTATTTATAAAGTGAATGACATAATCGTAATAATAAGTGAAGTATATTTAATTTGTACTATGATGATAGAATAAATTAAATTAATAACTTAATATTTATTATTTAGTATTTTGAAAGTACTAATTATAAATTAATAAGAGGAGTCTTATTATTATTATTTAATATCTAAATGGTTTAGGAATTAATTAATAAGAGTACTCTCATATAAGTTCCTAATTAGATTAGGAGTTTAATTAAAAACCCTACTCCTAAATAGTTTATGAGGGTTGCCTATATCTATAAATAAGATTAGTCTTATTATGGATTGAGATTATACACACTTCTATAAGATTTGGGATAGTACTCATAAATTCTCTAGAGAGAGAAAACTAGGGTTTGCCACCACCCACTTCTTGAATCTTTATTATTCCTTGGTGGATCACCTCTAGATGCTAAACACTTCAAAGGAATCTAATCGGTGGAATTCAAGGGGAACGCAAAGGATTTGGAGTTGAACTTGTACCTAAGGAAACTTTGTTCTACAAGGGTATAATTCTCTATCTCCTCTTGGTAATTGATAAATGTGCATAAAGATTGATCTTGGTTATGGTTTGTGAAATTTTAAAACTCTGATTTTCATGCTTCCGTTATTTATATTCAATTTGATTGTATTTTCATGAATATTACAAATCAACAGTGGCATCAAAGCCGAACTTTATGGGACTTATTAATTGTTTTGATTACGTATATGCATAGGTACGTGTTTAGAATAATTTATTGTGTATAATAAGTTGTATAAAATCATGGGTTTTGAAAATAATTGCAAAAAATTGAGTTTTGGATGAAAAACATATCAAATTTGCGACTGTAGAAAACATATAAAATAGTTCTCGCTTAACACGACGTTGCCACACACGTGTCGCCTCACTATTTCCATAACGCAAAAATACGCAATTTTGATAATTTTATGTAGTTTTCAAAATTAAATTAAAGAGTTATTTTACATGGTTTTATAATTAAAATAAAGAGTTATTTTAAACTTGAAATCGAATTTCATACAACTTTAAATTGGCCATAAAATGATATTAATGCATAAATGAAATGATTTTAATTTAATGAGATTAATATTATTTATTGAAACATATGTTGATATGTATGATAATAAATGAGATTGATTATGAACTTTTGACCAATATGTGATTGGATTTATGTTATGAGGATGCTTGAATGAATGAGTTTTATAAATGGGGTCTGCGTACATCGTCTTCTCTAATTTTTATGATATAAATTATATCTCCCTCTTATATACCTCCCATTGACTGTTGATTAAGGTTTTTATTTATTGTAAATAGTTCTATAATAGGACTAGGTAGAATTATTTTGAAGTATTAGAACAAAGGAGCAAGGAGCGCTAGAAGACCCGTTTGTAATGAAGCTCGAGTTTAAATGTAATAGTTATATTTAGCTTTTGTTCTTGCAATCTAGGTTTGACCTTTTGGTTCACTTGGCGGCTTAAGTGAGCAAAACAAGAATAAAAGTCCATAATCAATCTGAGTAAATATAGTAAAAATATGTGAATGCTAATTATATATATTATATATTATTAAACATGCTTCACATTCTTATTAATATAACACACACACACACACACACACATATATATATATATATATATATATATATATTGAAAGTAGTATGCACACAAGCCAATCATGTTTGATGATAAAGCATATACTTTGTAACAATCTTATTCATTTATTAATAAAAAGTATTAATTTATTAAAGGCTTTTAATTATCTACATGATCTTCGTTTTATAATATGTGATAAACCCATAGTTTTAAGCAATGCTTTTAGAATAATGATGATGATCATTCTAATGAGATCTAAATTCTTAGAAAGCTTAAAACTAAAATAGTTCCCAATCATTGGATTACTAAATTGGGGATTAGTGAATCCGGATAGATTGGTACATATGTTGTTTGCTCATTGGATGAGGATGATTGATCTCATGATCATTTGTGTGGAGACACTAAAGCAAGTATGTAGGTGCTTATTAGAGAATAAGTTCATTTGAGCGTTGGCTCGCTAAGGAATACCTAATGGAGTTTTATTTGCTCATCAATAGGAATTCTCAGAGTGATAGTAGTACAAGTGATCCTTGGACTTGAGATTATCATAGTATCTTGTGTATGATGAGTTATACTTTGACTTATTCCTTAAGACCCTTAGGGTATATCAAAGGGTATGCTTGGGTATAATAAGTTGTACATGGAGATAATGTATGATCAATAAAGAATCTACCACTTCTAATAAAAGAAGAGAATGTCTTATGTGATTCGATAAATGACAACCCAAAGTAGTCCTTGGCGGCGTAATGAAATTAGAAAGGAGTTTCTAATTTGCATTATTTGGAGTTGTGCATTTAAGGATCGAAATACATATAATTAAATAAAATAAGACTTGACAAATTCCATGCCTTATATTTAATTGGGACATCAGATGGTGGAAGGGAAGGATTGAATTGTACGGTAACTATTTACTCAAAGGTTCTTTAATGATTAATGTTGAAATCTATATTATCTGGAAAGTCGTTGATCGCTAGGGAGGCTTATCCCTATTGTAGAATAAATATTATTTAAATAAATTAATTGTTTAATTTATTTATTTAAATAAGATTAGAATTGTTCTAATTGATTTATTCACAACCTTTAATATGGAGAACCTAAAGGGTCACACCATAAAAGGAAGAATAATTATTTAAGAAGTTAATGGCATAATCGTAATAATATGTTATGTATATTTAATTTAATCTATGGTGATAGAATAAATTAAATAGCTTAATATTTATTATTTAATATTTTAGAAATATTAAATATAAATTAATAAGAGGAGTCTTATTAATATTATTACAATTATTATTATTTTAATTTCTAAAGGAGTTTAGGAATTAATTTAATATAAATCTACTCTCATTTATTCCTAATTGGATTAGGAAGGAAAATTAATTAAAGGAGTTTAATTAATTATCCCTAATAAGATTAGGGAGCTTAATTAATTAAAAGAATTAATTAATTAAAACCCAATTCCTTAATTGTTAAGATGGGTTGCCCACATCTATAAATAAGAGGAGTCTTATTATGGGTGGTATGGGTTGTTGACTTTAACAAAGTACGTAATAATTCCAAGTTGTTGGGAGTATGCCTTTTCTATAGAGATAGAAAACTAGGGTTAGCCATAACACCCATCTTCTTGAATTTTATTCTTCCTTGGCGGATCACCTCTAGAGGCCAAACACATGGGTGGCTAACGTTGATCAAAGGAAGGAACCAAACCCGGTGGATTCAAGATTGAACGCGAAAGGATTTGGAGGTGAACTTGTACCTGAGGAAGCTCGATCTTCAAGGGTATGATTTTATTCTTTATCTTTTCGTTTAATTAATAATTATGCATAAAGGGTGATCCGGGTATATGGTTTGTAAATTTTTAAACTCTGATTTTACCACGCTTCCGCACTTTTTATGCAATTTGATTGCGTTATGAATATTACAAACCTAACAGTGGCATCAGAGCCAAACTTTTATGCGAATTATTAATTGTTTTAATTTAATATTATATTGATATGTGTTTAGAACAATTTAATTGGGCATAATTTTATTGTATAAAATTTAAAAAAAAAAAAAAAAAAAGAGAACATGCTTGTGTTTTTCGGCAGCTTACAACAAAAATTGGCTTGCACGGAAATACAACAGGATAGCAGGTCACGTATTTTTTTTTGTTTTAAAAGCAAGGGAGGTACACGGAAATCGGCAGGAGCAAATGTGCTCTTTATTTTAAACTATGTATATATAGTATATATATATATATAAAATAATATAATATATAATATTAGTTAATTACTGGTAAGCTTATATATATATATATATATATATATTATATATATATAATATATATATATATATATATATTTAATGGCCATATATTTTTTTTTATATATGATTTAAAGGATGTTTTAAAAACTCACGTGCATTAATTAAAAATGTCATTAATTATATATATATATATATATATATATATATATATATATATATATATATATATATATATATATATATATATATATATATATATATATATATATATATAATTATAATATATATATATATATATTATATATATATATATATTATATATACTGATTATATATATATATATATATATATATATATTCTTCTCAATAATTTTATAAAAAATAAAAGGTTTATTTTAATTTTAAATAAAAGTTTATTTTAATTTTAAAATAATAGTTTTATTTTAATTTTAAAATTAAATTTCATGCTAACTAATTAGAGTTGGAATTGGATTCCATGATAACTAATTGGAGTTGAAATTGGATTTTATTTTCCTAAAATAAAGGAGTTTATTTGTGAATAGGGAAGTAAATTCATCTTTCCTTAAATAAAGGAGTTTATTTAGATATGAAATAGATTTCATATTATTCAAAATAAAAGAGTTTATTTGTGAATAGGAAAGAGAATCCTAATTTCCTTAAATAAAGGAGTTTATTTAAATATGAAATAAGATTTCATATTATTCAAAATAAAGGAGTTTATTTGTGAATAGGAAAGAATATCCGTGTTTCCTTTAATAATAATTTTTTTTTTACATGGAATTGATTTCCATAATTAATTAAAATAAAAGAGTTTATTTTAATTAAAGATTTTTTTTTATTACATGGAATTGGATTCCATAATTAATTAAAATAAAGGAGTTTATTTTGATTAAAATTTTGATTAAAATAAAATAGTTTATTTTATTGAAAATTAGATAAATTAAAATAAAATAGTTTTATTTTGATTTAAATTTGGATTAAAATAAAGGAGTTTATTTTGATTCAAAAATAGATTTTATACTAACTAAATTTGCCCATTAAATGATATCAATATATATATTAAATGTTTATTATTCATGAGATGAATGTTATTTATTGATGCATATGGTGATGTGTATGATAATAAATGGGATTGATTATGGACTATCGACCAATATTATTGGATTTTATTTTAGTTGGATGCATGAATGTATGGGTTTTATTAAATGGGGTCTCACAGATTCGCCTTCTCTAATTTTTCTTAATGTAAATTCTATTCCCTCCTATGTACTTCCCTCGATCACGATCAAGGTTTCTATTTATTTTAAATAGTTTTGTAATAGGAATAGTTAGAATTAATTTTGAAAAATTTGGAGATCAAGGAGCAAGGAGCGCTTGAAGACCTGCGTTTGTAATAGAGCCCTAGTTTAAATGTAATAGTTATATTTAAATATTATTTCTTTCACCCCTAGGGGTTTGACCTTTTGGTTCACTTGGTGGCTCTAGTGAACCAAACTAGAATAAAAGTCCATAATCAATCCGGGTAGAATATAGTATTCTATATGTGCATGCTTATTTTATATATATTATATATTATGCAAACATGCTTCGCATGTTTATTAATATATTACGTATTTTATATATATATGCATAAATGCGCTAAAACAAGATGAGACAAATTAATAACAAACCCTCAATTTTTATATTAAGTCCTAAGCGCTCAAAGATATTTGGAATATCGAACGTCGCCTTCTAGCATGATATAAATTAATAGAGTATTAAATATTTAATATGAGTTTGTTGTGTCACCACAAGGCAAGTATTAAGTATTTAAGATGTTAATTTATCACATTTGATGCTTATAAAGAAAATTGAACAATATTGTTTTGTTGTGTCACCACAAGGATGATATTTTTCTTTTTGAATATATGGAGTGCTAGGTTGGACTTAACTTGGATAATTTTGATTCTGGATGTGCCACCACTTGATCAAAATAATCTAAGAGGCAAAATATAAGGAGTTGCATAGTAGATGTAATTGACAAAAGTTGTCTACCTATTTATTTATATATAGTTTGTTGTGTCACCACAAGGCTATATACATTTGAAATGGGATCCTTATTCTCACTAGCAAATCTTTAATTAGATTTTGCTTAACTATATAAGTGAGGGTAATATAGTTTGAAGAAAATAGTGGGAGATACCAATTTAAAACAAGACCTAATTTATTTTGGTAATTAATAATAGAATGTATGTTAAAATGTTGTTAATTACAAATTCATTTATAGAATTTTACAATGTCTAAAATTACTATCATCGCGATGCATATTAAATGCTAAATTAACCGCATCAATCAAACGGATTGGTTAAGGAATTTGAGAATAGTTCTCATAGTCGAAAAGCTATCTTATGTCCTTAATACGCCTATCCTCAAGAATGGTTGCGCATAATGCCTCGAGGAAGACATTGCTACTTTTAGAAAGTGGCAAGATGATGATGCACATTGGCTCAATGCATCATGCTCGCATCCACGAGTAACAAGCTTCACCACGGCATGAAACTATGGATGCTTTTACTATATTCCCCGCACATCAAGTAGTTGATGGTGAGGAAAGTAGGACCGATAGATATCGAGATATCTAAGGAGCTCTTCCGATCTAGAATGACCGATGACACTACAAAGATGGATAAAAGTCCTTAACATTATCAATTTGATTGATCAATTAGGACAACGAGTTTTGTCATGGATGGAGAGTTGAGCCAAGATTTGATCTTGCACTCACCCTCGGACTCCTTTCACATTGTTGTGAATTTTCATATGAACAAGCTAGATATCGCCTTCACGATTTGCTTAACATATTGAAAAATGTTGAGAGTCACTTTCCAACCAAGAAAGATCAAGTCTTCTTGGTAGGGGCCAAAGGATCTTCCTAAAAGAAGAACGATTCAAAGAAGGTAAATAGAAAGGCATAAACAAAGGATAATAAGAACAAAATCGATACGGATAGCAAAGGAGTTTGCTACCACCGCAATAAGCCCGACACCTTTGGAAAGAAATCATAGAAGCATCTTGCGAGAGGCTAACCAAAGAAGCTTAGTGAAGTTTCTTATAATACGCTTTTTGTTCATGATTAAAATAATTTTTCTTTAAGTCAAGATTCTACTTGGGTATTGGATTCCGACTTTGGTTATCATAAATATAGATTTATGAAGGGACCAAGCGTAAGTACAAAAGCTAAACAAATATAAGTAATCCTATATGTGGAAAATGAAGCAAAGGTTGTTTGATTAGCCATAGGAACTTATAGTTTAGCAATGCCTACTGGCAAGTCTATTAAGTCAATAAGTTGTTATTGTATTCCGCCTTCTCGTTGAAACATTATTTCCATTTTATTGTTGGACAATAAAATTTTTGGTATTATAATTAAGAACAATTGTTGTTCTATTTATAATAATAATGTTTCAGATAGAACCGAAAGATTACTTAATGGATTTTGTATACTTGACTTACGTGAAAAATTATTTTTAAATTGAACAAACTAGTATAAGAAAAGGAGATGATCATTCAAAGAGTTGAATGTGTGTATTTGTTTGAATACAAGTATGAATTATTTGAAAGGTTCAAAGAATTGTAAGTGAAACAAATTGGCAATGTATTAAGATTCTTTGATTAGATCAAGGAATAAATACTTGTGCAATAAGTTTCTAGATCATCTCAAATGGTTTTCTCATAATGGACACATCCTCGATACGCAATAATTAATTGATGTATCTGAATGAAAATCGTACCTTGTTGGACATGGTGCGGTCCATAATGATTTTACCGACATTCCAAAGATCCTTCCGGGGTCATGCCCTAGAAATGGTCAGACATATCTACGAAAAGGTAACCTCAAAATCCTACCCCAAGACTCCATAAAAGTTATGGACAGGAGGATTCCTAATCTTAAGTATGTTAAGATAAGGGTTGTCCAACTTATATGAAAAGGTTTCAAAGGATAAGTTTGCGACAAGATTTGACAAGTACAATTTGTGGGACATCCTAAAGTAAGTTTAGGGTATATGTTCTATAATTCTACTTAGCAAAAGGTGTTTGTTACGAAACACGCCCTTCTAAGATAAAGGTGTTTATCATTGAAGGGCTAGTGGGAGAGGATAATAGATCTTGAAAAGTTCAAGAACCACAAAATACTATAAGTCAAATAAGAGGAACTCGTAGATGAACTATTGTACCACAAATCGAATCGTAAGTCCGAATAGTACCAAGATACCTAGGAGGTATGGATTCATCATGGATGATGATGATGAGGTACGATCATAGAAGATGATGATCCATTACATACGATGAGGTAAGTGTTATGAACACTCGTCGAGAAATGGATTGAAGCAAGTTTCTCAAATATGGAACATTCGTTTTGATGAGGCAATCAAAAGAGTTTGATTTTATCAAAAATAAGAATGAACCTAGTGTGTACAAAAGGGTCAGTGGGAGCATCGTGACATTCCTAGTACTATATGTTGATATACTACGGATGAGGAATAACTTATCAATGCTACAATCAGAAAAGATAAAGTTGTCTAAAAAAATCCTCCATGAATGATTTGGGAAGAGTATCATTATTGGGGATGCAAATCTATATAGATAGATTTAAAAGGATGCTCAACTTAAATCAAGGAACGTATATTCATTTGATGCTAAAGTCGTTTAGCATGGCAAACTCCAAGAGATGTCTCATGTCGATGAGCTATGGAGTGTATCTCTCCTAATAGTCCCCACAGACTCCAAAAGAGAGATCACATGAGTAACTATCATGCATGCAATGAAATGTACGAGACCTGATGTTGATCGGTCATATTCTGGAGAAGATCACCGTAAGATGTTGAAAACATCTTAAAGTTCTTAACCCAAGCACTAAGGATGTGAGCAAACATGGTGGGTCCGAATTAAAACTAGAGGGCTTTACGACTCAAGTTTTTTAGCATGCACTCAAGACGATAGAAAAAATCACTTTAAGGTAAAGGGTTACCTTGAACAAAGGGTGCGAAGAATTGAAATGTTCCAAACAAAGAAAGAGTTGTTGGTTTAGTGATAAAGACAAAGTATATAGCTATAAATGAAGTCGCAAGTTGATTGTTTGGATTAAAAGTTCATTACAGAACTAGGAATAGTTCCTAAGTCTCATCTTGGATCTAAACATGTGTTGTGGCATTTTCATTTGATTATTAGAATCATTGAAAGATGGGAAATCACTATAGAGATAGTGGACTCTCATGAACAACATTACATATCCATTAACTAAAGCTTATCCAACAAAGGGATAATCGTCACTTAGAGAAGAAGAGTATAAGATACCATGACGATTGGCTTTAGTGCAAGTGGGAGATTGAAAGTAGTATGCACACAAGCCAATCATGTTTGATGATAAAGCATATACTTTGTAACAATCTTATTCATTTATTAATAAAAAGTATTAATTTATTAAAGGCTTTTAATTATCTACATGATGTTTGTTTTTATAATATGTGATAAACCCATAGTTTTAAGCAATGCTTTTAGAATAATGATGATGATCATTCTAATGAGATCTAAATTCTTAGAAAGCTTAAAACTAAAATAGTTCCCAATCATTGGATTACTAAATTGGGGATTAGTGAATCCTATAGATTGGTACATATGTTGTTTGCTCATTGGATGAGGATGATTGATCTCATGATCATTTGTGTGGAGACACTAAAGCAAGTATGTAGGTGCTTATTAGAGAATAAGTTCATCGAACGTGGCTCACTAAGGAATACCTAATGGAGTTTTATTTGCTGTCAATAGGAATTCTGTAGTGATAGTAGTACAAGTGATCCTTGGACTTGAGATTATCATAGTATCTTGTGTATGATGAGTTATACTTTGACTTATTCCTTAAGACCCTTAGGGTATATCAAAGGGTATGCTTGGGTATAATAAGTTGTATATGGAGATAATGTATGATCAATAAAGAATCTACCACTTCTAATAAAAGAAGAGAAATGTCCTATATGATTCGATAAATGACAACCCAAAGAGTCCTTGGCGGGCGAATGAAATTAGAAAGGAGTTTCTAATTTGCATTATTTGAGTTGTGCATTTAAGGATCGAAATACATATAATTAAATAAAATAAGACTTGACAAAGAATTCCATGTCTTATATTTAATTGGGACATTGTATGGTGGAAGGATTGAATTGTACGGTAACTATTTACTCAAAGGTTCTTTAATGATTAATGTTGAAATCTATATTATCTGGAAAGTCGTTGATCGCTAGGGAGGCTTATCCCTATTGTAGAATAAATATTATTTAAATAAATTAATTGTTTAATTTATTTATTTAAATAAGATTAGAATTGTTCTAATTGATTTATTCACAACCGGTTTAATATGGAGAACCTAAAGGGTCATACCATAAAAGGAAGAATAATTATTTAAGAAGTTAATGGCATAATCGTAATAATATATTTATGTATATTTAATTTAATCTATGGTGATAGAATAAATTAAATAGCTTAATATTTATTATTTAATATTTTAGAAATATTAAATATAAATTAATAAGAGGAGTCTTATTAATATTATTACAATTATTATTATTTTAATTTCTAAAGGAGTTTAGGAATTAATTTAATATAAGTACTCTCATTTATTCCTAATTGATTAGGAAGGAAAATTAATTAAAGGAGTTTAATTAATTATCCCTAATAAGATTAGGGAGCTTAATTAATTAAAAGAATTAATTAATTAAAACCCAATTCCTTAATTGTTAAGATGGGTTGCCCACATCTATAAATAAGAGGAGTCTTATTATGGGTGGTATGGGTTGTTGACTTTAACAAAGTACGTAATAATTCCAAGTTGTTGGGAGTATGCCCTTTCTATAGAGAGATAAAAACTAGGGTTAGCCATAACACCCATCTTCTTGAATTTTATTCTTCCTCATGCGGATCACCTCTGAGGCCAAACACATGGGTGGCTAACGTTGATCAAAGGAAGGAACCAAACCCGATGGATTCAAGATTGAACGCGAAAGGATTTGAAGGTGAACTTGTACCTGAGGAAGCTCGATCTTCAAGGGTATGATTTTATTCTTTATCTTTTCGCTTAATTAATAATTATACATAAAGGGTGATCCGGTATATGGTTTATAAATTTTTAAACTCGATTTTACCACGCTCAAGCACTTTTATGCAATTTGATTATATTATGAATATTACAAACCTAACATATATATATATACACAATATGATTATACATACAATCGAACTATGGCGATTTTTTTTTGGCTATGGCGACGCCACCACTGTCATTAGTAGTAGCTCGAAAATAGCTATGGCGACGGGTGAAACCGTCGTTATAGCCCAAAAAATCGTCGTTATAGTCGCCTGTGTACTACATAGTTGTGCACATATATTTTTCCCATATATATATATATGTGTGTGTGTGTGTGTGTGTGTGTGTGTGTGTGTGTGTGTGTGCGATGAGCCAATTAATAACAAATCACTCAAAGAAATTATATTAAGTTGTAATGTTCAAAGATATTTGGAATATCGAACATAACCTTTATGATAAAACGATAGAGTATCAATTAATCATTATAAGTTTGTTGTGTCACACAAGACTTATATTAATTTTTGAGATGTTGTTTTATCACATTTGATGCTTATAAATAAATCGAACAATGTTGTTTTGTTGTGTCCCATAAGGATATTATTTTTCTATTTACTTATATGGAAGTGCTAGGTTGGATTTAACTTGGAGAATTTTGATTCGGACGTGTCCCACTTGACCATAATAATCCAAGAGGCATAATAAAAGGAGTTACATGGTAATGTAATTGACAAGAAGTTGTTTATTTATTTATTTATTTATAGTTTTTTGTATCGCACAAGGCTACATACGTTTGACATGTGATCCTTATTCTCACTAGCAAATCTTTAAGTAAATTTGTTGAACTATATATGGAGGGTAATATAGTTTGATGAAAATGGTGGGAGATACCAATTTAAATAAAGACCTAATTTATTTTGGTAATTAATAAAATGATTGTATGCTAAAATATTGTCTAGTTCACATTCATAATTTTACAAATGCCAAACTCACTGTTATCACTGTGTAGCATACTTGATGCTAACAAACTGACCAGACCAAATAACACGGTCTGGTTAAGAAATCTAAGAATTATTCTCACTACTGAAAAGATTTCTTATGTCCTAACTTTGCGTATCCCTACAACTGTTACAAAAATAGCCTCTGATGAAGAAATTACTAATTTTAAGAAGTGGCAAGATGATGCAACTGTAGCACAATGCATCATGCTCTCATCCATGAGTAATGAGCTTCAACGTCACCACGAAAACTTGGATGCTCCTACTATATTGCTGCACCTCAAGGTGTATAGTGAACAAAGTAGGACTGCTAGGTATCAGATATCTAATGAGCTCTTCCAATCTCGGATGTCCGATGGCACTACTATTGAAACTTATGACCTAAAAATGATCAATTTGATTGAACAACTTGGACAATTAGTGTTGGTGATGGATGGGGAGTTGAGTCAATATCAAACTTTGTAGTTACTTCCGGACACCTTCTCACAATTTGTTATGAATTTTCACATGAATAAGTTGGACGTCAGCTTGCCTGAGTTACTTAACATATTGAAAACTGCAGAAAGGCACTTCCTATCCAAGAAGGACCATGTCTTGTTGGTAGATGATTCTTTCAAGAAAAGGAAGAGGACTAAAGGTTCTTCCGAAAAGAAGAAAAAGAAAAAGGCTAAGGGTAAGGCAAAGGTAAAGGATAATTAGAAGACTGATCTTGATAGCAAAGAAATATGACTCCATTGTAATAAGTTGGGTCACTAAAAGAGAAACTATAATGATTATCTTACAGAGCAAAAGCAGAAGAAGCTTGGAGAAGTTTTAACTTCAGATCAATGTTTGTCCATGATTGAAATAAATCTTTCTGTAAGTCAAGGTTCTACTTGGGTATTAGATATTTGTTGTAGTTCTCACATATGTAATACTATGCAAGGCCTAAGCAGAAGTAGAAAGCTAAACAAAGATGTAGTCGTCCTACGCATGGGAAATGGAGCAATGTTGCATTAGCCATAGAAACTTATTGTTTAGCACTGCCTACTGGCAAGTCCATTAGTTTAAATAATTTTTATTATGTCCAATACTTATTAGAAACATTATTTCTATTCTTATGTTGGAAAAGGATGGTTTTGAAGTTATAATAAAGAACAACAGTTGTTCTATTTATAATAATAATGTTTTGTATGGTGTTGACAATTTACTCAATGGACTTTATATACTTAACTCACATAAAGATATTTTGTAAATTAAACAAACTAATAAAAGAAAAGAGATTATTAATTCAATAGTTAGATGAGTGTATTTGATGAAATACAAGTCTGAATTATTTGAAAGGTTTAAAGAATTCAGAAGTGAAACAAACTGGAAAAGTATTAGGATTTTTTGATTGGATCAAGGAAGGAATACTTAACCAATGAGTTTCTCGATTATCTCAAAGAAAATGCTATAGTCTCACAACGGACTCCACCAGGCATGCCACAACTCAATGGTGTATCTGAAAGGAAAAATTGAACCTTGTTGGACATGGTTTTTTCCATAATAAGTTTTATCGATCTTCCAGTTTCCTTTAGGGGTTATGCCCTAAAAATGACTGTATACCTACTTAAAAAGGTACCATCTAAATTCGTCCCAAAGACCCCATATGAATTATGGAAAGGGAGGTAACCATATCTTAAGTATGTTAAGACTTGGGGTTGTCCAGCTTATATTAAAAGGTTTGAGAATGATAAGATAGTGAATAGATCCGATAAGTGTAGATTTATAGGATACCCTAAAGAAACTATAGGGTATTATTTCTACCATCCTACCACTACAAGAAAAAGGCGATACTGTGATGAAATATGGCGACGAATGCTAAAACCTGTTGCCATATGAACCTTAACCCGACGATACCTCGTCGGTATAGATTAGGCAGGAAAACTATCACCAATTATTTGGTACTAAAAACATAGGGTGACGATAATATAGTCACTATTGTGATGCGCCCAGTTTCGAGTTTCAAACACCTGGACCTGATCATCATGATCCAATACAAACATCCACCTCTAATAAACATACAATAACTAAATGCAGAATATAATAAACATACGTTGTTCATTCAAAAGGTGTTACTAGTCCCAATGTCTGAACCTTAATACAACTTATAAATATGCCCTAGTATAGTAATTAGGGTTCAAATAACACTAACAGTTAATATAACTAGCATGAAACAAAAGTGCTGCTACTAGAAGTCTATTACTTCATCTTCTCCTTTCCCTTGCCCTTGCCTTTGCCTGAGGTCTCGGGCTTGACTGCAATAATGTTCATGATATAGAAAGGATGAACAACTAGTTTGCTCAGCAAGTTTAAGTACAACAAGAATAATATATATCACGAATGAAATGAATATTTGGAAAGATTTAATATCTGAATAACAGAAGCAAGAGACAACAAGTGCTTTTAGAATATTAAGTAGTCAAATAGACTATTAACAACTTCCAGGGGAATCAATAACTAATTAACCCCTTGGTTACTGGCTCAGAATACGTACTCGAGGTGATCAGCCTCTTGCACACTATGTATATGCATAACATTTAACTTTGTGGTGTGTATCTTATATTAGATACGTGGGGTACTCCCTTATAATTAGGAGTGTTCACTTTAGTCTAAGAATCCATACCATCAAATGGCCTGGATAACTTTTATAAATGAGTTTCATGCATTTGTCTGACCAAACAAGGGTTCAGACTCAAACTTCTACAATTCATGGATTATAGAACTTTTAAATAAAGTACATGTCAAAGACTGTATGAATTCAAATGCACTCAGTGCGAATATCAATAACAATGATGTGGAATAATTTTACATAATTAAACCACTTACCACATGCTTGAGAATTAAAACTTGAGCTCAAATAAAGTATTTGCGAAAAGTAAAGTCTCGGTATAGGGAACTTGCAATAATTGTGAATATTCAATAATAATCATAGATGTGGAATAATCAACAATAATCATCCACTAACAGGCTTGAAAAATAATACTCGAGTTTGAGTTAGGGAACTTGAAATATTGAGAATATTCAATAATAATCATAGATATGGAATAATCAACAATAATCCACTAACATGCTTGAAAAATAATACTCGAGTTTGAGTTAGGGAACTTGCCTTGTCTGTAGTCTACTGCTATGAAAATAAATATATTCCGGTTAGCAGTCTATCTACCTTCCTTCGAAAGACCTATAATTGACCTTCTGATTAGCAAAATCGTATATCATTGCTCTATATTAAATTACCTAATATTTAGTCACACAGTTAAATATTAGTTATTACATTAATTCCTTAGTAACATGATTTTCCCTTGATACTATTAGTATTACGTAAATATTATCCTATACTCGTCCAATATTATTATTTTAATAATATTTTCTTACTCCTTAGTATTATTAATCGCCTAATAATACTTTATTTGCTTACTAATATTATTAACCTTTTAATAATATTTTATTAATGTATTAATATTATTAATTATTTAATAATATTTTATTCCTCTACTAATGTTATTATATTTTAATAACATTTAATTTCGAATGTTATTAATTATTTAATAATATTTTAATCATCAAATAATACTTTAATATAATATTATTAATATTTTAATAATATTTTAATCTAATATTATTAATTATATTAATAATATTTTAATCTAATATTGTTAGCCATTTAATAATATTTTAATAATTTATAATGGTTTTAATATAATATTATTAGTCATCTAATAATATTTTAAATAAATTTTAATTTTAATATTCTTACTTATTTAAAAAATATCGCTTTTAATATTATTAATATCATAATCACATTTTAATAATTTATTAGGTCAATAAACAATTTATTCTAATTGTTCACCCTTTATTAAACCACTTATTTAATACCAATAAAAGGTCATAAATACTTCTTATTATTAGAAATTACCAAAATACCCTCAAATAGTCGACTATTATATATTAGGAGTATCCAAGCATTAAAATCACATTTTCCTATTTATGACATTATTTAACTATTTATTTTCTTTTATTCATAACTTCATCATTCTTAGGAAAAATACAAAAATGATTCCGAAAATTCTTCTTTTCTGGATTTCGACATTATATGACTTAATACTGATTCCCAAATTTTCCTAGAATTTTAGAACTTGTTTTATTATTTTTAAAGTGCCTAAAACACCTGGATCTTGTTACATTTTTAATAAATTGAGTTTTGCCCAAACAATTATGAAAGTTACAGGGGATGCTCTCATAACATATACTAACTCACTGTAAAACTTTCAGATGTTTCTCAGTTATACACAATGAATTATTCGGGTTTTCATTTTAAAGAGTCCTTTACGGTAAAGACCATTCCTCCCACTCCATACATCGAAACGTGCCCGTTCTTTTTTCTACATGTAGATAACTCATCAAGGTACCTCCTTGATTTTTTCCATAATTTGTAAAGTGTAAAAAGTTAATGAAACTATCCTTGGTAGCAAGTGGACAGAAATTGTCCACTAGTTTTGTTCTATAGTGGACTTTTTTGGCTTCACCAGCCACCATGGCTGAAAACATCAGTGGTTTGGGGCTCTACCACTTGAGTTTACTAGGTAACTTACATATCTAGCACCACCCTTTGACGGATCATAAATCGGAGGTGTAGATCTCATGTTATAAAGGATCCAAGTGAAGAAAAAGCTAGGGTTTTAACTCTTTATTAGTTCATTTTCTTCCTCTGGATCTTCATTCTAACAGTCAAAAGGGTTAGATCCTTACATGAAACATAATATAAGGGTTCTTAAGTCTTAGAACATTAACCCTCTAAAACTTTGAAAATAAAATAAACTAAGAAAGAATGAACTAGGATAGATATTTACCTTGATTTTCTAGCAATCCTTCTTATCTTGCCAAAGTAGTTAAGGAACTTTAGCTGCATGAATGGTGAAATCTCTCCTCTCTTTTCCTCTCAAGATTTCAGCCCTCTCTCTCTCTCAATCTCTCTTGTTATCTTTTGTTAAGCTAATAAGTGAAATAAAATGCAAATGAGAGAAGATGAGTTTATTAGTGAAATAATATAGATACATCCCCTATATCTCTTATTATCCCCCATATCTCTTTTACCCTCTAGGTAATAACCATCATCTTATCTTTTAGGGTGTATTGAGTACCTCGTACTGTGAGCTTCCTGAAGAATCTCCCCTCTTACTTCCGGATCTAAAGGTACCCAGATCCTCCCTTTAAACCTTATCAGTCTTGTGCTATCAATCATGTACTTAAGCTCCTCGCCTTCATCAATTTGCTTCTTGATACTATCACAATCTTCATACTTATCTTGAGCCTCCTCAATTTTATCCAATAAGGTCGAGCTCGCTGTTACTTCAAATAATTTCTCGTCTGACTCCATTGGATACTTAACCTCCAATTCCAGTCGTTCAAAATCCCTAACAAATTCTTCCTGAGTTGTCAGCTTCATCAACTTCTCTCTGCCTTTTCTACTCAAGGCATTTGCCACTACATTTGCTTTGCCCGGATGGTACAGAATTTCACAGTTGTAATCTTTGATCAATTTTAGCTAACGGCGCTGCCTTATGTTTAGCTCCTTCTGAGTAAAGATATACTTTGGACTCTTGTGATCTATGTATATCTTGCACTTCTCGCCATATAAATAGTGCCTCCAAATCTTCAAGGCAAAAACTACCGCTGCTAACTCTAGGTCATGAGTTGGTAACCTTTCTTATAGTACTTTAATTGTCGTGAAGCGTACACAATGACGTTGTCATGCTGCATTAGTACACAACCAAGGCCCTTGTGTGACGCATCACTATACACCACGAAACCTCTTGTGTCGTCCGATAAAGCTAACACATGCGCTTGACTCAGTTTCTTCTTTAACTCAATGAAACTTTCCTCGCATTTCTCCATCCAAATGAACTTCACCGTCATTCTGGTTAGATTAGTCAATGGCGATGTTATCCTCAAAAAAATCCTGGATGAATCTCTGATAGTATCCCGCTAATCCCAAGAAACTCCTAATCTCAGTTGGTGTCTTCGGCTGCTCCCAGTTGATAACCGCTTCCACTTTTGTTGGTTCCACCGAAACACCATTTTTGTCAATGATGTGACCTAGAAACTGCACCCTTTGCAACCAAAATTCATAGTTAGAAAACTTCGCGTACAACTTCTGTGACGCCCCCAAATCTGGGTATCTTCCAACCCGACATATGGTGCTACACGGTGCTACAGTTCACACATACATTCAATTGAAATGTCTCAAAATAATGAATATGTCTTACATATATTCCAAATAATATTACCATTCCCCAGGTTTTTAATAACCATTACATTCGTTCTTGTCATAATATAAAATAATATTAACATTCAGCCTATACTATTACAAAAACAATCTATAGATTCACTTTAGCCTTCCCTTTATCTTTTTTGGATCCTTCAGTCTGTTCAATCTTAGCTGCATTCATATGATTCAAGCAAGAGTGAGCATAACTAGCTTAGCAAGTACGACAATTATAACGACCCAAAAATTCGGATCCATTGTAAGATAATTTTATCTAATAAATAATGAATAAAATTATATTATTTATTATGGTTATGTGTTAGTAGATGAATGTCGTTCTATAACTTAGAAATATCATAACGTCGTAGTATTTTGACTACGTAAGAGAATTAAAGTGTTTGAATTTCCAAGATGAAAATAAAAGTTTTCTGAGAAAATATACTATTCATTGATTTCTGCTCGGGAATTATTTTTGAACTTCCGAGAAATACGTAACGATAGAATATCGAAGTGAGTTAAATTGTGTAATAATAATTCAAGTATGGAAAATGTAATTTTTTGCATACGGACGTAATTCGAGAATGTTAGGGAAAATAAGAGTTAACTAGTTAAAGCAATGATTTTATAATAGGTATGTATTGTACGAGGTAATGAATACGAGTAAGATACGAAGTATTATACGAGTATGTATGAATGATGGAATATCGTATATTATAAATTAGTATACGAGTTAGAATACTAGAATAATACATAAACAATATGTTATAAGGCTTTTAGCCAAATGAGATGGACTTGTAGGATTGTTTAGCAAATTGTAAAGTCCAATAGAATTGAATGTGCAAGCCCAAGTGTTTGTTAATGTGAAGCCCAATTAAGTTTGTTAATACAAGCCCAAAGTTTAAGTTAAGCTAATTAAACCTTAAGCCCAAGTTATTGATCCAATGGGTCAGGGTGACCCATGGGGCAACCCATGATAATGTGATTAATCTTGGTGACCAAGATAATTATGTGATGACCAAGAAAGTGTTGTGATGGCCAAGTAATTAAGGTGAAGAGCAAGTTAACTTAAAGGTAAAGTAATGAATAGTATGGAGGTGGGATTAGTGTATTTACTAAAATTCCCTAAGGTTAGTTTTCCTATAAATAGAAAGCTTGATTTTCATTTGTTGCTTTTTCATTTCATCCAACACTTTCAACTTAATTTTTAGAGAGAATAAGAAAGAATAAGTTAGACTTTCATTTGATAGAAAAGAAGAAGAAAGCTTGTTCATCAAGGGTAAGCCTCTAATGTCATTAGTCTTCCATCTCTACCATTGTAGGTTGATAAGAGAAGTGTGGATTAATGGACATGTATGCTAAGGAATGATATGAATAAATAATCTAAGGACTTAAGTCCTAATAAGCCGAGAATAAGCACTTTGTTCATAGATAATCTATGAACTAAGGAAGAACTTGTAAGACTTGTATCATGTTTACATGAATGAAGTTAGTATGATAAAAGTATGTAAGAATGATGGTTAGAAGATTTAAACTATCATAAGCTATGCGATGCAAAGTTATATGTAGTTTATACTTTGATAAGCTATAAATTCATGAAGAATAAGTCATAACTTATCATGAAAATAAGTTGATGTAATACGTAAGTTAAGATTTCAATATGATGGATAGAATCCATTTGAAATGATAATCAAATCATAAATATTACTATCTTTAAATTCTCACGATTGGACGATAATCGTCGAATTCGTGAAATTCTCGAATTAGAAGTTGAATTTTGATTTTGAGTTCGGAAACGTTGGTTTTCGATGGGAACAAGTCTTATTTGGCATTTTAGAGTTGCGGACTCAAAAATGGCCGAATTCCGACTTAGAACGAAGAAACGAGCATTGAACATTCATGAATGTTTATCGTTTTTGTTAAAAATGAACCAATAGGTGAATTTTAAGTAAACGAAGTCGAAAATATAAAATTCTTGCATGAACATATAGAGTATGTCATTTATGAACTAATAGCTTTTGAAGGAGCCAATTCTAATTTAAAATGAATAAGTTATGGCCCCAGAAAGTTCACAGAATAAATGAACTATGGTAACTGTCTGAGGCTCAAGGTCTGCATTGCGGCGCGACCCATAACGTTGTGGCCGGCGCTGCAGTGCGAAGCATGGATGTGGTATATTGGGAAGTGGCACCGCAACATGAGTCTCAGTAATGAGAGTGGCGCCGCAGCGCCAAGGCCGAATGGGAGACACTGAAAACCCGCTCACAGCAAAATGAAGTTGTAGAATGATCTGAAATAGCCAAATTTTAGGGTTTTGACAGTAAAGAATGTTTGTAAGCATAGCATGAATGATAGTTGATTAACAATGAAGTAAAGCTTAATTATAACATTGTTAAGGCATTGTTAAACCTTAATTATAATACATAAAGATTGAAGATAATTAATCGAACATTAACAAAATGATGATGTAAACTATAAACGGCAAGCCGGAACCTATATTAAAAAATCTAATACATGATTAGATTGAGAAGAAGGGTAAGATTCATTAGGAACCATGTATGTTTATTCATGACCTAATGTGTTATATTAAAAACTTAAAGTGAACGTGTAATAACAGTAGCAGACGCTGAAGGCAAGTATTCTAACCCTTGCCTATGTTCATTCAAGACAAGTTTTGTGATTCATGTATTCTTACACATGAATTGATGTATGATGAAGTCAAAGCCAATTCTTTCGGCTAGACTTATGATATCTTGGATTTCTTATAATCTATCGAAGTATTGTCAATGCTTTGCCAAACTATGTTGGTATGGTTTTCAAATGAAGACTGAGTATGATAAAATGTTTTGTCGTCAAATGACAGGCATGTGATGTGAGATCCCGAATTTTAAGAAATAAAAGTATTCAATTTTTCTATTTTGGTAAATAGTTAAATTGATAAAAGTTTAAAGTTAGGGGTGATATGTGAAATTTTTTCAAAGTAAGCACGTTGTCATAAAATAACCGGTAGTAAAAGTTTAGTAATATGCGTGGTTGCATAGTAGCACACGGTATTAATTATTGATTCTTACGTAAGAAGTCACTCAGTTATACTCAATTATAGCTACAGTAATTACTGCATTATATCTGTCATATTATTGATTTAATTGTTGTCATAGTATCATCTGCATAATATGTTATATTATTAAATCAATAATTGAGACGACAAAGTTATTCATATTATTATTTGCAATATTGATAATGTCTAGAAGTTCTGTCAAGGAGAGGTTTGGTCACCTAATTGCGCGCCAATAAGGAGAAATCCTTATCGGAAAGCCCCCTCTTTCCTGGGAACGATCTAGTTGTTAAATATTGTGAATTATAATATTAATGATGAATAAGTTCGTGTTGATTAAAGACGAAATTGATAGTTCCATTGTGTTGGAATTATTAGTGTTAGTGGAAATCGACATCTATTTTGATAATAATTGATGTCTAGAGGTTATATTGACCAATCGGGTAATTAACCGAATAAATGAGCAATTAATTACTATTAATTCACATGATTATAACTATTTATTCACATGTGTGTCCTATTGATTCACATTCTTGTACTATTAAGGGAGGTGGTGCAAGATTAATAATACTTGCATGACTAAGTTAAAAATGGAGGTATAGATGGAGGTACTATACTGTAATTCGTATTTTCACATGTCTAGAACTATTGATTCACATGATTTACTATTTATTCACATGATTTACTATTAGGGGAGGTGGTGCAAGTTTGATAATACTTGCAGGACTAAATTAAAAATGAAGAAAAAGAAGGAAGGTATTATACTATAATATTTTGAGCCCCAAAATATGCAATTATCAAAACTATATTTTCCTATAAATAAAAGCTCATTCCTTCAATATTTTTCACCAATTCACTAAAGCTATAGAGCAATTATTATAAAGAGAAATTATAGAGAGAAAGAAGAAGAGAAGTCTGCTACCTCACTATTCCAGTATCCAGTTTTCTTCTAAGGTAAGGGGTATTATTTCTTTCGTATTCATGAAGAGAACTATTGTTATTCCATTCTTTATTATTATGTTGGAATAACTTTGCCTATGCAATCTCGCATACATGGTGAAATTCTTCTCATTATTCTATTCTTTATTATTATGTTGAAATAACTTTTGTCATGTGAAGTACTGCATACACGGTGAAATTCTTCATTATTGCATTCTTTATTATTCATTGGAATATCATGTGCATGCGGATTACGCATGACTTTAGTTCCATTCATTATTATTACATTGGAATATCTTATGCTGCAGATATTATTTAATTCACAGTTCCATTATTTATTATTCTCATTGGAATAACTTTTCATATGCGGTTTATCGCATGCACGGTGAATTCTTCTCGTTATTCCATTCTTTATTATTCATTGGAATAACTTGTCTATGTGGATTACCGCATGCATGGTGAATGATCCTTCGTATTCATTCCTTATTAAATTATGGAAATGATGCATCTGCGTGGATTACCGCATGGCGGTGAAAATCCATTCTAGATTTTTAAATATATTCTATTATACTCGTATGAGATATCATTTCTTTTGTACTTGTCATAAAATATCATTTTCTTTGGTATTTTTCTTTTACGAGTTACTATTCAGGGGTTACTATTCACCCTATTACTATTCACTCTAGTATTATTCACTCGGGTATTCGAGGCACTTTTCATGCCGGAGTACTATTCACGAGTTACTATTCATGGGTTACTATTCACCCAATTACTATTCACTCTAGTATCATTCACTCGGGTATTCCGGACACTTTTCATGTTGGGGTACTATTCACGGGGTACTATTCCCGAAGTACTATTCACGGGGTACTATTCACCTGAAAAATATATTTCTTTTCTGTCCAAATTATTTTTGGTATATGAATATTATTCTTGAATTTTACTCTACAAAGCAGTATCATGTTGACAATTTGGACGTTAAGATTTCTGGATAAATTAAGTTATAAATCTTTAAAATTTATCCTTGAACTTGTTTTATTGAATTATTATGTCATTGTCATCATCCTCATGCTTATATTGTGATGAAAGTCATCTTTGGCTTACGTGCATAGATGGACTTGGTATGATTATGACAAGGGATTATTCGGTATAATCATGACCGTAATGTAACGAATGATGTGGTAAAAGTCCTCATTGGCCTGTAGTTCATTGATGGATAGTTGTTGGTATGATTATGACCAGGGATTATTCGGTATATTCATGACCATTGATGATTACATGAATATCCTTGGCCCGTAGTGCAGGGATGATTCGATGATGTGGTTTATTTATTAAGCTGAGTCCCAACGATTAAGTTGATAAAAAACTTTTTAAATCATAGAAGATAGTAGTTTTTATGCTCTACTTGACTCTTCTAATGGATTGCTTATTCCGCTGCAGTTGTTGATCTAAAACTTGTTGTCTATTATATTCTATCAGTTGTTATACTGTTGAAGGCTAAGGATAATTTATTCCGCATTATCTTAGTCATAATATTTCTTACTGGGCTAGTTGAGCTCACCCTTTTCTTTCAATGTTTTCTTCAGGAAATGAGAATATAGCTGGGACTGGTCGGGGAATGGATTGACGGTCCGAGATGGTGGCTATAGTAGTCCTCACTATTTTTATAAAATAGTGTGATAATAATTGTAATGAAGACTCCATTGAGTGTGGATATTGTCTAGAAGGCAATATTCGTATTTAAACTCTCAGCTATGTTTTATCGTATTTTTACACAACAAATTGTATAATTAAGTTTGTACTTGAGTTTTGTACCATGTATCTGGCGACTCAAGATGGGTGATGTATACCTATTTTGGGGGCGTCACACGTGAGGTTGCTACAACTTAAATGTACATATGTTTAAAGAATGTAGTGTTGATCAAAATAGAGAACTATAGGCTGATCACCTAGACGTGCTCGTAAGTAATGACGTATTTAAGGACTTAGTGCCAGGATGTCCTTTTCAAAGAAAGTATGAAATGCTCAAGGTCTTGGACCGGAATTGATGTTTTACTGAATGTTGTCATTGTAAAATGTTTTAAAGAAAAGAGAAGTGCTATTTTGAATTATCAGTAGTACTTCATAAATATTATTCAATTATTGAAGATATATAATTTGTATGATTCAAGCATATTGTTAAATGGAATTGTTGTACTTGCTGAGCTAGTTATGCTCACTCTTGCTTGAACCATATGAATGCAGCTAAGACTGAACGGACCGAAGGATCCGACAAGGATAAAGGAAAGGCGAAGGCGAACCTGTAGATTTACTTATGTAATAGTGTAGGTTTGTAATGATAATATTTGATATTATGACAAGAACAAATGTAATGGTTATAAAAAACCTGGGGAATGGTAATATTGATTTGGAATATATATAAGTCATATTCGTTCTTTTGAGGCATTTCAATTGAACGTTTGTGTGAACTGTAGCACCTTGGAGCACCATCTGTCGGGTTGGAAGATACCCAAATTTGGGGGCGTCACAACAATTTCATTTAAATAATATGCTTGAATCATACAAATCATATATCTTCAATAACTGAATAATAGTTATAAAGTACTATCGATAATTCAGAATAGCACTTCTTTTTTCTTTAAAATGTTTTACAATGACAACATTCAGTAAAACATCAATTCCGGTCCAAGACCTTGAGCATTTTATACTTTCTTTGAAAAGGACAACCCGGAACTAAGTCCGTAAGTCCGGCAATACTTAGGAGTACGTCTAGGTGATCAGCTTATAGTACTCTATGTTGTAAAACACTACTTTCTTTAAACGTATGTACGTTTAAGTTGTGGCAACCTCACATGCATATCGTTTGACGACAAAACATTTGTTTAGCATACTCAGTCTTTATTTGAAAACCATACCAAAATAGTTTGGCAAAACATTGACAATACTTTGATAGATTATAAGAAATCCAAAACATCTTAAGTCTAGCCGAAAGAATTGGCTTTGACTTCATTATACATCAATTCATGCGTAAGAATACATGAATCACAAAATTTGTCTAGATTGAACATAGACAAGGGTTAGAACATTTGCCTTCAGCGCCTGCTACTGTTATTACACTCTCCCTTTAAGTCTTTAAAGTCTCTACAATACATAACCACATAACATACCACATTAGGTCATAAGAAGATATGTATGGTACCTAACGTATCTTACCCTTCTTCTCAATCTAATCATGTATTAGTTTTGTTATTATTGGTTCCAGCTTGCCGTTATAATTTACATCGTTCTTATGTTCACGTTCAAGTGATTATTCTCAATCTTTAGTTATCATACTTAAGGTTTAACAATGTCTTAAATAATGTTACCTTAAGTTTTAGTTCATTACTAATCAATTTACTTTCTTTCTTTACTTATAAACTTTCCTTACTTTGCTTGATCTAGTCTTTGGAGTCTGCTACGCCAACTTCTTCTCTCTGCCGCTACAGTGGCGCTACTCTCCAAGATGGTGAGAACCAGGACCCGGCCTACTGATGCAGTCTTAGTGCTAATCGCCATCTTCAAGTCTGCGACTCTATAGTAGGTTCTGGGCTGGCTCACCACTACTTGTACTTTATTTGGTCTTGAAATTTTGCCATGGCGCCGACTTCACGCACCGATAACTTTTACGCTTTTGAACTTCATGAACTTACCAGACTCCAAATTTGATCATTTTAAGTTCGAATTGGCTCTTTCAAAAGCCATTAGCTCAAAAATCTCATACTCTACGTGTTCATGCAAGAATTTTATATTTTTGACTTCGTTAACACAAAATTTACCTTTTAGTTCATTTTAACGAAAAACGATAAATGTTCGTGAACGTTCAACGCTCGTTTCTTCGTTCTAAGTCCGAATTCGGTCATTTTTGAGTCCACAACTCTATAATGCCAAATAAGACTTATCCCCATTGAAAACCCACATTTCCGATCTCAATGTCAAAATTAGACTTTCATTCCGAGAATTTCACGATTTCAACGATTATCGTCCAAACTCGTGAATTCCGCCAAAACTTCATTACTTAAGATTTGATCATCGTTTCAAATGGATTCATTCCATCATACTAACATCTTAACATACATATTTCATTAACTTATATACATGATAAGTTCTTATGAGTTCTTCCTTAGTTCATAACTTATATATGAACGAATTGCTTATTCTTGGCTTATTAAAACCTAAGTCCTTTGATTAATCATTCTCTTTATTTCTTAGCATACATACTCCACTAATCAACTCTTCTCTATCAAACTATAATTGAAGAGATGGAGGATTAATGATATAGGATTCTTACCCTTGAAGATCACTTGGTTCTTCTTCTTTCTTTTTGAACTAACAAATTCTAACTTTTCTAGCAATTTCTCTCTAACCAATAAGTTATAAGTTGTTGGTGGAAATCTAACAAGTAAGAAATGATCTAGCAAGCTTCCTATTTATAGGATTGGCAAAGTTAGGGTAGTTTAGTCTTTAAACCATCCCACCTCCTTAATTCTACCTCCTTAATCACCTCCTTACTATTCCCATCTTGGTCATCAAGTTTACTTGGCCATTACTTAACTTTTCCTTTGCTTGTCCACCAAGATCACCCATGTGATCATGGGGCACAGATGGGTTGCCCCACGGGTCTTCTTTACCTATTGGATTCTTAGTTTAGGCTTTAGGTTTAATTAACATAACTTATGATTTGGGCTTGCATTTAACAAACACTTGGGCTTTAACATTAGTTTGCATTGGGCTTTATCATAATTCCAATTGGACTTTACAACTTCCTACACAATCCTACAAGTACATTACATTTAGCTTAAAGCCTAATAACGTGTTGTTTATGTATTAATCTCGTATTCTAACTTGTATACTCATTCATCATATACGACATACCATCATTCATACATACTCGTATAATACTTCATATCATACTAGCATTCATTATCTCGTACAATACCTATGTATTATACGATCATTGCTTTAACTAGTTAACGCTTTACTTTTCCTAATGTTCTCGAATTAAGTTCGTAGGCGAAAAATTGCGTTTTCCATATTCAAATTATTATTACATAATCCATCTCACCTTGATATTCTATCATTACGTATTTCTCGGAAGTTCACAAATAATTCCCGAGCAGAAATTAGTGAATAGTGTTTTTTGGAAAATTTCTCGGAAAACTTTTATTTTTTGTCTTGGAAATTTAAACACTTTAATTCCTTCATGTAGTCAAAATACTATGACATTCCAATAGGATTAGGTTATAGAACAACCTTAATCTTATTAACACATAATAATAACAAATAATATAATTTTATTTATTATTTAATTAAATAAAATTATTTTATAATAAATTCGAATTTCTCGGTCGTTACATTCTTCCCCCCTTATAAAGATTTTGTCCCCAGAATCTCTTTTTACATTATACAAATAACTGAGGATAATCCTTCCTCATCTTTTCTTCCAATTCCCACGTTGTTTCTTCGACATCGTGGTTCTTCCATAACACCTTTACTGAAGGTATAACTTTATTCCGCAGAACTTGCTCTTTTCTATCGATAATTTGAATCGGCATCTCTTCATATGTTAAGTCCTTCTCGATATGAATAGGCTCATACTCTATTACGTGCTTATAATCCTGCTTATAAGGACGTAACACAGATACGTGAAACACGTTATGTATTCGTTCTAAGTCTGGAGGTAATGGTATCATATAAGCTACCTCATCTACCTGTTTTAACACTTCAAAAGGTCCTATAAACCTTGGACTTAACTTTCCCTTCTTTCCAAAGCATATCTTTTCTTTCTAGGGAGATACCTTTAGAAACATGTAGGAGCCTACTTCAAACTCTCTATTTACTCGATGCGAGTCTGTATACTTTTTCTGTCTGCTACAAGATGCATTCGTATCAACTTCATTACATTCGATGTCTGCTACACCAATTTTGGCCTTATCATTTGGCATTTTCCCACTTCATCCCAACACAATGGTGTTCTGCACTTCCTTCCATATAAGGCTTCGTAAGGCGGCATGCCTATGCTTGCATGATAACTATTGTTATACTCAAATTCTACTAACGGTAGATGATCATCCCAACTACCCTTAAAATCCATGACACAAGATCTTAGCATATCTTCTAACGTCTGAATTGTTCTCTCGCTCTGGCCATCAGTTTGTGGATGATAAGTCGTACTCAACTTCAACTGCATCCCCAACTTTTCTTGCAGACTCCTCCAAAAGTTCGATGTGAATCGTGGATCATGATCTGACACAATCAAAACTGGTACTCCATGTCTTGAAATAACTTCCTTAATATAAAGTTTAGCTAACTGGTCTAAGTTATACTTAATCTGTATGGCAAAAAGTGAGTCAACTTCGTCAACCGGTTCACTATTACCCAAATCGCATCATACCCCTTCTAAGTAATCGAAAGTCCCACCACAAAATCCATCGTGATATGCTCCCACTTCCATTCTGGAATCTCCAATGACTGTAATAAGACACTTGGTCTTTGATGTTCGGCCTTAACATTTTGATAAATCAAGTACCTACTCATATACCCGACTATCTCTCTCTTCATGTGCGGCCACCAAAAACTCTGTCGAAGGTCTTGATACATCTTAGTACTACCAGGATGAATCGAGTACCTCGAACTATGAGCTTCTTGTTAAACTGGCTCCTTTAATTTCGTCTCATTCGGAACCCAAATTCTTTCTTTAAATCTCAATAATCCCTCATTATCAAGACTATACTTAATATCTTTTTCATCTGTTAACCGCTTCTTCATCTGATCACACTCATCAGTTTTGAGCTACACCTCCTTGACTCTCTCTACGATGGTAGATTGAATCTCTGTCGCAAGCAGTCTCGATCCCGATTCACTCGGCAATTGAACCTCTATCTCCATCCTAGCCATCTCTGTTATTAACTTAGTTTGAGCCATTAACATAGGTAACTTTTCCCGACCCTTTCTACTTAAGGCATTGACAACTACATTGGCTTTTCCAGGGTGATACAGGATTTCACAGTCGTAATCCTTTATCAACTCCAGCCATCTCCTTTGTCTCATATTCAACTCCTTTTATGTGAAGATATATTTTAGACTCTTATGGTCCGTGTATATCTCACATTTCTCTCCGTAAAGATAATGCCTCCATATCTTTAAGGAAAAAACTACTGGGGCCAGTTCTAGATCATGAGTAAGGTAAACTTTCTCATAATCCTTCAACTGTCGTGATGCATACACAATGACCTTGCCATGCTGCATGAGCACGCAACCAAGTCCTCTATGCAAAACATTGCTATAAACTACAAAATTTCCTATGTCATCGGGTAATGATAAAATAGGCGCTTCACTTAACCTCTTCTTCAGTTCTTGAAAACTGTCTTCGCATTTCTCAGTCCACACGTATTTCACCGTCTTCCTTGTCAAGTTAGTCAATGGAGTAGCTATCTTTGAAAAATCCTGAATGAATCTTTGATATTATCCCGTTAACCCTAGGAAACTCCGCACCTCAATCAGTGTTTTCGGTTGTTCCCAATTCATCACGACTTCCACCTTCGCTGGATCTACTGAAATCCCCTCATGATCAATAACATGACCTAAAAACTGTACCCCTTCTAACCAAAATTCACACTTCGTGAACTTGGCATATAACTTCTCCTTCCTCAGTGTCTCCAACATTATTCTTAAGTGTTCAACATGATCTTTTGGTGTCTTAGAATAGACTAGAATATCATCGATAAACACTACGACGAACTTGTCCAAATATTGTTTAAACACTCTATTCATCATATCCATAAATGAGGCCGGTGCATTAGTAAACCCAAATGACATTACCAGAAACTCGTAATGACCATAACAAGTCCTGAATGCCGTCTTTGGTACATCTTCCTTCCTAACCTTCAACTGATGATACCCCGTTCTCAAATTTATTTTAGAAAAATATTTTACCCCTTTCAAATGATCAAAAAGATCATCGATCCTGGGCAATGGGTATTTATTCTGTGACGCCCCCAAAATAGGTCCATTCCATCCAACCCATTCTGAGTCGCCAAATACATGGTACAAGAAGAAAACTACAACTTCAATAATACAAATGTCGTGTAAAATACGACAATATATACTGTGAGTTTAAATATAATATTGTCTTCAGACAATATCCACACGCAAATAAATCCCCATCATAATTATTGATACATTATTTTACAAAAAATGGTGAGGACTACTAAACAACTCTCTCTAGAACCTTCATTCCATACCCGACTAGTACTACTTTCATTCATTCTCGCCTCTGACGAGAAGAAAAATGGAACAACAAGGAAAAGGGTGAGCTCAACTAGCCAAGTAAAGAATACTATGACTAAGATAATATACAACAAATTATCGTTAGTCTCCAACAGGAAAAATCGATAGAATACAATAGACAACAAGTTTTGGATCAATATTCGCAGGAAATAATAATTCATAAAGAGTTACGTGAGAGATGAAATCTACTATAATCTATGAATTTAACGATTCATCATCAATATTTTATCCTGTAACATCAATCAATATTCATTTCAAATCAAATATTCATCTTTGTACTACTGAGCCAAAGATATTCATCAATCGGTCGTGTTCATCTCAACACTGCTTCATCTTTGCACTAAAGGCCAAAGATATTTATCGATCATCATGTTCATTTAAACACTGCTCATCTTTTTCAAGGCGAAAGATATTCTTCAGAAATCATTCATCTTTGCACTACAGCCAAAGATATTCTTCAGAAATCATTCATCTTTGCTTTCTGAATGGTGCCAAAGATATTCAATAATATCATCATTTAAGACCGAGAATGATGAAAAATATTTTTAAAGAACGAATTCGATGAAACAAAATGACAAGGATTAAGGATTAAGGATTCGTACTTTGTTTTATCCATGTCCAACAATACCTCAAAAATAATCATAGTGGTGTAAAACTTCGAGAATGATCAAAACATGGATACAATCAAAGCTAGTATCCAAAATAGATATTTTGAACGAAAGAAGAAATTTTATTTTTCGATGAATAGTGCAGATATCGTGAATAGTCTTGAGTATCGTGAATAGTAACTCTCAAAATCGAAAGATAGAAATTCCACAAAAAACATTTTCACGCTTCATGAATAGTACTCGTGAATAGTAACTCGTGAATAGTAACTCATGAATAGTAACTTCGTGAATAGTAACTCATGAATAATAGTAACCCCGACATGAAAAAGTTCCAAATTTGATAAAACTTCGGATCAACATTTCAAAGATAATGATATTGAAGAAATAATATCATTACTGAAAAAATAATATCCTTACCTCAAAGAATCGATTTCTTGGAAGGAAAGGTCTGAAGTGATCTTTGAATGAAACTTGTCTTGATAAATGACTCTCAAAGTATCTAAATACTCACAAAATACGCTCGATAATATAGAGAAAAGAGAAAACTTTGTTTACGGTGTGATTTTCAATCCTAACTTAGCCTCTATTTATAGGAAAATGTTAGCCGTAAAAGCGGACTTGACACACTACCGATGGCTTTACACTGCTACTATTGCCACCCACCACATTTGAAATAAAATTCAGCACATTTTTCACCAACCACAAGTGGGGCCCACCAATTCTAGAATTTTCCACCAAAATCATTTAAAACCTAATTTACGAATCAATCACCTCTTAAAATTCATAATAAATTATACGCTCATTTTAACGGTTCAAAATTTGTGGACATATACTCAACTTATATATGTATAACATATCCAAAAATTACAACGATCCAACGGTCGGATTAAATATTATAACTCACACAATAAAGTCATAATAACACCAATTTGATCTTTTAATACCTCCAATCAGGCAAAATAAAACATCTCAAAGATTAATTCCTTCATTAATAACCACATAAATAAATCCATCATTTATATTCATATAAAATAAATATTTCCTTATCATATGAATCAATAATTAATTATTCACAAATAATATTACGAAATCACATTTATAATGACCAGTTGTTCCCGGAGAGAGGGGGCTTTCCAATAAGGATCTCTCCTCTTCTTGGCGCCGCAATTAGGTGACCAAACCTCTCCTTAGACAAAACTTTCTAGACATTGCCAATAATGTTATCTAATAATATTATTCAAATAATATGAATTATTGATCGATAATGGGAAATCTTTGTGCGATGACAATTATTGAACAACAATAATATAAAATATCAACGCAAAGAATTATTGAATCAATAAAATAAAATATTGAGCGAAGAACTCACTGTGAAAATTATTGAGTAGTGCCATCTTACGTAAGGATCAATAATTCAACAATCTTTATGCAATACCGGTATTGCTATCTTGTGCAACCACGCGCGTATTCATCGTATTTTAACCAACGGGTATTCCAACGAGATAATTGGTAACAATTACGCCGTTATTTTTAAACAACTTATATTTATCGTTTTCCTCATCCAATCGCTTTCAGTTATGGGGCCCACACATGGTTGCGCTTGTAAATGCGAATATTCCCAAACAATGACGAATATTCCACGACCAAAACGAATATTCCCAAACAAAAATGAATATTTTATAACCACTTGCTTATTTTGAAATATTTGTGTATTTAACCCTTAACTATCCACATTAATCAAATCAACCCTTACTATTTCAAAATAATAAATAAAGGAAATTCCTTTTATTTAAAAAAAATTTTGGGTCTTACAACCTCCCTCCTTATGAAATTTAGTCCTCGAAATTGGCGTACGTATACTGGTGTTTGAAAAGGTAAGGATACCTCGCTTTCATTTCGTTTCCAATTCCCGGTCATTTCCTCTATAGCATGATTCCTCCACAAAAACTTTAACTTGTGGTATGACCTTTCTTAGCGTGGGACATGCTCCTTCCTATCCAAGATCTTGACAATACCTCCTCATCGTTAAGTCTTCTACTATCTCGTCCGGTTCTAACTTCAATAACGTGGTTGGGTCTTTCACATATTCTGAAAATACGGATATGTGAAACACATTATGAACACGAGACATACTTGGAGGTAACGCAAGTCTATAGGCTACATTTCCTACTCGGTCAAGAATTTGAAATGGACCAATAAATCGTGGATTTGAGCTTTCCTCTCTTCCCAAATCTTGTAACTCCCTTCCATGGAGCAACTCATGAACAATACATGATCCCCTACATTAAATTCCACATCCTTTCGATGAAGATCCGCATAACTCTTTTGTCGATCTTGTCTTTGTTTTGTATCGTTGTCGAATCATTAGTCATAACGTATTAACTCGGGTCCCAACAATGTTGCTTCACCCACCTCATCCCAACATATTGGAGAACGACATTTTGTCCATATAATGCTTGAATGGAACCATGCCTATATTTGTTTAATAACTATTGTTGTATGAGAATTCCACCAATGGCAAGTACTTATCCCAACTTCCTTTGAAATCTAGGACACAGAGTTTTAATATATTTTCAAGAGTTTGAGTAGTCCTTTCGATTGCCCATCCGTTTTGAGGATGGTATGCCAAATCAATCAATAAATTCGTGCCCATAGCTTTCTAACCCAAAATCATGAAGTGAATCTTGGGTCACTATCCCAAAACTATGGATACGGGCATGCCATGCAACCTCACAATCTCATTCACGTACATACTACTAGCAAAGGCGTTCAAGGGAATAAGTCTCCGTGATCGGCAAGAAAATGAGCGATTTGGTTAATCTATCAACAATAACCCAAATAGCATTGATGCCTTGAGAAACCGTAGGAAGACCCGTAATCGAAATCCATGGTAATGTGTTCCCACTTCCATTCCTAATCTCAAGTGGTTGCAACGGACCCTTAGGTACTAGATGCTCCGCCTTTACACGTTGACAAGTTAAACACATTGAGATAAACTTTGCAATCTCTCTCTTCATATTGTTCCACCAAAAATGTATGTCAAGATCACGATACATTTTAGTACTTCTAGGATGGATTGCAAATGGTGTATTGTGTGCCTCCATCATAATCTTGTACTTCAAATCGAGTCGTTAGGAACCTGAAAGTCAAGAGTGGACTCAAGTATTCCTTCTTCATCAATTCTCGCTTAATAGCTCCTTCTTGTACTTTCTTCTTTATACGCATCATCCGGGTCGAATTGGGTGGCTTGCGACTTTAACTAAAGTCGATTATACTCAGATATCATCACGTGGGTACCTAGAGTTTTCATCTCCATCTCTATTATTTGTAAATTATACGAAATTAGTCTTTGACAATATCGTACTCGTGCTTATATACGATCTTCTTCACTCAACACGTCGGCTACCACGTTAAACTTTTCCGGGATGGCATGGTCGAAACATGTCTTTGAAATGAGTCTCCTCTTGAGTTCTTCGAAGCTCTTCCCACATTCCTTGCTCCATTCGAATTTTGTATCTCTACGAGTCAGCTGCGATAATGGAATAGCGATTCGAGAATATCCTTCAATGAATCTCCGATAATAACCAACTAAGCCTAGAAAGCTACGTATTTCGATTACTGACTTAGGTTGCTCTCAACTGTGACTCATATCCCAATCTTGGATAGCACGTCACAATGACACCTATCGATTTACTATCGCATCGAATATGGCGTCCCCTACGAGAGTTAAAGCGGTGAATTTCACAAAGGAAGTCACAAGATAAAGGCTCGGTACCAAATTCTATAGTTAAATTTTTAACTCACGAAGTTCAATAGGAGCCATTCGATATGAGATTTTAGAAATGAGTTTTGTCTTAGGGTTCAAAGTCGATACAAAATTTAATATCGAGCTTTGGGAGTAAGCGAGAAATTCTTCAGAAATACATCGGGAAAATCAATAACAACAGAAATATTATTCAAATCGGCGTGTCTTTATTCAAATCCATAACATGGACTAAGAAAACTTGACATCCGTAATAAGCGAATGACTTCATGGCTTGATATGAAAATGTTTGATTACAATGGTTTGATTGCTTGAATTGAATAACGGGTTGCTTAGGAATATGAAAACTAACAACCTTACAAAAGCAATCAATTTGGCATGATGAGTAGTTAACCTTAAAATCACATCAAAAGCAAATATCTCTATAGAAATAAGGTTAACGGTAATGTGATAGTGCCAACTGAATCAAACAAGATTTCTAAATAACGGATGTAATGAAAGTTTCTCTAAATCGGATTCTCCATAAATAGGTCAAAGTCTAATTTCTCGTAGTCAAGTTCAAACGTTGAGCGCAAGCAAGAGAGATAAAAGAATGGGAAGAACCGGTATCTAGTAAGGTATAAACTTTGCAAGAATTTATAATTAACTAACCTGTGCTAACTTTGTTCGGGTTCCTCGTATTTTGATGAAGTCCACGACAAACGCTCTTCCAGGCACCGCTGACTTTGACTTTTACGGGACATCCTTTTGAGTCACCATTCCATTGGGTATCGGGTTTCGATATCGTATAATCTCGGCGATATGTCCTTCTTTTCCACAATTATAGCATACCTTAAATCTGTTGTGAGCGGTTTGGTGATATGTCCCTCTTTTCCGCATTTGTAGCATATATGACCGGTGGTCGTTCTCCTCCCTTAGAACTAGTTGCTTCTGGCAAGCCTCGTCGTCTTCATATGGTCATTGTTAAATCTCCTCTTTTAAAATCTCCTCCCGACTCGCTTCTTCTATTTTCATGACCACGATTACCACCGAGTGGTTCTGCAGCCTTTGTCCGTATTCTTCTTTCTCCATTGGTTATTGTTATTCGATGATCGCTATCTTGGTATGATCCTGGTTATGGTCCTCGGTTGAACGTACTCGTTATCTCGCTCTAACAATCGAGCCTTGTTGACAACATCCTGAATAGAGAAAAATTTATGAGAAATGAGATCTTGGCGTATCTTTGGGTTTCAAACCTCTAAGAAACATCCGCGTCATACGTTCCTCATTCTCCACCAAATGAGGTGCAAACACTGGATAACTCCACGAACTTAAGCCTCGTCTTTGGGACACCGTCATGTTGTTCTGCTCCCGGTCTAATAAACTCCACTTCCTTCATATATGACGAACACTTTCGAGAAAGTATTTGTCATTAAATAGTCTCTGAAACGTCTCCCAAGACATCTTTGAGTCTTACCGGATGGGTGCGCTTCACGAGACTCCCACCGATGAGTCTGCCTCGCCACGGAACATAAAGGTGGCGAATGGAACCTTCTGTTCCTCCGTGTATCCCAAGACATCGAATATCTTGGTAATTTGTTTGACCCATGTTTCCGCCATGATCGGATCGGCTTTCCCTTAAATTCTGGTGGTCCCAACTCTTTGAATCGCTTGGGTCAGTGACAACCGTGAATTGCTATCATTTCCTCCTGTATTTTTGAACACGAGTCTCCTCGTCGATTTTGCATGAACTGCAAAAAGCTTCTAAACATCCCTCGTTCATCATCTCGCTTTCGGTGGTGTTGTTCATGGGAGGAACATTGCCCGCATGTTGCACGTTCTCCTCGTTGGTAAAATCTGAGGCATCTCCACGGTCTCATTTACTCCACTTGTTAATATTCTCGATTCGACATTCTCAAATCTTGTCATAAAACAAGGGTTAATTAAGGAAATCAATATATCACATAATATCCCTATATCTTGACCAAACTAACAAATAAGCTTAGGTAGGACACACTAGCGAAGGATTTACTCGTCTCCCCCTGAGTTCTATTCCTCGATCTCCGCCGGAGATCATATCCTAAGCTCGATACCAACCGTGGCGCCCCCAAAATAGGTCCATTCGATCCAACCCATTACGAGTCGCCAAATACATGGTACAAGAAGCAAACTACAACTTATAATAATACAAATGTCGTATAAAATACGACAATATATCTTAATGAGTTTAAATATAATATTGTCTTCTGGACAATATCCACATATGCAAATAAATCCCCATCATAATTATTGATACATTATTTTACAAAATGGTGAGGACTACTAAACAACTCTCTCTAGAACCTTCATTCCATACCCAGATTAGTACTCGCTACATTCTCGCCTCCCGAGAAGAAAAATGGAACAACAAGGAAAAGGGTGAGCTCAACTAGCCCGATAAAGAATACTATGACTAAGATAATATACAAAAATTATCGTTAGTCTCCAACGAGGAAAAAATCGATAGAATACAATAGACAACAAGTTTCGGATCAATATTCATGAATGAAATAATAATTCATAGAAGAGTTACGTAGAGAATGAAATCTACTATAATCTATGAATTTAACGATCCATCATCAATATTTTATCCTGTAACATCAATCAATATTCATCTCAAATCAAATATTCATCTTTGCACCACGGGCCAAAGATATTCATCAATCGGTCATGTTCATCTCAACACTGTTCATCTTTGCACTAAAGGCCAAAGATATTCATCGATCGGTCATATTCATTTAAACACTGTTCATCTTTTCACTACTGAGCCAAAGATATTCTTCAAAATCATTCATCTTTGCACTACTGGCCAAAGATATTCTTGAAAATCATTCATCTTTGCACTACAGGCAAAAGATATTCAATAATATCATCATTTAAGGCGAGGATGATGAAAAATATTTTAAAGAAGCGAATCCGATGAAACAAAATGACAAGGATTAAGGATTAAGGATTAGTACTTTGTTTTATCCATGTCCAACAATACCTCAAAAATAATCATAGTGGTGTAAAACTCAAGAATGATCAAAACATGGATACAATCAAAAGCTAGTATCCAAAATAGATATTTTGAACGAAAAGAAGAAATTTTATTTTTCGATGAATAGTGCCGTATCGTGAATAGTATCGATATCGTGAATAGTCTTAGTATCGTGAATAGTAACTCAAACACCAAAAGATAGAAATTCCACAAAAAAATTTTCACGCTTCATAAATAGTACTTTCGTGAATAGTAACTCGTGAATAGTAACTCATGAATAGTAACTTCGTGAATAGTAACTCATGAATAGTAACCCCAGACATGAAAAAGTTCCAAATTTGATAAAAACTTGAGATCAACATTTCAACGTAATGATATTGAAGAAATAATATCATTACGAAAAAAATAATATCCCTTACCTCAAAGAATCAAGACTTGGAAGGAAAGGTCGGAAGTGATCTTTGAATGAAACTTATCTTGAACAACAACTCTCAAAGTATCTAAATACTCACAAAATACGCTCAATAATATAGAGAGAGAAGAGAGAAACTTTGTTTACGGTGTGATTTTCAATTCTAACTTAGCCCTCTATTTATAGGAAAATGTTAGCCCGGCAAAAGGCAGACTTGACACCTACACGATGGCTTTACTACTACTATTGCCACCCACCACATTTGAAATAAAATTCAGCACATTTTTCACCAACCACAAGTGGGGCCCACCAATTCTAGAATTTTCCACCAAAATTATTTATAACCTAATTTACAATCAGTCACCTCTTAAAATTCATAATAAATTATCGCTCATTTTAACGGTTCAAAATTTGTGGACATATACTCAACTTATATATGTATAACATATCCAAAAATTACAACGATCCAACGGTCGGATTAAATATTATAACTCACACAATAAAGTCGTAATAACACCAATTTGATCTTTTAATACCTCCAATCCGACAAAATAAAACATCTCAAAGATTAATTCCTTCATTAATAACCACATAAATAAATCCATCATTTATATTCATATAAAATAAATATTTCCTTATCATATGAATCAATAATTAATTATTCACAAATAATATTACGTAATCACATTTATAATGACGAATTTGTTCCCGAGAAAGAGGGGCTTTCGAATAAGGATCTCTCCTTCTTGGCGGCAATTAGGTGACCAAACCTCTCCTTAGATGTAACTTTCTAGACATTGCCAATAATGTTATCTAATAATATTATTCAAATAATATGAATTATTGATCGATAATGGGAAATCTTGTCGGATGACAATTATTGAACAACAATAATATAAAATATCAACGCACAATTATTGAATCAATAAAATAAAATATTGAGCGAAAGAACTACTGTGAAAATTATTGAGTAGTGCCATCTTACGTAAGGATCAATAATTCAACAATACTTGTGCGTCTGGTAATGCTCTTTGTGCAACCACGCCAGACATTCTTGTATTTTAACCATGGGTATTCCAACAAGATAATCTTGTAACAATTACGCCGTTATTTTTTAAACAACTTATATTTGTCGTTTTCCTCATCCAATCGCTTTCCGTTATGGGGCCCACACATGGTCATACTTGGTAAATCGTTAATATTCCCCAAATGCGATCTAATATTCCACGACCAAAACGAATATTCCCGATAAAAATGAATATTTTATAACCACTTGCTTATTTTGAAATATTTGCGTATTTAACCCTTAACTATCCATATTAATCAAATCAACCCTTACTATTTCAAAATAATAAATAAAGGAAATTCCTTTTTATTTAAAAAAAATTTCGGGGTCTTACATATTCCTTATCGTTAACTTGTTCAACTCTCGATAGTCGATACAAAGTCTTAAAAATTTGTCCTTCTTCTTTACAAATAGTACCGGTACTCCCCACAATAAAATACTTAGTTAAATGTACTTTCTGTCCAATAGTTCTTGTAACTGAACCATTAGCTCCTTCATCTCCACTGGCGCCATACGATACAGTGTCCTGGAAACTGGTGTCGCTCCTGGCACAATGTCTATTACGAACTCGGTCTCCCTATCCGGTGGAAGACCTGATAATTCACTTGGAAATACATCCATGAATTCTTTAACTATAGGTATTTTTTCCATGGTCGCTCCCACTCTCTAGGTATCAACAACATGACACAAATAACCTACACATCTCTTCCTCAATAATTTCCTAGTTTGTGTCATGGTAAGACAACACGAATGCCCTGGTGATCTATTACTGTAAAATACTACCTGAGGTTGTCTTAACGTTGTAATATTTACAAATTTCTTCTGACAATCTATAATTACCCCATGGTTAAACAACCAATCCATTCCGAGAATTACATCAAATTCTCCCACCTTTATTGGTATCAAATCTACCGATAATTTACAACCTCGTATATCTACACAACAACTCCTATGAATATCTTCAACAGGATTTATCTCTTCATATGCTACCTTAATATTCAAAGGTATAGGTAACTTTTCAGGAAATAATCCTAATCGTCTAGCAAAATCACATGCCATAAACGAACAAGTAGCACCCGAATCCAATAGTACGTAAGCATTTATATCGTTTATCGGGATAATACCTGCAACTACATCTCCGGATGCAACTGCATCCTGCATCATCATATTAAAGGTGTGGGCCATCGGCCTACCCGGCAGCGCTGGACCACTAATAGCTAACTTACTGCTATTAGTGCCCTTATTCCCATCCGTCCCCTTCTTCGGGTAGTTCTTTGCTACGTGGTCAGCTGACCCACACACAAAGCATTCGTGATTCTTTTTTGGACTTGGACAGTTAAGAGAAATGTTCCCCTCTTGTCCACAGTTATAACATACAACCTTCCCTTTGAGATAGACGCCTAAGTGAGTCTTCCCACAGGTTTTGTATGCCTCCATCCTCCTCTTCGGATCCCCTTGCTTCACTCTGGTATTCCCAAAGTTAAACCCTTTCCTCTTCTGACCTTCGCCACTCTCGTTGGGTCCTTCGATCTTTACTCCCCCATCCACCTTATTCTTGTTCTTCTTGTCCTTGTGGTACTGGCTTAGAGCCTCATTCCCACCTTCGGCGATTATCACCTTCTATAGTATGGTCCCAAAAGAAGTACTTTGGAACACCGATATTTGGTTATAGAGCCAGGGTTTCAAGCCTAGCTCAAACATCCTAGCCTTTCTCACCTTCGTGTCCACTTGGTGTGGAGCAAACCTCGCCAGTTCATTGAACTTGGCAGCGTATTGGGGAACCGTCATCTCCCCTTGTTTCAACTCTAGAAACCGCATTTCTATCCTCCCCTGCATACTCGTGGGAAAGTAGTTCTCGAAGAAAATCTCCTTGAACCTTACCCATGTTAGGTTCTCAATATCAGCACTAGCCTGGTTAGCTTCCCACCAAAAGTTGGCCTCTCCCTTCATCATATAGGTTGCAAAAGCAACCTTTTGGCCCTCATCGACATTTGCAATGACAAATGTCTTCTCAATTTCTTTTACCCATGTTTACGCTTCTATGGGGTCCGTAGTTCCTTTGAACTCTGGTGGACCGTCACTCTTAAAATCCTTAAAAGTAGTAGCTCATACTATTCTAGGATTTACGTGTATATTAGCCCCATTCCTATTAAACGCGACTGTTAACAAGTTAACGAACTCTTGCATTTGGTTTACCGGAACTCCCTCTGGTTGATTAACATTAGCATCTTGACTATGTTGTCTCCTTCTTGGCGGCATTTGCTGTTAAGATAAACAACACAACATTATTACTCTTTTCTTATTACTTAGTTATTATTCATGATTAAATAATAACTTTAACTCATTACTCAATATGTTCCATAAAATAGCTTATATTGATTTGCTTCTTGTAGTATAATACTACATCGTTCACATTACATAGCCTAAGTTGATTACATTACTATCCCGCAATTGCTTTCCAAAACTTGGGATTTATAAAAGACTACCCTTTGTTATACAAAAGAGGGTTTTACGTCACTAGTACATCATATTTACACATCTAACTCTACTCTAGCTAATACTAGATTACATATGACATAAGGAATTATCAAAATCAGCGTCGGCAAGACCGACTATAATATCACGGCTGATAGTATGTCGAGTCTGCCCTGCCTCTATCGGATACCCAACTACTTGTTGTTGAAAATCTACATGAGAACTCCTATATATATAGGACATCCTCCATATCTTCTGTTTATTGGTCTTTAGCTCCTGCCTGAGCTCAAAGACCTCCTGTTTCAGCTCGTGGACCTTGTCCTTCACCAAAACTCTTTCATCGTGCTCCTCCTCCCACATCAACTCCATACTTGTCTTATCTTCCAAGATAGCATGAAGCTCTGCTTTTAGTTATCTCACCTCCTGAAAATAATGGAGGTTTCTATCTAATACTGTCATAAATAATGACATCATCGACTCCCCCGGAGGCGTTTCTTCTGCAAGTGCTAGTGGGTTAAAGGACACTACCTCCACCTCTTCTTCCGATATGCCGTCAAACAAAGACATAAGATCATGGTTCTTTGAGTCTCCAGACTCAATCACTACCACTTCTGGCTCTTCTGCTATTGGGTTTAGTATAATCTCTATTTGATTAACCGATTCTTCACTTTCTACCTGTATATCTCTATACATTCCGTTTTCTCCTGACATCTACAACAAAACAATTTAGTTTTATTAGTACATGTCAGTAAAATAATAAAAACACATATCATAAATATAATGAATTTTTAAGGTTAATTTCATCTTTTACTTCTTTGACTCTTCTCAAGGTTATGACTTAATGTTTTAATTTCCACCTTAAGTTTTATAACCTAATGCTTTGATACTAACCTGTGATCTTTGATGCCCCCAAATCCGGGTATCTTCGAACCCTACATATGGTGCTACATAGTGCTACAGTTTACACATACATTCAATTGAAATGCCTCAAAAGAACGAATATGTCTTACATATATTCCAAATAGTATTACCATTCCCCAGGTTCTTAATAACCATTACATTTGTTCTTGTCATAATATCAAATAATATTAACATTCAGCCTATACTAATACAAAAGCAAGCTATAGGTTCGCCTTAGCCTTCCCTTTATCTTTTCCAGATCCTTCGGTCCGTTCGGTCTTAGTTGCATTCATATGGTTCAAGCAAGAGTGAGCATAACTAGCTCAACAAGTACGACAATTCCATTTAAACAATATGCTTGAATCATACAAATCATATATCTCCAATAACTAAGCAATACTTATGAAGTATTATCGATAATTCAAAATAGCACTTCTCTTTTCTTTAAAACGTTTTACAATAATAACATTTAGTAAAACATCAATTCCGGTCCAAGACCTTGAGCATTTCATACTTTCTTTGAAAAGGACGACCCGAAACTAAGTCCGTAAGTCCGGCATTACTTACGAGCACGTCTAGGTGATCAGCCTATAGTACTCTATAGTACAACACTACTTTCTTTAAACGTATGTACGTTTAAGTTGTGGCAACCTCACGTGCCTATCGTTTGACGACAAAATATTTGTTTAACATACTCAGTCTTCATTAGAAAACCATACCAAAATAGTTTGGCAAAACATTGACAATACATTAATAGATTATAAAAAATCAAAAACATCTTAAGTCTAGCCGAAAGAATTGGCGTTAACTTCATCATACATCAATTCATGCGTAAGAATATATGAATCACAAAACTTGTCTAGATTGAACATAGACAAGGGTTAGAACACTTGCCTTCAGCATCTGCTACTATTATTACACTTTTCCTTTAAGTCTTTAAAGTCTCTACAATATATAACCACATAACATACCACATTAGGTCATAATCAGATATGTATGGTACCTAATGTATCTTACCCTTCTTCTCAATCTAATCATGTATTAGATTTGTTATTATTAATTCTAGCTTGTCGTTATTATTTACATCATTCTTACGTTCACGTTCGAGTGATTATCTTCAACCTTTAATTATCATACTTAAGGTTTAACAATGTCTTAAACAATGTTCCCTTAAGTTTTAGTTCATTACTAATCAATTACTTTCTTTCTTTACTTATACACTTTCCTTGCTGTGCTTGATCTAGTGGTGGCGCTGCGGTGCCAGCTTCTTCTCTCTAAGTCACGCTGTGATGCCACTCTCCAGTGGATGAGGACCGGACCCGGCGATGCGGCGTGTATCTTCTTAACTAACTTCTGCGCCATTGCGCATGGCGCGACTCTGCCCGATAGGTTACTGGGTTGGCTCGAGACTTTGCTTGCCGCTTATTTATCCTTGAATGGAGCCATGGCGCTTGACTCTATGCACTAGATAACTTTGACAGTTTTTGAACTTTGCAAACTTCCTGGACTCCAAATTTGATCATTTTAAGTACGAATTTGCTCGTCCAAAAGCCATTAGCTCACAAATCACATACTCTACATGTTCATGCAAGAATTTTACATTTTCGACTTTGTTAACTCGAAATTCACCTGTTATGTTCATTTTAACGAAAATGATAAACGTTCGTGAACGTTCAATGCTCGTTTCTTCGTTCTAAGTCAGAATTCGGTCATTTTTGAGTCCGCAACTCTATAATGCCAAATAAGACTGATCCCCATTGAAAACCAACGTTTTCGAGCTCAATGTCAAAATTCAACTTCCATTCCGAGAATTTCACGATTTTGATGATTATCGTCCAAACTCGTGAATTCCACCAAAACTTCATTACTTAAGATTTGTTCATCGTTTCAAATGGATTCATTCAATCATACTAACATCTTAACATACATATTTCATTAACTTATATATATGATAATAAGTTCTTACAAGTTCTTCCTTAGTTCAAAACTTATATATGAACGAATTGCTTATTCATGGCTTATTAAAACCTAAGTCCTTTGATTAACATTCTCTTTATTTCTTAGTATACATACTACACTAATCAACACTTCTCTATCAAACTACAATTGAAGAGATGGAGGATTAATGATATAGGATTTTTACCCTTGAAGATCACTTGGTTCTTCTACTTGCTTTTTGAACTAACAAATTCAAGCTTTTCTAGCTTTTTCTCTCTAACCAATAAGATATAAGTTGTTCGTGGAAATCTAACAAGTAAGAAATGATCTAGCAAGATTCCTATTTATAGGATTAGCAAAGTTAGGGTAATTTAGTATTTAAACCATCCCACCTCCTTAATCACCTCCTTACTATTCCCATCTTGGTCATCAAGTTTACTTGGCCATTACGTAACTTATCCTTTGCTTGCCCACCAAGATCATCCATGTGATCATGGGGCCCACATGGGTTGCCCCATGCCTCTTCTTTACCCATTAGATTCTTAGTTTGGGCTTTAGGTTTAATTAACAAAACTTATGATTTGGGATTGCATTTAACAAACACTTGGGCTTTAACATTAGTTTGCATTGGGCTTTATCATAATTCCAATTGGACTTTACAACTTCCTACACAATCCTACAAGTCCATTACATCTGGCTTAAAGCCTTATAACGTGTTGTTTACGTATTAATCTCGTATTCTAACTCGTATACTCATTCATCATATACGACATACCATCATTCATACATACTCGTATAATACTTCGTATCATACTCGTATTCATTACCTCGTACAATACCAATGTATTTTACGATTATTGCTTTAACTAGTTAACGCTCTTTACTTTTCCTAACGTTCTCAAATTAAGTCCGCAGGAGAAAAACTGCATTTTTCTTACTCGAATTATTATTACATAATTCATCTCACCTCGATATTCTATCGTTACATATTTCTTGGAAGTTCAAAAATAATTCTCGAGCAGAAATCAGTGAATAATGTTTTTCGGAAAATTTCTCGGAAAACTTTTATTTTCATCTTGGAAATTCAAACACTTTAATTCCTTCACGTAGTCAAAATACTACGACATTCCAATAGGATTAGGTTATAGAACAACCTTCATCTTATTAACACATAATAATAACAAATAATATAATTTTATTTATTATTTAATTAAATAAAATTATTTTATAATAAATTCAAATTTCTTGGTCATTACAACTTCCCCCTTCTCAATGCCTCCAATACAATCCTTAGATGTTCAACATGCTCCTCCTCTGTCTCCAAATAAACCAAGATGTCATCGATGAATACGACGACAAACTTGTCGAAGTATTGCTTGAACACTTTATTCATCATATCCATGAATGTTGCCGGTGTATTCGTCAGTCCAAATGACATCACCAGAAACTCGAAATGTCCATAACAAGTTTTGAATGTCGTCTTTGGGATATCCTTCTGCCTCACCTTCAGTTGATGATAATCCATTCTTAAATCAATCTTTGAAAAGTATTTCTCTCCTTTAAGTTGATCAAACATATCATCTATTCTGGGCAGCGGATACCTATTCTTAATGGTAACCTTGTTCAACTCATGATAGTTGATACAAAGCCTCATCGAACCATTTTTCTTCTTTACGAATAGAACTGGCGCTCCTCATGGTGATACGCTCGGTCTGATGTAACCTTTGTCTAACATCTCCTGTAATTTAACCACCAGCTCTTTCATCTCTACTGGTGCCATACGAAACGGTGCCTTCGATATCGGTGCGGTTCCCGATGCTAAGTCGATCACGAACTCAACTTCTCTATCTGGTGGAAACCCCAGAATCTCATCTGGGAAAACATCAGTGAATTCCCTTACAATAGGTATCTGACTCAGTTCACCCTCGACTTTTTGAGTATCAACCACGTGAGCCAAATAACCTATGCATCTTTTCCTAAGCAATATTATTCACAAAATTGACGGTTCTTACATCATCCCCCTTATAAAAATTTTATCCTCAGAATTGGTACAAGGTTACACCAATAGATAGGGATAGTCCCTTCGCATCTTATCTTCTAATTCCCATATGTTCTCCTCGGCGTCGTGGTTTCGCCAAAGTACTTTTACAGAAGATATAATTTTATTTCTTAATCTCGTCTCTTTCCTATCCAATATCTAGACATGAATTTCTTCATACGCCAGATTCTTCTCCACTTGAATGGGCTCATAGGAAATCACGTGTTTGTAGTCAGGCTTGTACGGACGCAACATGGAGATGTTAAACATGTTATAGATGTGCTCCAACTCAGGTGGTAATACAACTTTGTACGCCACTTTGCCCACTCGCTTCAATATCTCAAATGGTCTTATTAACCTCGGAATCAATTTTCCCTTTATGTCAAATCGTATTTTTCCCTTCTAGGGTGATACTTTCAAGAACACATAACTTCCAACTTCAAAGTCGCGGTCTTGACGATGCAAATCTGCATATTTCTTCTAGCGATCTTGTGCCGCTACCAGTCTGACTCTTATCGTTGCTACTGCGTCGGCTGTTTGTTGAACGAATTCTGGTCCTAATGTGACGCCCCCAAATATAGGTGTACATCACCCATCTTGAGTTGCCAAATACATGGTACAAAATTCAAATACAACTTAATTATACAACAGTCGTGTAAAATACGACAAAACATAAACTGAAAGTTTTAATAAGAATATTGTCATCTAGACAATATCCACACTCAAAGGAGCCCTCATTACATTTATTGTCACACTATTTAATGAGAATAGTGAGGACTACTAATGCTATCATCTCGGACATCACACTCGCTCCCGACTCGTCCCGATTATATTCTCATTTCACGAAGAAACAGTGAAAGAAAGGGTGAGCTCAACTAGCCCAATGAAATATTATGACTAAGATAATGCGAATAAATTATCATTAGTCTTCAACAATGTTAATCGATAAAATACAATAGACATCAAGTTTAACTTGCACTTAACAAGTAATCCATTAAAAGAGTCAAGTAGAGAATAAAATCTACTATCTTTTATGATTTAAAAGGTTTTCATCACTTTTATCGGCGAGACTCGACAATATATAATTCACATCATCCACCTTTTCTGACCAGGATATTCATTAGTATCACGACCATAAATTATCCATGCACTACGGGCCAAGGATATTCGTGTATTCATCAATGATCATGATCATGCCAACAACTAACCATCAATGCACTACGGGCCAACGAGGACTTTTACCACATCATGTGTAACATTACGGTCATGATTACACCGAATAATCCCTGGTCATAATCATACCAAGTCCATCTATACACTACAGGCCATAGATGACTTTCAACAAAATATAAACATGAGAATGATGACAATGATATAAGAATTCAATAAAACAAGTTCAAGAATTAGTTTATTCAGGAACCAATAACGTCCAAATTGTCAACATGATACTTCTTTATGGAGTAAAATTCAAGAATGCTCAGAAGAATATTTCCATGAAAAGATACTGGATGAAGCGCCAATATCAAGGATATTCCACTAATTTCATGGAGTATAGAAGTCAAAGCTTTAACCAACTGAGTATAACAGAATATATGAAACTACAAATGGATTTTCGCCCGCCATGCGGTAATCCACGTAGACAGATCATTTCCACAATTTAATAAGAAATGAATACGAAGGGTCATTCACCATGCATGTGGTAATCCACATAGATAGGTTTTTCCAACAGAATAATAGAAGAATTCACCATGCATGCGATAGACCGCATAGACAGGTTATTCCAACAAAATAATAAATAATGGAACCAAGTCATGCGTAAACGCACAGACAAGATATTCCAACAGAATAACAAAGAATGAAATAACAAAAGACTTCACCAGGCATGCGATAGACTGCATAGATAGGTTATTCCAACAGAATAATAAATAATGGAACCGGAATGTCATGCGTGTCACGCACGACAAGAGATATTCCAACAAAATAATAAATAATGGAACGAATCACGCGTAATACGCACGTACAGATATTCCAACAGAATAATAAAGAATGGAATAACAGAAGAATTTCACCATGTATGCGGTACTTCGCATATACAGGTTATTCCAACATAATAATAAAGAATGGAATAATAGAAGAATTTCACCATGTATGCGGTACTTCGCATATACAGGTTATTCCAACATAATAATAAAGAATGGAATAATAGAAGAATTTCACCATGTATGCGGTACTTCGCATAGACAGGTTATTCAACATAATAATAAAGAATGGAATGACAAAAGTTCTCTTCATGAATACGAAAGAAATAATACCCCTTACCTTATAAAGAAAAGTACTCTCACCCAAATGACGGGTAGGGCGGGGATATACTTGAAGAAACTTGCACTACGCTCAAAGCTTTCTTAAACTCTAAAGAAATACGCTTCAGATTATAGAAGAAGAATTCTCTACGCTTTCTCTCTCTCAGAGTTTCAAAGAATTAAGTAAGAAATAATGAAGGAATGAGCTTCTATTTATAGAAGAATGGATTGAATAATGCTAATTCTGAAGCGGTCCAGTTGATTTACTTTTAAAAGGACGGTCAGATTGGTTTAAAATAAAATATAATATATTCTATTTATAATCTAATAAAGCGAATAACTTTATAAAAGTATTACATTTTATATAAAAAGATTTTACTATGCATTTACAATGCAAACACTATACATAATAAAATATAATATATTCTAATTATTGTCTAATAAAACAAATAACTTTATAAAAGTATTCTATTTTATATAAAAATATTTTACTATGCAAAACACTATGCATAATAAAATATAATATATTCTATTTATAGTCTAATAAAACAAATAACTTTATAAGAGTATTCTGTTTTATATAAAAAGCTTTTTTGTTTTATTACATTAATAATACTAATAAAATAAAAATTCATCATCATTATTATAATTCACACTATTAATCGACCAGGTCGTTCCCAAGAAAGAGGGAGTTTTCCAATAAGGATTTCTCCCTATTGGCGCGCAATTAGGTGACCAAACCTCTCCTTGGCAAAACTTCTAGACATCGTTAATATTGCAAATAATAATATTAATAACTCTTTCACCTCAATTATTGATTTAATAATATAAAAAAATATTGACAATAATTGAATCAAATAACGTGAGATACTATGCAACAATTCTTTGAAGCAATAATTGAACAAAACCGGTGACTTCTCACGTAAGCATCAATAATCAATACCGGTGTGCTACTATGCAACCACGCCAGCGTATTCTGCATTTTTAACACCGGTGTTTCAACGATTAACAGTAAAACTTTCATTTTATTTTCATAAAAATATTTTTGTCATTTTCTCAATCGACAATAATTTCGTTGTGGGTCCACTGAATGATTGTTGTCGTCGTCATCTAAATATTCCCTGATAAAATGAATATTCCCCGACCAATCGAATATTATATAAAAACTTGCGTACTTTGAAAAATTTATAAATATTACCCACAACTTTAACATTATATCAAATCCACAGCATAATATTCAAAAAAATATTTCGAGAAATTTAAATCTTTATTCATAAACTTTGGGGTCTCACAATCTTCCGTCCTTATGAAATTTTGCCCTCGAAATTTACGTACGTACCTGGTATGCCGAAGAGGTGTGGATACCTTGACTTCATTTCATACTCCAACTCTTGAGGTATAACCTTAAATACCTTTATCGTCGAAAACATTACACGTTGCATACGTGCATGCCCGATGTCCTCCGATTGCCTCTGAATGCACATCAGTTCCTAAAATATCTATTTTAGGCCTTGATACCGACCTCAATCTCAAAATATAAAGAATGAAAGTTATAGTTCTACGCTTTATCTTTCCGAATCATCCTGAACACCTCAATCGGAGTTCATATGAAAACGTTATGCCTAATTTACTAAAGGATATCCGGACAGATTTTGGCTTAACACTTGACTTGCGCCTAGGCGCCCAGATTTGGCCTTGGGCAAGCGCCTAGGTGCCCAAGAGTAGAATCTAAGTGCCGAGCCTAGCGCCTAGGCGCTCGACCCTTGGCACTTAACTCCAATTTTCCAGATTTTGCAACTTTTGGCACACATACTTCAAATCTTCATAACTTCTTCATCCGTTATCAGAATTAGTCCATTTTCAAGGCTATGGAAAGCTTGTAACATGCTCTATAAAACCCCCATGATTTCATAATTTTTTAGATTCATTAATTATTCCAAAATTTGGCTCCAAAGTCCCCCAAGACTAAGTTTTTACTAACAACGATACGTGAAAAATGTTATGAACATGCGACATACTTGGTTGTAAAACGAGTCTATAGGCCACAGTTCATAATCGATCGAAGATTTCAAATGGGCCAATTTAATCGATGGTTAAGATAACGCCTTCTTGAACCTTCTTCATATTCATCAGATTCGGGTGTGTAGCTTGAGAGGCTTTAACTTTATCGATTAAAGTCGATTCTACTCGTATATTTGTTATCTTCACGTGGGTCCCTAGAGTCTTTAACTCTATCTTCATCATTTGTAAGTTATACGAAATGGGTTTTTGTGTTAACAATATCGCACTCGTAAACGCATACGATCTTCTACTCAACGCGTTAGCTACCACGTTCGCTCTTCCACGATGATATTAAATGGAATGATCGTAATCTTCACTAGCTCGAGCCAACGTCTTTGGCGCATTATACGTTCGTTTTGAGTGAAGAAATACTTGAGGGTTTTAGAAATGGGTTTTGTACTGGGGTCAATAAAAAATTTGATTTCACGCTCTAGGGGTAGGCTAAGAAGTCTTCAAGAATACGTCAAAAAATTTATTAACAATAAAAATATCGTTTAAAAACTGTGACTCTCATCCAAGACTTGGATAGTACGTCACATTGATACCTATCAACTTTCCATCGTCACTCACAGCGTCGCCTGCAGAAAGTCTGGCTTCGGTGTATTCCAAGACTTGGAAGTCACCAGCGAAAGGCTCGGGGCTTTTTACTTATGGCTTGATATGACAATGATTAACTTTAGTGGTTTGGTTGCTTGAATTCGCATAACAGGTTGGTTAGGAATATGAAAGCTAACAACCTTACAAAAAACATGATGAGTAGTTAACTAATCGATTCCTAAAATCGGATCAAAGGCAAGTATTTTCAAAGAGATAAGATCGACAGGTAACGTGAAAGTGTCGATTTGAATCAAACAAGATTTATAAATAGTGGAGGCAACGAAGGTTTCTACTAACAAAGTTTCAATCGATAAGTTAAAGTCTAATATCTCTGGAGTCAAATTTAAACGTTGAGCGCAAGCAAGAGAGATAAAAGAATGGGTAGAACCAGTATCAAATAAGATATAGACTTCGTAAGCTTTTATAATTAACTTACCCGTGAAAATTTTGTTCGGGTTCCTCGACAAACGCTCTCACTTAAACTACCGACTTTAACTTGTTTAAGACATCCTTTGGCATCACTATCCCAGCTGGACTTGACTTCACTATACGAAAAATTTGAGCTAGGTGATCTTCTCTTCCGAAATTGAAACACGCTTTGGATTGCTGCGTACAGTTTGGACGGATGTGTCCCTCCTGTCCGCATTTGAAACATACGACCGGTGGTTGTTTTGCTTCCTTTGAAATGGGTCCTGATGCTGATGTCTTTCCATCATTATTGAACCTCCTCTTCTTGAAATTTCCACTTCTATTATCTTGGCCATGATTACCACCGAAGTGGTTACCATTCTTGGCATGATAATTTCCCCCACGATGGTTATCATTGTTCTAATGACCATTGCCACCGGTACGATTATTATCGTGTTATTGGTCGTTGCCTTTTGGTTGTGCTGACTCATTATCACGCTCCAATAACCGAGCCCTATTCACAACATCTGAATATAAACAAAGTTTATGAGAAATGAGGTATTGCCGTATTTCGGGTTTCAAACCTCTTAGAAACAATCGCGTCATTCGCTCCTCGTTATCAACCAAATCGGATGCAAACCGGGATAACTCTGCAAACTTAGCCTCGTACTGCGACACGATCATATTGTTTTGCTCCATTGCTTATCTCAACATTTTCAGATGCCATTCTCAAACACTGTCACAAAACAAGGGTTAATTAACATATCACATATTATCCCTATACTCTGACAGACCAATTAAATACAAAATAAAGTTAGGTAGGTCATACTAGCGAAGGAATTCCCCGTCTCTCCCCTCCTAGTTCTTGTCTCACATCTTAGCCAGGGATCATATCCCTAAGCTTTGATACCAACTATGATGCCCCGAAAACATAGGTATACATCACCCATCTTGAGTCGCCAGATACATGGTATAAAATTCAAATACAACTTAATTATACAACAGTTGTTTAAAATACGACAAAACATAAACTGAGAGTTTTAATAAGAATATTGTCATCTAGATAATATCCACACTCAAAGAAGTCCTCATTACATTTATTGTCTCACTATTTAACAGAATAGTGAGGACTACTAATGCTATCTTCTGGACTATCACTCCATTACCCGACTCCTCCCAGCTATATTCTCATTTCCTAAAGAGAACAGTGAAAGAAAAGGTGAGCTCAACTAGGCCAGTAAGAAATATTATGACTAAGATAATGCAGAATAAATTATCATTAATCTTCAACAATGTTAAACTGATAAAATACAATAGACATCAAGTTTAACTTGCAGGGGAACAAGCAATCCATTAAAAGAGTCAAGAAGAGAAAAAATCTACTATCTTTTATGATTTAAAAAGGTTTTTCATCACTTTTATCGGCCGAGACTCGACAATAAATAATCCACATCATCCTCGCACTTTTCTGACCCAAGGGTATTCATTAGTATCACGACCATAAATTATCCATGCACTACGGGCCAAGGATATTCGTGTATTCATTAATGGTCATGATCATGCCAATAACTGTCCATCAATGCACTACGGGCCAATGAGGACTTTTACCACATCATTTATAACATTATGATCTTGATTACACCGAATAATCCCTGGTCATAATCATACCAAGTCCATCTATGCACTATAGGCCACATATGACTTTCAACAAAATATAAACATGAGGATGATGACAATGATATAAGAATTCAATAAAAAAAGTTCAAGAATTAGTTTATTCAGGAACCAATAACTTCCAAATTGTCAACATGATACTTCTTTGTGGAGTAAAATTCAAGAATGCTCAGAAGAATATTTCCATGAAAAGATACCGGATGAAGCGCAAATATCAAGGATATTCCACTAATTTCATGGAGTATAGAAGTCAAAGCTTTAACCAACTGAGTATAACAGAATATATGAAACTGCAAATGGATTTTCGCCCGCCATGCGATAATCCACGTAGACAGATCATTTCCACAATTTAATAAGAAATGAATACAAATGGTCATTCACCATGCATGTGGTAATCCACATAGACAGATTATTCCAACAAAATAATAAAGAATGGAATAACAAAAGAATTCACCATGCATGCAATAGACCGCACAAACAGGTTATTCCAACAAAATAATAAATAATGGAACTAGGTCATGCGTAAACGCACAGACAGGATATTCTAACAGAATAATAAAGAATGAAATAACAAAAGACTTCACCAGGCATACGATAGACCGCACAGACAGGTTATTCCAACAGAATAATAAATAATAGAACTAGGTCATCCGTAATACGCATAGACAGGATAATCCAACTGAATAATAAAGAATGGAATAACAGAAGAATTTCACCATGTATGCGGTACTTCGCATATACAGGTTATTCCAACATAATAATAAAGAATGGAATAAAAGAAGAATTTCACCATGTATGCGGTACTTCGCATATACAGGTTATTCCAACATAATAATAAAGAATGGAATAACAGAAGAATTTCACCATGTATGCGGTACTTCGCATATACAGGTTATTCCAACATAATAATAAAGAATGGAATAATAGAAGAATTTCATCATGTATGCGGTACTTCGCATAGACATGTTATTCCAACATAATAATAAAGAATGGAATGACAAAAGTTCTCTTCATGAATACGAAAGAAATAATACCCCTTACCTTATAAAGAAAAGTACTATGACGGGTAGGGCGGGGATATACTTGAAGAAACTTGCACTGCGCTCAAAGCTTTCTTAAACTCTAAAGAAATACGCTCGAGATTATAGAAGAAGAATTCTCTCTACAGTTTGTCTCTCTAGAGTTTCAGTGAATTCGAAAGAAATAATGAAGGAATGAGCTTCTATTTATAGAAGAATGGATTGAATAGTAACTAATTCCTGAACGATCCAGATTGATTTACTTTTAAACGGACGATCCAGATTGGTTTACAATAAAATATAATATATTCTATTTATAATCAAATAAAACGAATAACTTTATAAAAGTATTATGTTTTATATAAAAAGATTTTACTATGTAAACATTATGCATGCACTATGCAAATACTATGCATAATAAAATATTATATATTCTAATTATTGTCTAATAAAACAAATAACTTTATAAAAGTATTCTGTTATATATAAAAAGTTTTTCTGTTTTATTACATTAATAATACTAATAAAACAAAACTTCATCATCGTTATTTTAATTCACACTATTAATCGACCAGGTCGTTCCCAGGAAAGAGGGGGCTTTCCAATAAGGATTTCTCCTTATTGGCGCGTAATTAGGTGACCAAACCTCTCCTTGGCAGAACTTCTAAACATCGTTAATATTGCAAATAATAATATTAATAACTCTGTCATCTCAATTATTAATTTAATTATATAAAAAAAATATCGACAATAATTGAATCAAATAACATGAGATACTATGTAACAATTACTGAAGCAATAATTGAATAAAACTGAGTGACTTCTCACATAAGCATCAATAAACAATACCGTGTGCTACTATGCAATCACGTGTATTCATGTACTTTTAACATCGAATGTTTTAACAGTTAACGGTAAAACTTCCGCCGTTATTTTCATAAAATATTTTTGTCGTTTTCTCAATCCGACAATAATTTCGTTGTGGGGTCCCCCAATGATTGTGTCATCGTACGAATATTCCCCGACCAATCAAATATTATATAACAACTTGCATACTTTGCAAAATTTATAAATATTACCCACAACTATAACATTATATCAAATCCACACCATAATATTCAAAAAATTATTTCGAGAAATTTAAATCTTTATTCATAAACTTTGGGGTCTCACACCTAATATCTTTCGTTCCCCCACTTCATCCCAACACAAAGGTGTTCTACACTTTCTCCCGTAAAAAGCTTCATACGGTGGCATGCCGATACTCACATGGTAACTATTGTTATAAAAAAATTCCATTAGGGGTAGGTGGTCGTCTCAACTTCCCTTGAAGTCCATCACGAAAGTTCTAAGCATGTCCTCAAGAGTTTGTATTGTTCGCTCACTTTGTCCGTCTATCTGTGCATGATAAGTAGTACTCAACCTCAGCTATGTTCCCATCCTTTCTTGCAAGCTTTTCCAAAATTTTGACGTGAAGTGCAGATCTTGATCAGAGACAATTGACACCAGCACTCTATGTCGTGAAACAATTTTCTTTACGTATAAGCCTGCTAGCTGGATCAAACTATATCATATCTTGATTGGTAGACAATGAGTCATCTTTTTTAATTGATCTACAATAACCCAAATAGGATCAAAACCTTTCTGCGTGACTGGAATTCCTACCACGAAGTCCATTGTAATGTGCTCCCATTTTCACTATGTTATTTCCAACAGTTGAAGTAGACCACTCGACATCTAGTGCTCTGCTTTGACCTGTTGACATGTAAGATATTTACTGATGCACTTTGCGATTTCTCGTTTCAGATTGGGCCTCCAAATATGTTGCCTCAAGTCTCGATATATCTTTGTGCCTCCGGGAAGAATGGAATACGTCGTATTGTGTGCCTCATGCAATATTTCTTCTCTTAACTCGGTTATCGCTGATGTAACGAACGAGAATTTTCTAATTAATTTTATTAATTTTAAATATTTATTAAATCAAATAAATATTTAAGTTTATTTATTTATTGAGATAAATAAATATTTGGTGAATTATTGTGCACTAATTTAGTTAAAGAGAGAGTGGGATAGGGAGAGAAATTGAGAGACAATGTTGAGAATCAAAGAAGGAAAAGAAGAAGGCTAATCATCTTGTTAATTATCTATTCCAATAATCAAAGAGGTAATAAGCTATTCTACAAACTCTAGTATATGTGTTCTTGGAGTTTTCTTTTGAAACTTAAATTTTATGGAATGATTAGATAAAAATAGATGTTATATATATGTTGGTAGATGATTATAATCGGTATATGTTGTCTAGGACCCATTTTTAGAATTCAAATTCATATGAAACATGTTTTAAATGAATATTTGGGTCATATTCTTAGTTTATATGTTCTTAAGTTTTTTTTTCATAGAAACTTTGATTTTTGTTGTATAATTTGATGAGATATGGTCTATATGTGTTAGTTGATGATTATAATTTGTTATTAATGCGTAGAAATGATTTTTGTATATTTTAATCTATGAAATCATGTTTTAAAAAAATGAATTTGAGTTCTTAGATGAGTATGTACAATATAGCCTATTTTGAGTCAAAAATTGATATTCAATTCATGTAATAAACTTTAAATTGATGATAATTTGTGATAATACATTCAAAAACAAAAATAAATGGTGGCGTGTTATTTAATTCAAGTGCCACTTGTTAATTTATGTTCGACCAATTTGCTATGAAATTTTATTTACTTCAGGAGAAGTTAGACCATTCCCTAAATATAGAAATTATGAATAGTGATTCTTGTTAGGTTTATGCATAGAAATTGTCGGGTAGATATTAAAGATCACGTGATGTCGGTGGATTTAATTACAATTTGACTTGAAAAAAAGAGATTATCTTAAGATTGGATTCGTTGTTGTACCATGGGGCAAGAATTGAATGTCAATGGAAGTGTGTAAACCTTTTGATTTCGAGGAAATCAAAGGTAGTATTTTATTTTCTGGTAGCATATTCCTTAGACGATCGAGTTGTCTAGTGATGAGGCAAGCTAAGAGGTTGTTAAGAAGAGTGTGCCGGAAACGCAAAGTTTTCAAAATAGGAATTTGGATAAAGCGTGAGCAATTTTTAGTTACGTAATTGATTTAAAAAAAATTACTACAAGGAAGGATATCAAATTAAAGATTGATACCGAAAGGTTATTAAAATTTAAAAAAAGAAACTAGGTTCCGCCAGTATAGGGAGTTGAAGATGTAGTTTTTTTAAAAACTTATAGTTTGAGATATTCGATTCAAGTAAGGAGCACGAAAATGAATCAAGACCTTCGACGATACTTTTGATGGAAAAATATAAAGTAAGAGGTTGCTAAGTGTGCTACAAAGAGCTTAACATGTCAAAAGTCAAAGTAGAATATCAGAATCCAATTGGTTTGTTACAACTATTGAAGTGGACATGGCGATTGTAATGCCCCGGAAAATTGAATATTTTGTAATTACTTTTAATAATGAATAAAATAATATTATTTATTATTACGTGTTGATAAGATGAATGTCGTTCTATGACCTAGAAATGTCGGAATGTCGTAGTATTTTAACTACGTAAGAGAATTAAGGTGTTTGAATTTTTAAGACAAAAATAAAAGCTTTCCGAGAAATTTTTCAAAAAACACTATTCATCAATTTCTGCTCGGGAATTATTTTTGAACTTCCGAGAAATAAGTAACGTTATAATATCAAGGCGATATTGATTATGTAATAATAATCTAAGTATGGAAAACGTAATATTTCGCATGTGGACCTAAATTGAGAACGTTAGGTTTATTAAGCGTAAAGGAAGAAAGTGATGATCGTATAATGTGTATACATTGTATGAAGTGATGAATGTAAGTATAATATGACGTATTGTACTATTATGTATGAAGAACGAGATAACGTATATTACGAACTAGTATACGAGTTAGCATACGAAGATTATACGTGGGGTATCATTGTTAAGATGGTTAACTAAAGATAATGGACTTGTAGGATTATTAGCATAATATGTATAAGTCCAATATAATGTGACAATCAAGTCCAAGTGTTTGATATATCATTAGTCCAAACTATGTAGCACAAGCCCATTAAGAAAGTAGTTAGATTAATTAACCAAGCCCAATAAGAAGCCTTGATCCATGGGTCAAACCAAGTAGGAAGTGGGTAAGCTTGATGGGCAAGGATTATGTGTGATGACCAAGTACTTTATGTGGTTACGAAGTAGACTTAGAGGTCAAGCAATGAATAGTAAGGAGGTGGAGGATGAGGAGGTGGAATGAGGAGGTGGGATGGTTTAAAGTCCATTTTGCCTTAAACTTTAGTTACCTATAAATAAAGAAGCCACAATTCATTTGTTGGTTGTTCAATAATCATCCAACTTCTCTCAAATGTAAGCTACTTATTTGGTAGAGCAAATAAGCACTTTTAAGTCAAAGTTAGATTTTCCAAGAAGAAGAAGTTAGACTTCAAAGGTAATGATCTTTTGTCCAATGTTCTTTCATCTCTATTATGATAGGATGATAAGGGAAGTGTTATTAATGAACATGTATGCTAAGATCATGTAATAGGTTAATAAGGAATGAACTTAAGCCGAATAATTTGGTTAAGCAACTTGAACATTAATAAGTTGCTAGAACCATGATGAACTTATCATATGTTGTCATATGATGATTAGTATGTTGAATATAGCATAAGAACCTTGATTAGTGGACTTAAGTTTTTAATAAGTCATGAGCATGAAGATTTATAGTTCATAATGTGAATAAGTCAATGACTTATGAGAATAAGTTAAAACCTACTTTGTTTATGAGTTGGTTTAATAAGTAACTTGTAATGATCATATGTTGGTTGAAATCCATTTAGAATCATTAAGAATGTAGTTTTTCCGGAATTCACAAGATTGGACGATTATCACCGAATTCGTGAAATTCTCGGAATGGAAGTCGTATTTTGTGTTTGAAGTTGGAAACATTAGTGATCGATGAAGACAAGTCATATTTGGCATTATAGAGTTGTAGACTCAAAAATGACCGAATTCCGACTTAGAACGAAGGAACGAGCGTTGAACGTTCACGGACGTTTATCGTTTTCGTTAAAAATGAACTCATAGGTGAATTTTTAGCAAACCAAGTCAAATAGATAAAATTCTTGCATGAACGCATAAAGTATGAAATTTGTGAACTGTAGGCTTTTGAACGGACCAATTCGGACTTATAACGAAGAAGTTATGCGTCCGGGAAGTTCGTAAAATTTTCAAATCTGCAAAATTATCTAAGGCACAGAGACCGCACCGCGGCGTAACTCACAGCCTTAAAGCCCGCGCTGCAGCACGAGGCTGGAACCGTGCATACTGCTAACTCATGCCGCGGTGCGAGATGCATAGTTAAGTGTGGCGCCGCGGCGCCAGTCCTAGAATTTTGATGGACAAGAATGTTTACAAGTGTAGAATGAAAAAGAACTTGTTAGTAATGAACTGAGATATAAACATAACATTGTAAGGTACTTGTAAGACACTAATGCATGATGATTAAGAGTTAATAATCAATTGAAAGTGAATGTAATGTGAATGATGTAATGAAAGCCGAAAACCTATAATAGTAGATCTAAGTTAGGATTTACATTGAGATGAAGGGTAAGATATAGTAGTATACATACTTGATGATATATAACCTAATGTGGTATGTTATATGATCATGTATTATAGAAACGTAGAGACTTAAAGTGTACGTGTGTTAATCAGTAAGCAGACGTTGAAGGAAAGTATTCTAACCCTTGTTCCAGTTCAGTCTGGACAAGTTTTATAATTCATGTATTCTTTCGCATGAAGTTTTGAACGATGAAGTCTAAAGCCAATTCTTTCGGCTAGACTTATATTATGATTCTATCAAGCATGATTTATGTTTACCGAGTTATATTGGTATGGTTTTCAATCGAAGACCAAGTATGCTAAAATGTTTTTGTCGTTTAACGACGGGCACGTGAGGTTGCCACAACTTAAACGTATACACGTTTAATGAATGTAGTGTTGATCAACATAGAGTACTATGGGCTGATCAACCAGAAGTGCTCATAAGCTATGCCGGACTTACGAACTTAGTGTCGGGTTGTCCTTTTCAAAAGAAATTATGAACTGCTCATAGTTCTAAGCCTTAGTTGATATTTTACTGAATATTGTTGTTGGAAAACGTTTTGAATGAAAAGAAGTGCTATTTTGAATTATCGATAGTACTTCGTAACTATTGTTCAGTTACTGAAGATATATGAGTTCTATGTTTCAAGCATGTTGTTTATTAGAATTATAGTACTTGCTGAGCTAGTCATGCTCACTATTGCTTGAACCATATGAACACAGCTAAGATCGAGCAGACTGAAGGCTCAAGCAAAGATAAGGGCAAGGCAAAGACGAACCCTTAGCTTAGTATGTAATAGAATAGTTCAATGATTGTAATATATTGAATATTATGACAAGAACAAACGAATGGGTTACAAAGAACCTGGGAAATGTAATATTATTTTGAATATATAGAAGTTATATTGGTCCTTTTGAGACTATTTCATGGAATGAATGAATGAATGGTAGTACCGTGTAGCACTATCTGTCGGGTTGGAAGAGACCCGGATTTGGGGGCGTCATAGGTTGGTATCAAAGCATTAGGTTATAAAACTTAAGGGGGGATTAAAAACCTTAAGTCATAACCTTAAGAGGAGTCAAAGAAGTACAAGAAAGGAAAATAACCTTATAAAATGCATTATGATTATGTTATGTGTTTTTATTATTCTACTGACGTGTACTAATCAACTTAATTATTTTGTGTAGATGTCAGGAGTAAATGGTATATTTGTTAATGAGCAAACCATTAGTGAAGAATCGATGAACCAAGTAGAGGTTATACCGAACCCTATCGCAACAGAGCTAGATGTAGTGATCATTGAGTCTGGAGACTCAGAGGAAGTTGACTACATGTCAGTGTTTGATGGGATGATAGAGGAGGAGGTAGAGACAGTCTCCTTTAACCCAGTGGCTATAGCAGCGGAGATAGCTCCTGGGGGGTCGATGATGTCTCTATTCATGTCAGTGTTGGATAGAAATATCCATTACTGTCAAGAGGTCAAGGAGCTGAAAGCAGAGCTCTAAATGGTTAAAGAGGATAAGACTGATGTTGAGTCCATGTGGGAACAGGAACATGACGAGAGGATTTTAGCTAAGGACAAAGTCCACGATTTAAAGCACGAGGTCTTTGAGCTCAAGGAGGAGCTAAAGACCAAGGTGCAGAAGATAGGGAGGATGTCCTATATCTATAGGAGTTCTCACACGGATTTTCAGCAGCAGGTGGCTGGATATCCGGTGGAGGTGGGGCAAACACGGTATACTATTAGCCGTGATATTATTGCCGGTCTTGCCAAGGCATATTTCGATAATGCCTTGAGACAGATGTAGATTAGGGGTAGTCAGACTAGTATGTAAATATTTTTTTTAAGAAGTAGTGACGTAAAGCCCTTTTTGTATTGTAAAGGGTAGTCTTTCGTAAATCCCAATTTTTGAAAAGTGATAGCGGGAAGGTAATGTAATCAGCTTAAGCTGTGTATGTAACCGATGTAGTATTATACTATGAGAATGAATATAAAGACCTTTTTATGGAAAGCAATGAGTTATGGATGTTGGAATTATGGTTTATATTAATGATAACTATAAAGAAAGGAATAATAACGAAATGTGTTTATTGTATCAGCAAAATGTCGCCAAGAAGAGTGCAATGTAATCAAGGTACGAACGTGAATCAAACGGAGGGAGGTCTGGTTAATCTGATGCAGAGTTTGTTAACTTATTAACAGCTACCTTTAATAGAATAGGGGCTAATATCCCCGTAAATCCAGGAGTAGCACGAGCTACTACCTTTAAGGATTTCAAGAGTGTAGGACCGCCGGAGTTCAAAGGAACTACGGACCCTATTGAAGCCCAAACGTGGGTTAAGGAGATAGAGAAGGCATTTGTAATAGCAAATGTCGACGAGTCCCAAAAGGTTGCCTTTGCGACCTATATGATGAAGTGAGAGGCCAACTTTTAGTGGGAAGCCAATCAGGCTAGGGTTGGGATAGCAAATTTGACGTGATATAGGTTCAAGGAGATATTCTTTGAGAACTACTTTCCCACGAACATGCAAGGGAGGATGGAGATGCGATTTTTTTGGAGTTGAAATAAGGGGACATGACGGTTCCCCAATACGCCGCCAAGTTTAATGAACTGGCAAGGTTCGCTCCACATCAAGTGGATACTGAGGTGAGGAAGGCGCGATGGTTCGAGCAGGGCTTGAAACCCTGGCTCTATAACCGTATATCGGTATTCCAAAGTACTTCTTTTGGGACCGTTTTAGAGAAGGCGATAATCACCGAAGGTGGTAGTGAGGCGTTGAGCCAATACCACAAAGAAAAGAAGAATAAGGGAAAGGTTAATGGGAGAGTCAAGATTGAGGGAGCCAGTGGTAGTGGTGAGGGTCAAAAAAGGAAGGTATTTAGCTCTGGGAATACCAGAGTGAAGCAAGGAGACCCGAAGAAAAGAATGGAGGCCTGCAAGACTTGTGGGAAGACTCATTTAGGAGTCTGTCTCAAGGGGAAGGTCGTCTGTTACAATTGTGGATAGGAGGGGCACATTGCGCCTAATTGTCCGAGTCCGAAGAAGAACCACGGATGCTTTGTGTGTGGATCAACTGACCACATGGCAAAGAACTGTTCGAAGAAGGGGACGAACGGGAATTGGGGCGCTAATAGCGGTAAGCTAGCTATTAATGGGCCAGCACAGCCGGGTAGGTCAATGGGCCATACCTTTAACATGACAGTCCAAGATGCAGTTGCATCAGGGGACGTTGTCAGTAGTATTATTCCGATTAACGATATCAATTTATACGTGCTGTTTGATTCGGGTGCTACTTGTTCGTTTATAGCATACGATTTTGCTAGACGATTAGGATTACTTCCCAAAAAGTTGCTTATACCTTTAAATATTAAGGTAGCAAACAAAGAAATAATTCTTGTTGAAGATGTTCATAAGAGTTGTTGTGTAGATATACGGGGTTGTAAATTATCGGTAGATTTGTTACCGATAAAGTTAGGAGAATTCGATGTAATTCTCGGAATGGATTGGTTAGTGAACCATGGGTCAATTATAGATTGTCAAAATAAATGTGTGAACATTAAGATGTTAGAACAACCTCGGGTAGTATTTTACGGGAATAGATCGCCAGGACGTTCGTGTTGTCTAACCATGACACAAACTAGGAAATTGTTAAGGAAGGGATGCGTAGGCTATTTGTGTCATGTTGTTGATACCCAGAGAGTGGTAGCAACCATGGAACAAATACCTATAGTGAGGGAATTCGCCGATGTATTTCCGAGCGAATTATCGGTCTTCCGTCGGATAGGGAGACAGAGTTTGTGATAGACATTGTGCCAGGAGCGACACCAGTTTCCAGGGCACCGTATCGTATGGCGTCAGTGGAGATGAAGGAGTTGATGGTGCAGTTGCAAGAACTATTGGACCGAAAGTACATTCAACCGAGTGTTTCGTCGTGGGGGGCACCGGTACTGTTTGTCAAGAAGAAGGACAAATCATTAAGACTGTGTATCGAGTATCGAGAGTTAAACAAGTTAACAATAAAGAATAAATACTCATTGCCCAGGATCGATGATCTCTTTGATCAGTTGAAAGGGGCTAAGTATTTTTCAAAAATAGATTTAAGAACGGGGTATCATCAGTTGAAAGTTAGGAAGGAGGATGTGCCAAAGATAGCATTCAGGACTCATTATGGTCATTACGAGTTCCTGGTGATGTCGTTTGGGTTGACAAATGCACCAGCTGCATTTATGGATATGATGAACAGAGTGTTCAAATAATATTTGGACAAGTTCGTCGTGGTGTCTATAGATGATATTCTGGTCTATTCTAAGACGCCGGAAGATCATGCTGAACACCTAAGATTAGTGTTAGAGACACTTAGGAAGGAGAAATTGTATGCGAAGTTCACTAAGTGTGAATTTTGGTTGGAGAAGGTGCAATTTCTAGGTCATGTCATTGACCATGAGGGAATTTCAGTAGATCCAGTGAAGGTGGAAGCCGTGATGAATTGGGAACAGCCGAAAACGTCGACCGAGGTGCGGAGTTTCCTAGGGTTAGCAAGTTACTATCGAAGATTCATCCAGGACTTTTAAAAGATAGCTACTCCGTTGACTAACTTGACGAGGAAGACGGTGAAATACGCTTGGACTGACAAGTGCGAGGACAGTTTTCAAGAACTGAAGAAGAGATTGAGTGAAGCGCCTGTTTTGTCATTGCTTGATTACATAGGAAATTTTATAGTTTATAGCGATGCTTCGCATAGAGGACTTGGTTGTGTGCTCATGCAGCATGGCAAGGTCATTACGTATGCATCTAGGCAGTTGAAGGATTATGAGAAAGTTTACCCTACTCATGATATGGAACTGGCCGTAGTAGTTTTTGCCCTAAAGATATGGAGACATTATCTTTATGGAGAAAAATGTGAGATATACACGGACCACAAAAGTCTAAAATATATCTTCACACAGAAGGAGTTGAATATGAGGCAGAGTAGATGGCTGGAGTTTATAAAGGATTACGACTGTGAAATCCTGTATCACCCTGGAAAAGCCAATGTAGTTGTCGACGCCTTAAGTAGGAAGGGTCAGGAAAAGTTGTCTTTATTGATGGCTCAAACTGAGTTAATAACAGATATGGCTAGAATGGAGTTGGAAGTAAAGCTACCAAGTGAAGGAGGACAAATGTTGTTTGCGACGGAGATGCAATCTACCATTGTAGAAAGAATTAAGAAGGTACAACTCAAAACTGTTGAGTGTGACCGGATGAAGGAGCGGCTGGCCAATGAAAAAGATACTAAGTACAATCTTGATAATGAGGGATTATTGAGATTTGAAGGAAGAATTTGGGTTTTGAGTGAGACGGAATTAAGGGAGCAGGTTCTACAAGAGGCTCATAGTTCGAGGTTTTCGAGTCATCCTGGTAGCACTAAGATGTATCAAGATCTTCGACAGAGTTTCTGGTGGCCGAACATGAAGAGAGAAATAGCCGAGTACGTGAGTAGGTGCTTGACTTGCCAAAGAGTTAACGCCGAACATCAACAACCCAGTGGCTTGCTACAGTCATTAGAAATTCCAGAGTGGAAATGGGAGAATATCACGATGGATTTTGTGGTGGGACTTCCGACTACTCAGAAGGGGTATGATGCGATTTGGTTAATAGTGGACCGGTTGACAAAGTTGGCTCACTTTTTGCCAATTAGGGTCAAGTATAACTTAGACCAATTAGCTAGACTTTATATTAAGGAAATAATCTCCAGACATGGAGTACCAATATCGATTGTGTCAGATCGTGACCCACGATTCACATCGACTTTTTGGAGGAGTCCACAAGAGCAGTTGGGAACGCAGTTGAAGCTAAGTACGGCGTATCATCCACAGACGGATGGACAAAGCGAGAGGACAATTCAGACGTTAGAAGATATGTTAAGATCTTACGTTATGGATCTCAAGGGTAGTTGGGATGATCATCTACCATTAGTGGAGTTTGCGTATAATAATAGTTACCATGCAAGCATAGGTATGCCGCCTTACGAAGCTTTATATGGGATGAAATGCAGAACGCCACTGTATTGGGATGAGGTAAGAGAACACCGAATGTTGGGACCAGAATTGTTGCAACAGACAGCGGATATTGTCAAGAAGATACAAATGTGTCTTCTAGCAGCTCAAGACAGACAGAAGAAGTTTACGGATCCGCATAGAGAGAATCGTGAGTTTGAAGTAGGTTCGTACGTATTCCTAAAAGTATCTCCCTGGAAAGGAAAGATACATTTTAGAAAGAAGGAAAAGTTAAGTCCGAGGTTTATAGGACCTTTTGAGGTATTAAAACGGGTAGGTGAGGTAGCTTATATGATAGCATTACCTCCAGACCTAGAACGAATACATAATGTATTTCACGTATCCGTGTTACATCCTTATAAGCCAAATTATAAGCACGTGATAGAATATGAAATTATTCATGTCGAGAAGGACTTAACGTACGAGGAAACGCCAATTCAAATTGTCGATAGAAAAGAACAAGTTCTGCGGAACAAAGTCATACCTTCAGTAAAGGTGATATGGAAGAACCATAATGCGGAAGAAGCAACGTGGGAATTAGAAGAAATGATGAAAAAGAATTACCCTCATTTATTTGTGTAATTTTTTTTTATATATAGCGAGATTCTGGGGACAGAATCCTTATAAGGGGGAGAGAGTGTAACGCCCCGGAAAATCGAATATTTTGTAATTACTTTTAATACTGAATAAAATAATATTATTTATTATTATTACGTGTTGATAAGATGAATGTCGTTCTATGACCTAGAAATGTCGGAATGTCGTAGTATTTTAACTACGTGAGAGAATTAAGGTGTTTGAATTTCTAAGACAAAAATAAAAGCTTTTCGAGAATTTTTTTGAAAAACACTATTCATCGATTTATGCTTGGGAATTATTTTTGAACTTCCGAGAAATAAGTAACGTTATAATATCAAGGCGATATTGATTATGTAATAATAATCTAAGTATGGAAAATGTAATATTTCGCACGTGGACCTAAATTGAGAACGTTAGGTTTATTAAGCGTAAAGGAAGAAAGTTATGATCGTATAATGTGTATACATTGTATGAAGTGATGAATGTAAGTATAATACGACGTATTATACTATTATGTATGAAGAACGAGATAACGTATATTACGAACTAGTATACGAGTTAGCATACGAAGATTATACGTGGGGTAAAATTGTTAAGATGGTTAACTAAAGATAATGGACTTGTAGGATTATTAGCATAATAAGTATAAGTCCAATATAATGTGACAATCAAGCCCAAGTGTTTGATATATCATTAGTCCAAACTATGTAGCACAAGCCCATTAAGAAAGTAGTTAGATTAATTAACCAAGCCCAATAAGAAGCCTTGATCCATGGGTCAAACCAAGTAGAAAGTTGGTTGAAATCCATTTAGAATCATTAAGAATGTAGTTTTGCCGGAATTCACACGATTGGACGATTATCGTCGAATTCGTGAAATTCTCGGAATAGAAGTCGTATTTTGTGTTTGAAGTCAGAAACATTGGTTTTGGATGAAGACAGGTCATATTTGGCATTATAGAGTTGGGAACTCGAAAATGACCGAATTCTGACTTAGAACGAAGGAACGAGCGTTGAACGTTCACGGACGTTTATCGTTTTCGTTAAAAATGAACTCATAGGTGAATTTTTAGAAAACGAAGTCAAATAGATAAAATTCTTGCATGAACACATAGAGTATGAAATTTGTGAACCGTAGGATTTTGAAAGGACCAATTCGGACTTATAACGAAGAAGTTATGCGTCCGGGAAGTTCGTAAAATTTTCAAATCTGCAAAATTATCTAAGGCACAGAGAGACCGCATCATGCCACAACTCACGACCTCTTTAAAGCCCATGACCGCAAAGACGAGGTCGAACTGCATATATCGCTAACTCTGCGCTGCGCGAGAGATGCAGAGTTAAGTGTGGCACCGCGGCGCCAGTCCTAGAATTTTGATGGACAAGAATGTTTACAAGTGTAGAGTGAAAAGGAACTTGTTAGTAATGAACTGAGATATAAACATAACATTGTAAGGTACTTGTAAGACACTAATGCATGATGATTAAGAGTTAATAATCAATTGAAAGTGAACGTAATGTGAATGACGTAATGAAAGCTGGAAACCCATAATAGTAGATCTAAGTTAGGATTTACATTGAGATGAAGGGTAAGATATAGTAGTATACATACTTGATGATATATAACCTAATGTGGTATATTATATAATCGTGTATTGTAGAAACGTAGAGACTTAAAGTGTACGTGTGTTAATCAGTAAGCAGACGTTGAAGGCAAGTATTCTAACCCTTGTTCCAGTTCAGTCTGGACAAGTTTTGTAATTCATGTATTCTTTTGCATGAAGTTTTGAACAATGAAGTCTAAAGCCAATTCTTTCGGCTAGACTTATATTATGATTCTGTCAAGCATGATTTATGTTTACCGAGTTATATTGGTATGGTTTTCAATCGAAGACCAAGTATGCTAAAATGTTTTTGTCATTTAACGACAGGCACGTGAGGTTGCCACAACTTAAATGTATACACGTTTAATAAATGTAGTGTTGATCAATATAGAGTACTATGGGTTGATCACCCAGAAGTGCTCTTAAGCTATGCCAGACTTACGGACATAGTGCCGGGTTTTCCTTTTCAAAAGAAATTATGAACTGCTCATAGTTCTAAGCCTTAGTTGATATTCTACTGAATATTGTTGTTGGAAAACATTTTGAATGAAAAGAAGTGCTATTTTGAATTATCGATAGTACTTCATAACTATTGTTCAGTTACTGAAGATATATGAGTTCTATGTTTTAAGCATGTTGTTTATTAGAATTATAGTACTTGCTGAGCTAGTCATGCTCATTCTTTCTTGAACCATTTGAACACAGCTAAGATCGAGCGGACTGAAGGCTCGGGCAAAGATAAGGGCAAGGCGAAGACGAACCCTTAGCTTAGTATGTAATAGAATAGTTCAATGATTGTAATATATTGAATATTATGACAAGAACAAACGAATGGGTTACAAAGAACCTGGGAAATATAATATTATTTTGAATATATAGAAGTTATATTGATCCTTTTGAGACTATTAATGAATGAATGGTAGGACCGTGTAGCACCATCTGTCGGGTTGGAAGAGACCCGGATTTGGGGGCGTCACAGCGATAGATTTCATGGTAGTTCAAAATTAACATATTCTTTTCGATCAAAATTAGATTTTATTTAGGTTAGTTGGAAAAGTTATATGCCAAAGGAATTGTTTCAAGGCACGATGTTCCAATATCAATCGTGTCGAACCGAGATGCACGATTCACATCAAAATTTTAGAAAAGTTTGCAAAAGCGCGTGGAACCACAGTTAAAATGAGTACGTTATCTCATCTACAAATCGATTGGCAAACTAAAAGGACAATCTAGACATCGGAAGGCATGCTAAGCGCTTGTGTTATTGATTTCAAGAAGAATTAGAATGACCATTTACTTTTAGTTTAGTTCATCACGAAGAACATCCGTGTACCGTATAGCAGATTGTAGAGATCGTTAAGTAATAAAAGCAAGATTGTTAGCTGCTCAAGACAAACAGAGGAAATATGTGGACTAACATTATCAAAAGTGAGAATTTATAGTAGATAGTTTTCATTTTTTTAGAACATCTCACTTGAAGAGAAATATAAAATTTAGTAAAAAGGGAAAGCTAAAACCGAGGTTCTTAGTTTTTATGAGGTAGCCTTACCTCTACAGTAAGTATTCGCAATGTTTTCATGTTTCATGACTATAATCGTATAGACCATATTATAAGCATATCATAAAGTATGAACCATTTCAATTTGAGAAAGATTTGTCTTACGAAGAAATTCCTGTCTAAATGATTGATAGGAAAGAGCAAGTACTTAGACACAAAGTAATACCTTCTGTTAAGGTAGTCTGGCGGAACCACAATGTTGTACTAGCTGTGTGGGAAATCGAAAACAAAATGGTGGAAGATTATCCTCAGTTGTTTGCTTAGTATATGTATAACGATTCTGGGGACATAATCTTTTTAAGGGGGGGAAGAATGTAATGAATGAATTTATTGAGTCGTGACTCTAGGGACATAATTCTTTTAAGAAGGGAAGGATGTAACGAACGAGAATTTTCTAATTAATTTTAAATATTTATTGAAACAAATAAATATTTGAGTTGATTTATTTATTGAGATGAATAAATATTTGGTGAAATTATTGTGCACTAATTTAGTTAAAGTGTGTTAGAATAATTAAATTAATGTGTGATAATTTTATGATTTGAAGATTTAATTTAATGATACAATTAAATTAAATGAATTATTAAATAATTATAATAATGTCCTAATTTAATTTAATAATTAAATTAGTGATTTATTAGTTTGTTAAATAAAATTATAATTTATTGTGGAAATTATAATTATATGGCAACTGTTAATTTGAATTATGAATTGAACAAATTATTTGGTATAATGAGTGTGACAAATTGAGCCATATGATATAAGCAATATAAAAATAAATTAGAAAGTCTAATCTAAGGTGCAACCAAACATGGCCTTGTGGCCTTTGGCATATAACAACTGATGTAGCTCTTTGTTTTTTAACTAATGAGTATGTGGGTTATATGTGTATATCAGTTTAAGTTTACGTGTTTTTCCTAAGGCTAAGAACAAAAAGGCTAAGAAGAACAGAGAAAATATAGAGAAAGAGAGGGTGGGCTAGGGAGAGAAATTAAGAGACAATGTTGAGAATCAAAGAAGGAAAAGAAGAAGGCTAATCATCTTGTTAATCATCTATTCCAAGAATCAAAGAGGTAATAACCTATTCTATAAACTCTAGTATAAGTGTTCTTGGAGTTTTCTTTTGAAACTTAGATTTTATGGGATGATTTGATAAAAATAGATGTTATATATGTTGATAGATGATTATAATCTGTATATGTTGTCTAGGAATGATTTTCAAAAATCAAATTCGTATGAAACATGTTTTAAATTAATATTTGGGTTATAATCTTAGTTTATATGTTCTTGAGTTTTTTTCATAGTAACTTTGATTTTTGTTGTATAATTTGATGAGATATGGTCTATATGTGTTAGTTGATGATTATAATTTGTTATTAATACATAGAAATGATTACGGTATGTTTTAATATATGAAATCATGTTTTAAAAAGATGAATTTAAGTTCTTGGATGAGTACGTACAGTATAGCCTATTTTGAGTCAAAAAATTAATGTTTAATTCATGTAATAAATTATAAATTGATGATCATTTGTGTTAATACATTCAAGAAAAAAATAACGCAAGTTGAATGAATCAATTTGGTTAAGAAATGAATTCGTAGTGAATGAATTCGCTAAACATGTTAAAATATGAAAATTTAGTATAAACATGAGTTTTGGGTCAAGATTTGGGTTAGTTAGTGTTTTTGTAAAAAAAAATTTCTTTGGTATGTTGTATTTCTATGAATTAAGAATCCATAGAATTGAAAACGGACTAATTTGGATGTGTATAATTTGAGTTATGAAGATTAGTAGGAGAAAAAGGGTCAAAAATCGCATGAACAGTAAACTACTAATTCTGGTTCTGCTAAAAGGCATAGCTGCACTGTGCCCTAAGTCTATTAAGGCACAAATGCTCTCTAGGGCACATTTGTGCTATTCCCAATGCTTATTTGGGCGCAACTGCGCTCATGGAGTGTCAGGTGTGACTGTTTTGACCTCTTTTGGTAAAATGACCATAACCTTTTTTTACGAACTTTGATTAAGGCGATTCAGGATGATTCGGAAATATAACGAGTAGAACTACAACTTTCATTCATTAAGTTTTTCAATTTGAGTTCGGCAACAGGGGTCAAAATGGTCATCTTCGGGACTGATGTGAATTCGGAGGCAATCGGAGGGTGTCGGGCATGCACGTATGCAAGTGTAGTGCTTCTGACGATAAAAGATGTTGTTCTAAGTTATAAAACATGAATGTTAGTAAATATAATGATGTTTAACATTAATACATGATGTATTATATAAGTTGCATAAGCATACTAAGCGTACGCAAGAGAGACGAATTGGTCGTGTGACGAATGAACGTCGAAACGCCGTGACAAGTGTAAATGAACGTAAAAAATGTTTCAATTCCATTGAGATGAACATTATAAGCTATGGAATGGGGTTAATATAAAACTAATAAGGAGTCCTAGGAAAACTTAAAAACTTGAATGAACTTTGAGTTTGACTAAGAAGAAATATAGTATTGATTAATAAGTTATATTGGATTGAAAATTAATGTTGTAAGAGTTGAGAATGTGATTTAGATGCTAAAAGTCATATGTTATATTTCAGTGAGTTTTTAGATTCGTGTTATGTGGTTGATTAATATGGTTAAACCTTAAACTAAAGTTTATAACTTAATTAAGATGAGAATTGAATCTATGAGGAGGATGTATATGTAGCTAATTGATGCGATAATCCTAATGGTATGTGTAGGATATTGGAGTACGTGAGTTGTAATTATATAGCTTATGCAGGAGGCAAGTTCCCTGACCTTTTCTACTTTATTATTCTGCAAGGTTTTCTTTTCACCGTTATTTTATTATACTTATGCAAGTCTCCTAACCTTACTTTTACGTTATGCAAGTTTCTTGAATCTATTATTCAATTGAGCAAGTTCTCTAACCCTAATCTTTTATTATGCAACTTCCTATTCCTAAATTTTTATCGTTATACAAGTTCTTTAACCCTAATTTATTGTTGAGCAAGTTAATTAATCTTTGTTTCTTCATTCCAAATGAGATTACTTTGGTTATTCAAAGTCTGTAATTTTATAGTGAACAATGTGTTTATTCAGCTACGAATAATTGTTGTTTAATCTCTGATCACCAATGTCATTGCACTATCTTACATTATTGTACCGAACTCTTAGTTGACTAGCGATTCTTTATTGATTCAACTAATCCTTAGTTGATGAATATTCTAAACTCTAAATTACCCTTAAAGTCAGTTCAAACAAAACTTCCTTTGGTTTACTTATGTACCCACATAATTTTAACAGCATGTAGTCGATTATTAACACTTGTTCAATTTAGAAACCGTTAATACTCTATCTCTTATTGATTCATCGGTATACCTTGTTCATGAATATATTGTAATCAAACTCTTGAATAGTTATTGATCCCTATTTGATTTAACTAGTACTTGGTTGATGAGCGTTTTAAAGATCTAGAATTCCTTTGAAGTTAATTGCAAACCAAACTTCCTTTGGTATGGAACCTAATGATCTAAGTTGAGATGAACAACCCTATATCAGGGGATTATTTTAGAGCTACGCAATAGCGTTAAAATGTTTGCGCAATACATAGTACAAAAGGCTGATCACCTGGAGTATGAAATGATGGTCCACATAGTCATTTAGACTGTTAAATGTTATAGTAGAAACACCTATTAAACAAGGACATAGAAGATGATTATTGTCTTTTAGACTGTTAAAGGTTAAAGTAAAAGTACTTGATAACCTAGAACATAGTTCGTGGTCTTGTGACCCTCAATGTATTCCTTTGATGTTGATATATGTTGTTAACTTAAAAGTTCATTATTCCTTTGAACTTATAGCTTTTGAATTAGAGTTTATTGTTCCGGTAAGAGTACTTTACCATTGAAAGCTCAGTTAATTGTTATTCATAGAATGTTATTGTATACTATCTTTCTTGTGGGAAATTGTTTGCTCACTCTTGCACAAAACAATGCAGATGAAGTTAAGAGGTTTGAAGAGCTTTCTAAAAGCAAGGGCAAAGGCAAAGTGCTTAATTAGACGAAATTTAATTTACCTTCTATTTATGAATCTTATGTAATAGACTTGATTATGGTTATGTTCTAATAATATTCTGCTGATAATTATAATGATAAAGGTTAGATGACCTGGAATTTATTTGAGATCACGTAACCAAATAATGGGGGATTTATTGTTTAAACTTTTGAGTTTAATTATATCCTTTGTTTATGGGTAGTTAGTTATGATTTAATTGGACAATGAATACCAAATCTGTGCGATTGAAGTACCCGGATTTGGGGGTGTCAAAAGTTGGTATCAAAGCTTTAAGTTATGAACCTTAGGTGGGGAAACCTTAGGCTATAACCTTCTAGGAGATCGAAAATATAGAGGTGATAAACTCTCATCGAGTTCTAAGGAATGAATTAAGGAAATTCATTAAAGATAAAATGATAAAAGACTTTATGTGCTTATGTGTTAACAAACCTATGTGCTCACGAGTATTATACATATCGAGTTGTGGGAGTTATTAAAACTTTGTTGTCAGAATGATTGATGAAGGAAGATAGGGATTAGAAGCCTAAGAAGTTCGTACAGTCTGAGTATGGTTGGTATTGGGAAAGCCATACCCATTGATTTCTATTGTAGAACTTGGGTATGAGCTTGAGTTTGATCGTGAAGATGAATTTGAGAAGGTAAAGATGAAGTATGAGTAAGAGAAGTTAGGAAAGCCATAGAGCACCAAGCCACGCTAGCGAAAGAGAATGTTACGATTCAAGACCTTACCCCGCGACTGGGAGGTGTAGAGCAGGTATTAGCTCAGTTAGGATGTTAAAGAGGATAGTTATTAACGAGATTGTGTAGGAATGACTTGGTAAAGGAGTAACCAAAGCTTGCGAGAGATGAGGATCCGTGGGTGAAGGCTTTTAAACATATATATCACATTGAAGATAAGTCAAAAAAAGGCCAAGCAATGGATAGGGCTCGAGATTTAGTCTTCCACTTTCTTGTGCAGGTTGAGGTTGTCTGGGGTACACAATGGATCGTAGGACGATGATTCGTATCGTGGAGCAAGAGCGCAATGAAGCTTTACAACATGGAATGTTCTTATAGATTGTGAAAAAAACATTAAGATGACATATAAATCATGATGAAAATTAATAAGATGTAAATCCTGACTTTTAAAATAAATAGTGGGATATGATGAAGTAATCTTGGAATTTTATTATTGTAGGATAAATGATATAAATAGCAGTGAGGCTATTTTTGTTAAGTTTTAGAGTAATAAATGAATAAAGATACCGTTGTTTATTAAGATATATTATGTGGTTGAGATAACCTTAAATGTTCTGATATGTGAATGAATGATGATCTAATAGTGCAAATTTTAAATAGTAAGATGTTGCCTAGAAGAAGACAACAGCGTCAACAGACCCTTGAGGAATATATATACAATAATGAGGCTAATGCTAACCCAGTGCCGCAGTTGGTGAATTTGTTGGTGGGAGCACTGACAAATCAATTGAATTCCTGGCTGTATAGTCAAATCTTGATGTTTCAACTGAATTCGTTCACAATAGGGTTGGAAAGGATGATTATCGTGGACAGAGAAGGTAATACGCTGACATGCAATCAAGAATAGAGGGAAAAGAAAGGTGAAAATGGAGATAAGTCAGGAGGTAGCCGTAGGGGTAATGTTCAGAAAAAAAAGTGGAACAAAAATGTCACCGCTGGAAATCAGCAAAGGAATGAGAAGAAGAAAGTGGTGGCGTGTAACAATTGTGGAAAGAGACATGTGAGTGTTTGTTTGAAAGGAAAGAGAGTGTGCTTTAATTGTGGCTTGAAAGGCCACATTGCACCAAAATGTCGAAGTCTAAGGAAGGGAGCCTGCTTCATATATGGATCGAAGGAGCACCTTGCTCGAGATTGTCCAAAGAAAGAGGCTAGAAAAGAAAGCGAAAGCAAGGGGGCAGCAGCAGTGGCAAGCTGGTTATTGTGGAATCCAGTCCGCCGAGTCGACTAACTGAACATTCATCCAATATGACGATGCAGGATGCAATGCAAGGTATGGTTTCGATCAGTGATCTAAATGGTGGCTTGTTATTTAATTCAAGTGCCACTTGTTAATTTATGTTTGACCAATCTGCTATGAAATTTTATTTGCTTCAGGAGAAGTTAGACCATTCCCTAAATATAGAAATTATGAATAGTGATTCCTGTTAGGTTTATGCATAGAAATTATCGGGTAGATATTAAAGGTCACGTGATGTCGGTGGATTTAATTACAATTTGACTTGGAAAAAAAGATTATCTTAAGATTGGATTGGTTGTTGTACCATGGGGCAAGAATTGATTTTCAATGGAAGTGTGTAAACCTTTTGACTTCGTGGAAATCAAAGGTAGTATTTTATTTTATGGTAGTATATTGCTTAGACGATCGAGTTGTCTAGTGATTAGGCAAGCTAAGAGGTTGTTAAGAAGAGTGTGCGGGAAAGGAAAATTTTTCAAAATAGGAATTTGGATAAAGCATGAGCAATTTCTAAGTTATGTAATTGATTTAAAAAAATTACTACTAGGAAGGATATCAAATTCAAGATTGATATAGAAGGATTATTGAAATTTATAAAAAAAAAAAAGAAACTAGGTTCCGCCAGTATAGGGAGTTGAAGATGTAGTTTTTAAAAAAACCTCATAGTTCGAGATATTCGATTCAAGTAGGGAGCACGAAAATGAATCAAGACCTTCGACGATACTTTTGATGGCAAAATATAAAGTGAGAGGTTACGAAGTCTGATACAAAGATCTTAACATGTCAAAAGCCAAAGCAGAATATCAGAAGCCATTTGGTTTGTTACAACTATTGAAGTGGACATGGCGATAGATTTCGTGGTAGTTCAAAATCAGAATATTCTTTCCGATCAAAATTAGATTTTATTTAGGTTATTGGAAAAGTTATATGCCAAAGGAATTGTTTCAAGGCACGGTGTTTCAATATCAATCGTGTCGAACCGAGATGCACGATTCACATTGAATTTTTAGAAAAGTTTGCAAGAGCGCGTGGAACCACAATTAGAAATGAGTACGTTATGTCATCTGAAAATCGATTGGCAAACTAAAAGGACAATCTAGACATCGGAAGGCATGCTAAGCGCTTGTGTTATGGATTTCAAGAAGAATTAGAATGTGAAAGTATTATGCATACAAGCCAATCATGTATGATGATAAAGCATATACTGTGTAATCAATCTTATTTATTTATTAATAAAAGAATTATTTATTAAAGGCATTTATTATCTACATGGTGCTGTTTTAAAAATATGTGATAAACCCATAGTTTTAAGCAACGCTTTTAGAATAATGATGATGATCATTCTAATGAGATCTAAATTCTTAGAAAGCTTAAAACTAAAATAGTTCCCAATCATTGGATTACTAAATTGGGGATTAGTGAATCCGGATAGATTGGTACATACGTTGCTTGCTCATTGGATGAGGATGATTGATCTCATGATCATTTGTGTGGAGACACTAAAGCAAGTATGTAGGTGCTTATTAGAGAATAAGTTCAATCAACGCGACTCGCTAAGGAATACTTAATGGAGTTTTACTTACCGTCAATAGGAATTCAGTAGTGATAGTAGTACAAAAATGATCCTTAGACTTGAGATCATCATAGTATCTTATATATAATGAATTACACTTTGACTTATTCCTTAAGACTCTTAGAGTATATCAAAGGGTATGCTTGGGTGTAATAAGTTATATATGAAGATAATGAATGATCAATAAAGAATCTACCACTTCTAGTAAAAGGAGAAATGTCCTATGTGATTCGATAAATGACAACCCAGAATCCTTGGCGAAGGTGGAATGAAATTAGAAAGTAGTTTCTAATTTGCATTCATTAGAGTTGTTCATTTAGGAATCGAAATACATATAATTAAATTAAATAAGACTTGACAAGAATTCCATGTCTTATATTTAATTGGGGACATTGTATGGTGGAAGGATTGAATTGTACGGTAACTATTTACTCAAAGGTTCTTTTATGATTAATGTTGAAATCTATATTATCCGGAAAGTCGCTTGATCGCTAGGAGAGGCTTATCCCTATTGTAGAATAAATATTATTTATTTAAATAAATTATTTGTTTAATTTATTTATTTAAATGAGATTAAATTGTTCTAATTGATTTATTCACAACCTGCTTAATATGGAGAACCTAAAGGGTCACACCATAAAAGGAAGAATAATTATTTAAGAAGTTAATGGCATAATTGTAATAATATGTTAAGTATATTTAATTTAATCTATGGTGATAGAATAAATTAAATAGCTTAATATTATTATTTAATATTTTAGAAATATTAAATATAAATTAATAAGAGGAGTCTTATTAATATTATTACAATTATTATTATTTTAATTTCTAAAAGGTTTAGGAATTAATTTAATATAAGTACTCTCATTTATTCCTAATTGGATTAGGAAAGAAAATTAGTTAAAGGAGTTTAATTAATTACCCCTAATAGGATTAGGGGAGCCCATTTAATTAAAAGAGTTTAATTAAATAAATAATACCTTATTTTAATTAAAATAGGTTACATGATATCTTTTTATAGAGGAGTCTTATATCGGATATCAAATATATCGTAATTCCTAGTTTTGAGAGAACACCCTTTTTCTTATACGGATAGGAAAAACTAGGGTTTGAGCCAACATCCCTTCTTCTTGAAAAATTCCTCTTCCTTGGTGGATCACCTATAGAGGCCATACACTTGGGTGGCTTACATTGATCAAAGGAAGGAATCTACCCAGAGATTCAAGGAGATCGCGGAGAAGTAGGAGGTGAACTCGTACCTGAGGAAGCTCGTTTCTACAAGGGTATGATTTCATAATTTCTTATTCTTCGTTTAATTAATAATATGCATAAAGGATGATCCGGGTAATTGGTTTGTGAAAAATTTTAAAATCTGATTTTATCTCGCTTCCGCTATAATTTGTAATTTGATTGCTACTTTGATTTTCACTAAAACCTAACAGTGGTATCATGAGCCAAACTTTATGCGAATTATTAATTATTTTGATTCCATATATGTTTGGGTATGTATTTAGAATAATTTATTGGGCATAATTTGTTGTATAAAATTATTATTAAAAAATAAATAAATAAATAAATAAAAACTGCCGAAAACATTTTTTTTTTCTTCGAATCCGTGCATGTCAATTTTTTTAAGGAATCCGGCGTGATTTTTTTCACATGGTTGATTTCTGCAGTGGCGGTACATATATGTCCAGTGTTATCAAATCAAAAAAAAAATTTAATTTAGATGGTATGGATTTATTTTGTCAAAAGTTGAGTCCTTTTGATGTGTTCGGGTTTTGATTGCAACATTTATTTATTTTTTTTAGGGGCCGTATATATATATATATATATATATATATATATATATATATATATATATATATATATATTGTTAGCAATTGAACAAAAGCGTGTCCTACCACCACTTTTTTTTTTAAAAAAGTAGGACTTTTATTATATATATATATAATTGTTATATATATATATATATATATATATATATATAATCTTAATAATTTTATAATTAAAATAAAAGAGTTTATTTTAATCTTGAAATTGGATTTCATGCAACATAAAATTGCCCATTAAATGATACTCATATATATATGGAATGATTTAATTTATTGATACATATGATGATATGTATGATAATAAATGGGATTGATTATGGACAATTGACCAATATGATTGGAATTATTTTAGTTGGATGTTTGAATGAATGAGTTTTATTAAATGGGGTCTGCGTGCCTGCCTTTTTCTCGGTTTTCTTCTTGATGTAAATTCTATCTCTCTCTCCATGTACTTCCCTCGATCACGATCAAGATTTCTATTTAAATTAAATAGTTTATGTAATAGGACTAGTTAGAATTTTTAGAAGAACCAAAGATCAAGGAGCAAGGAGCGCTAAAAGACCCGTTTGTAATGGAGCCCTAAGTTTAAATGTAATAGTTATATTTAAATGTTTATTCTTTGCACCCTGGGGTTTGACCTTTCTGGTTCACTTGGTGGCTCTAGTGAACCAAACTAGAATAAAAGTCCATAATCAATCCGGTAGAATATAGTATTCTATATGTGCATGCTAGTATTATATATATATTATATATTATGCAAACATGCTTCGCATGTTTAATAATATGACACGTATTTTATATATATATTTAAATGCGCTTAAACAAGATGAGACTAATAATAACAAATCCCTCAAAGTTTTTTTATATATTAAGTCTTAAGCGTTCAAAGATATTTAGAATATCGAACGTCGCCTTCTAGCATGATAAAATTAATAGAGTATTAAATAATTAATATGAGCTAGTTGTGTCACCACAAGGCAAGTATTAAGTATTTAAGATGTTAATTTATCACATTTGATGCTTATAAAGAAAATTGAACAATATTGTTTTGTTGTGTCACCACAAGGCGATATTTTTCTTTTTTGAATATATGGAAGTCTTTGGTTGGACTTAACTTAGATAATTTTGATTCGGATGTGCCACCACTTGATCAAAATAATCCAAGAGGCAAAACATAAGGAGTTACATGTTGATGTAATTGACAAGGAGTTGTCTACCTATTTATTTATATATAGTTTGTTGTGTCACCACAAGGCTATATATATTTGAAATGGGATCCTTATTCTCACTAGCAAAAACTTTAATTAGATTTTCTTAGAACTATATAAATGAGGGTAATATAGTTTGAAGAAAATAGTGAGAGATACCAATATAAAATAAGACCTAATTTATTTTGGTAATTAATAAATGAATGTTTGCTAAAATATTGTCATTTTACATGCGAATTTTGAAAATGTCACATTCACTAATTTCATCACGTAGCATACTTGATGCTAACAAACCGGGAATCCAACTACTTCTGACCGATGGTTGAGGAATCTGAGAATTGTTCTCACTTCTTTGAAAAGATTTCTTATGTCCTAAATTCGCCTGCATTCGCAAAAAAAAGTTGCGAGAGACGACCTCTGAGGAAGAGATTGCTACTTTTAAACAAAGGGCAAGATGATGCATCTATGGCTCAATGCATCATGCTCGCATCCATGAGTAACGAGCTTCAACAAGATGAAAAACATGGATGCTCCTACTATGCTTCTTGCACCTTGGAGAGTTGTATGGTGAGCAAAGTAGATCGCGCTAGATATGAAATATCTAAGGAGCTCTTCCGATCTCGGATGACCGAGGGCACTACTGCTTGAGACTCATGTCCTAAAGATGATCAACTCGATTGAACGTCTTGGACAACTTGGGTTCGTCATGGATGGGGAGTTGAGTCAAGATTTAGTCTTGCGCAATCACTCCGCACACCTTCTCACAATTTGTTGTGAATTTTCACATGAATAAGTTGGATGTCGACTTGCTCAATTACTTAACATGTTGAAAATCTATTGAAGGTCACTTCCATCCAAGAAGAACCATGTCTTATTGGTGGATGATTCTTCCAAGAAAAGGAAGAGGCCCAAGGTATTTTCCGAAAATAAGAAATCCAAGAAGGCTAAGGGAAAGGCGAAAGTGAAGGATCAAAAGAAACTGATCCAAATAGCAAAAGGAATTTGCTTCCATTGCAATAAGCCGTCATCGGAAGAGGAACTGCAAGGATTATCTCGCAGAATAAAAGCGTAAGAAGCTTGAGAAGCTTCAATCCTAATCAAGGTTTGTTTATGATTGAAATTAATTTTTCCGAAAGTCAATCTTCTACTTGGGTATTGGATACCGGATGTGGTTCTCACATATGTAATAATATCTGAGGACCGGTCGTAGTAGAAAGTTTGAAAGCAAGGATGAGGTCGCCCTACGAGTGGGAAATGGAGCAAAGGTTCTTTGCATTAGCTATAGGGACTTATTGTTTAAAGACTTCCTACTGGCAAGTTCATTAATTTAAATAATTGTTATTTTGTTCCAAATATCATTAGAAACATTATTTCTATCTCTCAGATTGGATATGAATGGTTTTAATATTATAATAAAGAACAACAGATTTGTTCCATTTATAATGATAATGTTTTATATGGTGTTGGTAATTTGCGAAATGGACTTTATATACTTGACTTGCATGAAAATATATTTCAAATTGAACAAACTAATAAAAGGAAAAGAGATGATGTTAATTATACCTTCATGTGGCAATTGTAGACTAAATTCATATTAATGAAACAAGATTATCCAAGTTGCATAAAGATGGGCTCTAGAGCTATCGATTATGAATCATATCCAACCCGTGAATCTTGTCACATGGGTAAAATGACTAAATCTCCTTTTAGTGGAAAAGGAGAAAGAGTTACTGAGTTGTTAGCGTTGGTACACATAGATGTATGTGGACCTATGACAACGAATCGCATACGAGGAGGGTATTCTTATTTTATTACATTCACCGACGACCACTCAAGATTTGGATATGTGTATTTAATGAAATACAAATCAATCATTTGAAAAGTTCAAAGAGTTCGTAAGTGAAGTTGAGAAGCAAACTGGTAAGAGTATTAAGATTCTTCGATCCGATCGAGGAGGAGAATACTTAAGTGGTGAGTTTCTCAATTGTCTCAAAGAAAATGGTATAATCTCACAATGGACTCCACCGGGGGCCACGATGAATGGTGTATCCGAAAGGAGAAATCGAACATTGTTGGACATGGTTCAATCTATGATGAGTTTTACCGACCTTCCGTTTCCTTCGGGGATATGCCCTAGAATCTACCAATGCATACCTACTTAACAAGGTACCTACAAAATCCGTCCCCAAGACCCCATATGAGTTATGGATGGGAGGAAACCAAATCTTAAGCATGTTAAGACTTGGGGTTGTCCAACTTATGTCAAAAAGTTTGAAAACGATAAAAGTCACAGACTAGATCCGACAAATGTAGATTTGTGGGATACCCTAAAGAAACATCGGGGTATTATTTCTATCATCCAACCGATCAAAAGGTGTTTGTTCTGCGAAACATGCTTGCCTTCTTGGAAAAGGAGTTTATCCTTGAAGGGGTCGGTGGGAGTAAGATATATCTTGAAGAAGTTCAAGAACCACAAAATACTACGGATCAAAGTGAGGTACCTAATCAAGTAGAGATTCCTTCATACCACACCCTATTCAGAAATCGGAAGAGTACCAAAGATACCAGAAAGGTATGGACTTGTCATAGAAGATGACAATGAGGTACGATCATAGATGATGATGATCCATTGAATTACGAACAAAGCTATGAGTAGTAAAGACTCGTAGAAGTGGCAAGAAGCCATGAAATCCGAGATGGACTCCATGTATGAGAACCAAGTATGGACTTGGTCTCCACCAAAGGCATTAAGCTATTGGGTGTAAATGGGTCTTTAAAAGAAAGACTGGAGCGAGATGGCAAGGTAGAGACCTATAAGGCCCGACCGGTTGCAAAAGGTTTCAAACAAAGACAAGGAGTTGACTATGACGAAACCTTCTCACCAAGAGTAATGCTCAAGTCCATTCGGATTTTGCTTTGCGATTCATAGACTTACCACGACTACTGAAATCTGGCGGATGGACGTGAAAACGGCCTTCCTCAATGGGAAACTTGAGGAGGATGTGTATATGACACAACCGGAGGGATTTGTTTCAAAGGTTGGAACAAATCAAGTCTCATAGCTACTGACGATCCATTTATGGATTAAAGCAAGCTTCTCGGGTGGAACATCCGTTTTGATGAGACAATCAAAAGTTTGATTTTATCAAAATGAGGATGAACCATGTGTGTACAAGAAGGTTAGTGGGAGCGCTTTATTTCATTCCTTGTATTATATGTTGATGATATATTACCGATAGGGAATGATGTTCCTATCTTAAAAACAATTAAAATCAAGTTATCTAAACACTTCTCCATGAAGGACTTGGGAGAAGCATCCTATATTTTGGGGATAAAGATCTATAGAGATAGATCTAATAGGATGCTTGGCTTATCCCAAGGAACGTACATTGACATGATGCTAAAAAGTTTAGCATGGAAGATTCCAAAAGAGGTCTCATCTTAGATGAGCCATGGAATACATCTCTCAAGAAACAAGCCCCAAAGACACTGAGGAGAGAAACCGTATGAGTAAGATTCCTTATGCTTGAAAGAATAGGATCTATCATGTATCACGGTATGATATGTACTAGACCGGATGTCGCTCATGCACTTAGTGTAACAAGCGATATCGATCGAATCCAAGAGAAGAACACCGGGAAGGCGGTGAAAAATATCCTAAAGTACTTAAGAAGAACTAAGGATGTATTTCTTGTCTCACTTGTGGTCCGAATTAAAACTAGAAGGCTTCACAGACTCAAGTTTTCAAATAGACCAAGATGATGATAAATCTGTTTGAGGTATGTGTTTACCTTAAACGGTGGCGCGCGCAGTTGAGTTGAAAAGTTCCAAGCAAAGAAACGATTCTTGATTCAATTGGACAAAGGCGAAGTACATAGCCGCAAGTGAAGGCGCAAAGGAAGTCATTTGGATGAAGAAGTTCATTCTAGAACTTGGTGTGGTTCCTAGCATTAAAGGACCAAAGGTTTTATTCTGTGACAACAACACTGAGTCATTGCTGCAAGCTAAGGAACCCAGGTCTCATCAGAAATCCAAACACGTGTTGCAGCGATTTCATTTGATCAGAGAGATCATTGAAAGAGGAGACGTCACCCTGGAGCTTGTGGACTCTCAAGACAATATTGCAAATCCATTTACTAAAGCGTTAACACAACAGCAGTTTGATCGTCACTTAGAGAAGATGGGTATAAGATACCACGGCGATTGGCTTTAGTGCAAGTGGGAGATTGAAAGTATTATGCATACAAGCCAATCATGTATGATGATAAAGCATATACTGTGTAATCAATCTTATTTATTTATTAATAAAAGAATTATTTATTAAAGGCATTTATTATCTACATGGTGTTTGTTTAAAAATATGTGATAAACCCATAGTTTTAAGCAACGCTTTTAGAATAATGATGATGATAATTCTAATGAGATCTAAATTCTTAGAAAGCTTAAAACTAAAATAGTTCCCAATCATTGGATTACTAAATTGGGGATTAGTGAATCCGGATAGATTGGTACATACGTTAACTTGCTTTCATTGGATGAGGATGATTGATCTCATGATCATTTGTGTGGAGACACTAAAGCAAGTATGTAGGTGCTTATTAGAGAATAAGTTCAATTTGAGCGTGACTCATTAAGGAATACCTAATGGAGTTTTACTTACCTGTCAATAGGAATTCCAGTAGTGATAATAGTACAAATGATCCTTAGACTTGAGATCATCATAGTATCTTATATATAATGAATTACACTTTGACTTATTCCTTAAGACTCTTAGAGTATATCAAAGGGTATGCTTGGGTGTAATAAGTTATATATGAAGATAATGAATGATCAATAAAGAATCTACCACTTCTAGTAAAAGGAGAAATGTCCTATGTGATTCGATAAATGACAACCCAGAATCCTTGGCGAAGGTGGAATGAAATTAGAAAGTAGTTTCTAATTTGCATTCATTAGAGTTGTTCATTTAGGAATCGAAATACATATAATTAAATTAAATAAGACTTGACAAAGAATTCCATGTCTTATATTTAATTGGGACATTGTATGGTGGAAGGATTGAATTGTCTGCACTAACTATTTACTCAAAGGTTCTTTTATGATTAATGTTGAAATCTATATTATCCGAAAGTCGTTGATCGCTAGGAGAGCTTATCCCTATTGTAGAATAAATATTATTTATTTAAATAAATTATTTGTTTAATTTATTTATTTAAATGAGATTAGAATTGTTCTAATTGATTTATTCACAACCTGTTTAATATGGAGAACCTAAAGGGTCACACCATAAAAGGAAGAATAATTATTTAAGAAGTTAATGGCATAATTGTAATAATATATTAAGTATATTTAATTTAATCTATGGTGATAGAATAAATTAAATAGCTTAATATTTATTATTTAATATTTTAGAAATATTAAATATAAATTAATAAGAGAGTCTTATTAATATTATTACAATTATTATTATTTTAATTTCTAAAAGGTTTAGGAATTAATTTAATATAAGTACTCTCATTTATTTCTAATTGGATTAGGAAAGAAAATTAGTTAAAGGAGTTTAATTAATTACCCCTAATAGGATTAGGGAGCCCATTTAATTAAAAGAGTTTAATTAAATAAATAATACCTTATTTTAATTAAAATAGGGTTACATGATATCTTTATAAGAGGAGTCTTATATCAGATATCAAATATACGTAATTCCTAGTTTTTGAGAGAACACCCCTTTTTCTTATACAGATAGGAAAAACTAGGGTTTGAGCCAACATCCCTTCTTCTTGAAAAATTCCTCTTCCTTGGTGGATCACCTATAGAGGCCATACACTTGGGTGGCTTACATTGATCAAAGGAAGGAATCTACCCGGAGATTCAAGGAGATCGCGGAGAAGTAGGAGGTGAACCCGTACTTGAGGAAGCTCGTTTCTACAAGGGTATGATTTCATAATTTCTTATTCTTCGTTTAATTAATAATATGCATAAAGGATGATCCGGGTAATTGGTTTGTGAAAAATTTTAAAATCTGATTTTATCTCGCTTCCGCTATAATTTGCAATTTGATTGCTACTTTGATTTTCACTAAAACCTAACAGAATGACCATTTACTTTTAGTTGAGTTCATCACGAAAAACATCCGTGTACCGTATAGTAGATTGCAGATATCGTTAAGTAGTAAAAGCAAGATTGTTAGCTGCTCAAGACAAACAGAGGAAATATGTGGACCAACATTATCAGAAGTGAGAATTTATAGTATGTAGCTTCATTTTTTAGAACATCTCACTTGAAGAGAAATATAAAATTTAGTAAAAAGGGAAAGCTGAAACCGAGGTTCTTAGTTTTTATGAGGTAGCCTTACCTCTACAGTAAGTATTCGCAATGTTTTCATGTTTCATGACTATAACCGTACAGACCTTATTATAAGCATGTCATAAAGTATGAACCATTACAATTTGAGAAAGATTTATCTTATGAAGAAGTTCCTGTCTAAATGATTGATAGGAAATAGCAAGTACTCAGACACAAAGTAATACCTTCTGTTAAGGTAGTCCGGAGGAACCACAACGTTGTACTAGCTGTGTGGGAAATCGAAAATAAAATGGTGAAAAATTATCCTCAGTTGTTTGCTTAGTATATGTATAGCGATTCTGGGGAAATAATCTTTTTGGGGGGAGGAAATGTAATGAATGAATTTATTGAGTCGTGACTCTAGGGACAAAATTCTTTTAAGGAGGGAAGGATATAACGAACGAGAATTTTCTAATTAATTTTATTAATTTTAAATATTTATTGAAACAAATAAATATTTGAGTTGATTTATTTATTGAGATAAATAAATATTTGGCAAAATTATTGTGCACTAATTTAGTTAAAGTGTGTTATAATAATTAAATTAATGTGTGATAATTTTATGATTTGAAGATTTAATTTAATGAGACAATTAAATTAAATAAATTATTAAATAATTATAATAATTTTCTAATTTAATTTAATAATTAAATTATTGATTTATTAGTTTGTTAAATAAAATTATAATTTATTGTGGAAATTATAATTATATGGCAACTGTTAATTTGAATTGTGAATTGAACAAATTATTTGGTATAATGAGTGTGACAAATTGAGCCATATGATATAAGTAATATAAAAATAAATTAGAAAGCCTAATCTAAGGTGCAACCAAACATGGCCTTGTGGCCTTTGGCATATAACAACTGATGTAGCTCTTTGTTTTTTAACTAATGAGTACGTGGGTTATATGTGTATATCAGTTTAAGTTTACGTGTTTTTCCTAAGGCTAAGAACAAAGAGGCTAAGAAGAACAGAGAAAATACATAGAAAGAGAGGGTGAGCTAGGGAGAGAAATTGAGAGACAATGTTGAGAATCAAAGAAGAAAATGAAGAAGGCTAATCATCTTGTTAATCATCTATTCCAAGAATCAAAGAGGTAATAACCTATTCTACAAACTCTAGTATATGTGTTCTTGGAGTTTTCTTTTGAAACTTAGATTTTATGGGATGATTTGATAAAAATAGATGTTATATATATATATATATATATATATATATATATATATATATATATATATATATATTGGTAGATGATTATAATCAGTATATTTGTCAGAATGATTTTCAAAAATCAAATTCGTATGAAACATGTTTTCAATGAATATTTGGGATATATTCTTAGTTTATATGTTCCTTAGTTTTTTTTCATAGAAACTTTGATTTTTGTTGTATAATTTGATGAGATATGGTCTATATGTGTTAGTTGATGATTATAATTTTATATTAAGTTTACGTATTTTTCCTAAGGCTAAAACCAAAGAGGCTAAGAAGAACATAAAAAATACAGAGAAAGAGAGGGTGGACTAGGGAGAGAAATTGAGAGACAATGTTGAGAATCAAAGAAGGAAATGAAGAAGGCTAATCATCTTGTTAATCATCTATTCCAAGAATCAAAGAGGTAATAACCTATTCTACAACCTCTAGTATATGTGTTCTTGGAGTTTTTTTTGAAACATAGATTTTATAGGATGATTTGATAAAAATAGATGTTATATATTTGTTGGTAGATGATTATAATCTGTATATGTTGTCTAGGAATGATTTTTAAAAATCAAATTCGTATGAAACATGTTTTCAATGAATATTTGGGTTATATTCTTAGTTTATATGTTCCTTAGTTTTTTTTCATAGAAACTTTGATTTTTGTTGTATAATTTGATGAGATATAGTCTATATGTGTTAGTTGATGATTATAATTTGTTATTAACACAGAGAAATGATTCTGGTATGTTTTAATATATGAAATCATGTTTTAAAACGATGAATTTGAGTTCTTGGATGAGTACGTACAATATAGCCTATTTTGAGTCAAAATTTGATGTTTTAATTCATGTAATAAACTGTAAATTGATGATCATTTGTGTTAATACATTCAAGAAAAAAATAATGCAAGTTGAATGAATCAATTTGGTTAAGAAACGAATTCGTAGTGAATGAATTCGCTAAACATGTTACAACATAAAATTTTACTATTAACATAAGTTTTGGGTCAAGATTTGGGTTAGTTAATGTTTTTTAAAATGGTTGATTATTTTATATGTTGTAGTTCTATGAATAAAGAATCCATAGAATTGAAAACGGACTAATTTGGATGTGTATAGCTTTAGTTATGAAGATTAGTAGGAGAAAAAGGGTCAAAAATCGCAAGAACAGTAAATTGCTAATTCTTGTTCTGCTAATAGGCACAGCTGCACTGTGCTCTAAGTCTATTGGGGAGCAGCTGCTCTCTAGGGTGCATCTACACTGCTTCTAAGACTTATTTGGGCGTAGCTGCGCTCATGGAGTGTCAGGTGTGACTGTTTTGACCTCCTTTGGTAAAATGACCATAACATCTTCATACGAACTATGATTAAGGCAATTCAGGATGATTCGAAAAGATAACGAGTAGAAATAAACCTTTAATTCTTTGAGTTCTTTGATTTGAAGTCGAAAATAAGGATCAAAATGGCTGTCTTTGGGACTGATGTGAATTCGGAGGCAATCGAATGGCGTCAGGCATGCATGTATGCAAGTGTAGTGCTTCTGACGATAAAAGATGTTGTTCTAAGTTATAAAACGTGAATGTTAGTAAATATAACAATGCTTAACATTAATACATGATGTATTATATAAGTTGCATAAGCATACTAAGCGTACGCATGAGAGACGAATTGGGCGTGCGACCAATGAACGTCGAAACGTCGTGACAAGTGTTAATGAACGTAAAAACTGTTTCAATTCCATTGAGATGAACATTATAAGATATAGAATGGGATTAATATAAAACTAATTAGGAGTCCTATGAAGTCTTAAAAACTTGAATGAACTTCGAGTTTGAGTAAGAAGAAATATAGTATTGATTAATAAGTTATATTAGATTGAAAATCAACGTTGTAAGAGTTAAGAATGTGATTTAGATGCTAAAAGTCTTATGTTATATTTTAGTGAGTTTTTAAATTCGTGTTATGTGGTTGATTAATATGGTTAAACCTTAAGCTAAAGGTTATAACTTAATTAAAATGATAATTGAATCTATGAGGATGTATATGTAGCTAATTAATGTGATAATCCTAATGGTATGTGTAGGATATTGGAGTACATGAGTTGTAATTATATAGCTTATGCAGGAGTCAAGTTCCCTGACCTTTTCTACTTTATTATTTAGCAAGGTTTTCTTTTCACCGTTATTTTATTATACTTATGCAAGTTTCCTAACCTTACTTTTACGTTATGCAAGTTTCTTGAATCTATTATTCAATTGAGCAAGTCCTCTAACCCTAATCTTTCATTATGCAAGTTCCTATTCCTAACTTGTTATTGTTATGAAAGTTCTTTAACCCTAATTTATTGTTGAGCAGTTTAATCAATCTTTGTTTCTTCATTCCAAATGAGATTACTTTGGTTATTCAAAGTCTGTAATTTTATTGTCAGCAATGTGTTTATTCAGCTACGAATAATTATTGTTTGATCTCTAATCACCAATGTTATTGCACTATCTTACATTGTTGTGCCGAACTCTTAGTTGACTAGCGATTCTTTATTGATTCAACTAATCCTTAGTTGATGAATGTTCTAAACTCTAAATTACCCTTAAAGTCAGTTCAAACCAAACTTTCTTTGGTTTGCTTATGTACCCACATAGTTTTGAAAACATGTAGTCGATGATTAAAACTTGTTTAATTGAGAAATCGTTAATACTCTATCTCTTATTGATTCATCAGTATACCTTGTTCATGAAGATATTGTAATCAAACTCTTGAATAGTTATTGATCCCTATTTGATTCAACCAGTACTTGGTTGATGAGCGTTCTAAAGTTCTAGAATTCCTTTGAAGTTAATTCCAAACCAAACTTCCTTTGGTATAGAACCTAATGATCTAAGATGAGATGAACAACCCTATATCAGGGGATTATTTTAGAGCTACGCAATTGCGTTTAAATGTTTGCGTAATACATAGTACAAAGGGCTTGTCACCTAGAGTACAAGATGATGGTCCACATAGTCGTTTAGACTGTTAAAGGTTATAGTAGAAACACATATTAACCTAGGACATAGAAGATGATTATGGTCTTTTCGACTATTAAAGGTTAAAGTAGAAATACTTGACAACCTAAAACATAGTTCGTGGTCTTGTGACCCTCAGTGTATTTCTTTGATGTTGATATCTGTTGTTAACTTAAAAGTTCATTATTCCTTTGAACTCATAGCTTTTGAATTAGATTTTTTTGTTCCGGTAAGAGTACTTTACCATTGAAAGCTCAGTTAATTGTTATTCATAGAATGTTATTATATACTATCTTTCTTGTGGGCAATTATTTGCTCACTCTTGCACAAAATAATGCAGATAAAGTGAAGAGGTTTGAAGAGCTCTCTATAAGCAAGGGAAAGGGCAAAGTGCTTGATTAGACGACATTTAATTTACCTTCTATTTATGAAGCTTATGTAATAGACTTGATTATGATTATGTTTTAATAATATGCCGCTGATAATTGTAATGATAAAGGTTAGATGACCTGGGATTTATTTGAGATTATGTAACCCAATAATGGGTGATTTATTGTTTAAACTTTTGAGTTTAATTATATCTTTTGTTTATGGGTAGTTAGTTATGATTTAATTGGTTAGTGAACACCAAATCTATGGGATTGAAGTACCCGGATTTGGGGGTGCCACAGCTGGTACCCACACTCTCCCTTCGAATATCAAAATATCATCTTTGCCCATTTTGAATTTCTCTTCTTCATTTTCTGTGATTCTTGTAGACACTCGAAATTTTCTGCACACCTGTTACTAACATCCTGTGCGTTTACCGCTTATATATATATATATATATACATTTTTGTCAGGCCTGGAGTTTACTTCGTGGCCTTTTACTGCTTTCTTTACATTTAGTCCTGCCTGGAGTTTACTTCGTGATGGTTGATCGTCTTTACTGCTTTCTTTACATTTAGTCCCGCCTAGAGTTTACTTCATGGCGGTTGATCGCATTTACTACTTTATTTACATTTTTGATCCCCCGTGGAGGTGCTTCGTGGTGGTTGATCATTTCTCTATATATATTTACCGCTTTTATATATTTACATTTTCGATCCCCCATGGAGGTGCTTCATGGGGGTTGATCATGTCTGTGTGTGTATATATATATATATATATATATATATATATATATATTTCCAGCTTTTATATATATAACTGCTTACTACTTTTCATATAAACTGTGGCATCATGTGAGCCTAGGAATCATGTGATCACAGATTCAGGCCACTGAATCTAGATTCGGTTCCCGTGATGGACATTTTCAGCTGTAAGCAGCTTGTACATTATTCGCGGTGTTTGAATTTCCTTAGATGGCTTTCATGCCCATTAGGAGTTTGGCATTGCTGTATATTATTTTCTTGAAGATGCTTCGCATCTTGAAAATAAAAGAAAATAATCTGAACATTTAATAATAAAATGGAAGTACGAAAAGGTCTCAAGTACTATTGAGCACAGGGTTTGAAAAACCTCTTTTACAAAACTTCATTGCTATATACTGTTTAAAATTGAATTTTTATATAAATTCAAACCCTGTGTATATAGTTGCGAACGAGGCATAGCACTACTTCCAAATAAATTGCACATTAATCCATACACACACACACATTCATATAACAATTTCTTAAAAAGTGGCGGTCACCGTGGTAACACGGATGTCGGGGGTGCCTAACACCTTCCCTCTGCATAATCAAACCCCCAAACCCAAATGAATCTAGTTTTCACAGACCCGTTTAGCAGTGTCACATCACTGGGTTAATGTGCAAACCTTTTATCGGTTGCGTTGGTGCAACCAGTTAAAAACACCAACTAGCGACTCTTACAGTCAAATCGTCGACATGATACATGTTGGACCTTTTTCACTTGTTTTTTCAAACAAATCTCACATAACATGAGAACACCAAAAAACAAGAACAGAAAATGGACAAATAAAAATCCCGACATCGACAGGTGGCGACTCTGCTATATGCTTGTATGTGAATGTTGCATTTACATTTATGATGAATGTGTACGAATGCATTTTAATTACTGCATTGCAATATATCTATCTGTGATATTTGTGCTTCGCACATGTCATCATTTTCATGAACGGTGAGACACGTTGTATGTGAATGTATGTTGTATGTTTCCTCCACCAGGAGGCTATCATGTCGGTGTTTGATTACTGGACTCGTAGGGAGACTAATTCCAACGAGGCTCAGGAAAGGCACCACCTATATTCGCTCCAGTTGAAAGAAGGGATTAACTTCCCGTCAAAGTAGATTGTGATGATCTAGGAACCTTCATGCCAAAAAGCCGCGAGAGTAACCCTAAGATAGGTCAGCCTCTGATAAACCAAACGCGAAGGAAATTCTCTTCATACTTTCCATTTTCTATTACTTGTAAAAGCATTTACTTGTAATTTTATTCCATATTCATCTTTATGTAATGAAAAATAAGAAGAATATTTTCACATGCATGACATGCTATCAACTGACACCCGTTTTTGTAGGATAATATTCCTAAAATGGACACATTATGATAGCATGTAAACATTTACATTCCCTGAAACTAAACTACATTAGTTTTGTGTAGGGAAACAATTGGGTCTGTTATCCGCTCGAAAACTAAAAAGGCCACGAGCCTACATCCAATCATGTCTTCTTCTGACCAGTCTAATCCTGTTTCTCGAGAAGAATATGATGGATTAAGTAAACGAATTACAGATTTGGCTATCCTGCTTAAAGAATTGCATCAGTCTACTCAGGGCTCAAAAATGCCTACACATACAGAATCCTTTACACAAGGAGGAACACAAGGTTTGGATAAAACAAATCCAGAACCTCAGTTGGATACGACCAACAAAGACCCTGAAAACACCCATCTCAAAGGAGATCCAGACACCGGTGATATCAGGAAGAAGTTCCTTCAAATGGAAGAAACTATCCATTCTCTCAAAGGGATTGGAACACATGGAAGTGTTTCGTATGCTGACATTTACATATTCCTTGGTGTTTATTATCCAGAGAAATTCAAAACCCCTGACTTTGAAAAGTATGATGGATTAGGGGATCCTTACACACATTTGAAGGTGTTCATTGGAGATCTTGGATCTTATGCAGAAAATGAAAAGCTCAGAATGCAGCTGTTCCAAAAAAGTCTAACGCTGGAGAAGCCCATTCATGGTATACCAGATTAGACAACTCAAAGATCCATAGTTGGAAAGAGCTAGCTCACGCCTTCCTCACTCAGTACAGTTTTCAATCTCAGATGGCTCCTGATCGGTATCAAATTACCATGGTCAAGAAATAGTCTAATGAGTCTTTCAAAGAATACACTCAAAGGTGGAGGCTCCTTGCTGCTCAAGTTATTCCTTCTATGAAAGAGTCAGAAATGGTCATGATTTTCATAGACATACAAGAAGCTCCTTTCTATGAAAGAGTTTTAGCTGGTATTAGCAAACCTTTTTCTAAAATGATCAAACACAAAGAGATGGTTGAGATGGGATTGAAGTCAGGAAAGATTCAAGACCTAGCCGCTCTTAAAGCAGTTGCTGAGCACATCCAGTCTGGAACTTATGGAAACAACCCCCGGAGGGTCCATAAAAAGAAAGAGGAGGATGTTTCCTTGATTTTACAAGGTCAAAAAGGCAGTCAGAACATGCCTATACAGAGGAGAAATTACTCCCCTTTCCAAGCAAAGTCTTTAAACCCTCCATTACCTAAAGGTGGAGATGCAAAGCGCCCTCAAACGTTCACACCCTTAGGGGACTCGCTCGAGAATATTCTTTCTTTTTTGACTACTCAGAAGAAAATCACTCATCTTCTTCCACCAGCAAACCTTAATGGGAGGGGTTTCAATGCTACTCGAAAGTGTGCTTATCATTCTGGGGCACCTGGACATGATATTCAAGATTGTTGGGCCTTGAAACATAAGATCTAAGATTTGATAGACAACAGTGAGATCGTGGTTACCAAACCAGATCAACCTCATGTGCAAGATAACCCTCTTCCTCAACACAAAGAAAAAGAGGTCAATATGATTAGTTGGAGCAGTGGACAGAGTTCCAATTTTAATGATGAATCATCCCAAACCATCAAAGACGGTGTTGATAGATGGGATTATACAAAGTTCTAATTTGCTATGGAACAAAAGATGAAAGCTCTTTGTAAGCAAGTTGAATAATTGGCAGAACTGGTGATCCATCAGCATCAAGTCACAAGCCAGTTAGTCAGCTAGGAGCATGCATGTCTCCTTCCTTTTGTTATGAATGCTCCATCATCACCTTCAGAAAGCGAAGAACTGGAGGATAAGGTTGCGAAGAGAGCAAGTGCTAAAGCCCGTCGGGATTTTTTCAATAAAAGGGAATTTATATACCTGGGCCAACCTATGTAGGAAATATTTCAGATGCTGATCAATGAATGAAGAATCACCTCCCTTCTACCTCTAATTAATCCCCATTCAAGACGGTTCAACTCTGATGTAGTATGTCAATATCATTCACATTCTCGCGGTTACAGCATAGAACAATTTTGGGCACTCTGCCACCTTATTTAGAATTTAATTGACAACGGTGTCCTGCAATTGGCAGACGATGACACAGTGCTACTCGAGAATGGGAATACCTGTCCTACCAAATTGAAGGGGCTAGTAGCAGTTATATCCGCTGAGGCTGATGAGACTGTCAAACCATTTCCCATACAAGCAATTCAACTTAAAGGAGCTGACAATCCTTTGAAAGTGGTTGTACCATAGCCAATTTATTTACCCTTCAGACCACAGTATCCTATTGTCAGCTTACACAAAGTCCCATAGAATTATGAAGAAGCTGAAGGATCCACATCTCATACTACTGCTACAATGTCGAAGGAAAATCCACTATATCTTCCTCAGAGGGTGATGAAGCCTACCATAAAAGCAAAAGGGAAGATTCTCATGGAGAAAATTTAAAAATTCTTCCACACTATGGGCCATACTGAAGCCAAGGTGGTTCTAAGCTTGAAAGAAGCTCCACATTAGATCTCAATACTGGACTTGGTTTTCTCTTCTGAAGATCACAAGAAGATCTTATTAAAGGTTTTGGAAGAAGCCTACTTGACAAAATCAGTGGATGTGGAAAAATTTCAACATCTGGTTGATCATATTTTTAACAACAATGTGATATCTTTCACTGATGACGATATACCGCCACCGGTCATTACAAACCATTGCACATCGCAGTTTTGTCCTCCGGGTATATGTTAGTTGGAGTTTTAATAGATGGAGGTTCATCTCTTAATATCTGTCCTTATGCCACTTTGGTAAAGATGAACGTCAATCTCAAGCGGATCCGAAGTAGCCATACGGTTATCAAAGCTTTTGATGGATCCCGACGAAATTCTGTTGGAGAGATTGAGCTGCCAATTGAGATTGGTTTAAATACATTCAATGTATCCTTTCACGTCCTCAAGATAGATTCAGGATACAACCTGCTATTGGGGAGACCATTGATCCACATGGCTGGAGCTGTCCCTTCTACACTTCATCAACAACTTAAATATATTTTCAACAATAGTCTAGTCACTGTCAACGCTGAGCCGGAATGTCCTGATCAAGGAAACCTACCAATCATCAGTTTCAATTCAGAAGTTGAGCCAGCTAATTTTCATACTTTGGAAGTGAGCAACACGCAATACCATCCTATTGGAGCGCCACTTCCCGTACCCAAGATTTCTATCGAGGTTATGTCGGCCACTCAAGAAATGATGTCATTGGGTCATCAGCCTGGACAAGGGCTTGGTAAAAATCAGTAGGGTACTAAGCACCCTATTCAAATGTCCAGTCAAACCGGGACAACCGAACTAGGCTATCCTACCAGTTCCAGTTATAGGATTCCTCATAAGCACAAGCAGATTCCTCAAGCTTCCGCCACACGGCGATTTTCTCCACCTGCACCTCATGAGCTAATACATTCTCCGGTAAAGGTGTCAGCCCATGTTATGGCTATGCTGTTTCCCATACCAGTACCATTCAAAGTAAAAGAAGTCCTGATTCCTGATCCGGAAGTGGAAGAGAGGGAACAGAAATGTAAACATGACATCGCCCTAATAATGTCAGGCATACGCATCATTATACATGATTAACATACAAATAGATACACCCCAGACGATGATTGCCCAGATGTTATGGTCATCATTCAGGAAAAGGAGGACAATGACATCCCCTCCATCACTGCAGTCCATCAAGACTTTACCCTCGACAATTGGAGCAGCACTCCATGCATTGGTCGACGAGGGTAAAATGGGTAGAAATTCCTCTACCCTATAGATAACTTTAATTGCTTACTTTTTTGTACAGTATTAGCAGTTATTTTATCATTACATGCTAACACTTTTGTATGATTAAACAGTTTCATATATCAAGTGAAAGCATATTTTGTTTCAGGACTCTGAATTTAGATGTGCCTGTTCTTGCTGATGAGGTGCCTTTTCTCCACAAGGACTATAACTTTGATGAAAAGTTGGACTCAGACTTAATGGAAATCCAAGAGGACATTGAGATACCTCAGGAGATTAAGGAATGGGTCGAAGACAAACCTAAACCTAACTTGATCAAACCACTCCTTTCAATCTTGGAACCTTAGAAAGCCCTAAGCTAATCTAGATTGGTTCAGACCTAACCCCAAACTAATGGAATGATATGGTTGCACTACTAACCCATTTCCAGAATGTGTTTGCATGGTCTCACGAAAACATGGTGGGTTTGTCCACTGACATTATCCTTCATCGCCTTCCCATTAAGGAGGGATTTAAGCCAGTCAGGCAGAAGCTCAGATGATTGAAACCTGAGTGGAATTTAAAGGTGAAAGAAGAAATTGTGAAACAATTTCAAGCTGGCATTATCATGGTGTCCACATATCTGGAATGGATATCCAACATTTTTCCCATGCCTAAACCAGGAGGAAAGGCGTGAGTTTGCGTGGATTACCGGGATCTGAAAAAAGCTTGCCTTCAAGATAGCTTTCTTGTGCCCTTTATCCACATTCTCATTGACAATACTGCTAAATACGGCATGTACTCCTTTGCGGGTTGCTTCGCGGGGTATCATCAGATTATGGTCGCTGAGGAGGATCATGAGAAAACTGCTTTTATCACGCCTTGGGGAACCTTCTGCTATAGAGGGTTGTCATTCGGCCTCATCAATGCCGGGGCAACCTATTAGCAAGATATGATGGCTCTTTTCCATGACTTAATGCATAAACAGATAGAGATCTACGTGGATGACATCATTGTCAAGGCCCGAAAGGAAGAAGACCACTTAGACCATCTCAAAAAGCTCTTCAAAAAGTTTTGTAAGTACAACTTGAAGTTGAATCCAGCCAAGTGCGCCTTTGGTGTTAAATCAGGCAAATTGCTAGGTTTCCTAGTCAGCCACAAAGGGATTGAGTTGGATCCCACCAAAATTCAGGCCATCAAGGAAATGCACATTCCTCAGACAGAGAAGGAAATAAAGGGATTTTTGGGAAGAATTAACTTCATTAGCAGGTTTATCTCTCAACTCACAGCAACCTGTGAGCCCATTTTCAAATTGTTAAGGAAGAACTCCACCATGAAATAGTATGATGAGTGTCAGAAAGCCTTCCTTACAATCAAAGAGCAGCTGGTTAAAGCTCATGTTTGGTACCTCTCAGGGATGATGTTCCCCTGTTCATGTACCTGTCCCTTAATGACAATGATATGGGCTACATGCTGGGACAAAAAGACGATAAAGGCCAAGAACGAGCTATCTATTACCTCATCAAAAGATTTAGCAGCAGTGAACACAAGTACACTCTGATTGAAAAGACTTGTTACTCTTTAGCATGGGCTTCCATGAGTTTACAACATTACCTCCATCATCACACAACACATCTCATATCCCGCGTGGATCCTCTCAAGTATGTGTTCAGCAAGCCCATACTAAATTGTCTGCTGTCCAGATGGCAGTTGATCCTATAGCAGTTTTGTGACGCCCCCAAAATTAGGTATACGTCACCCATCTTGGGTCGCCACTTACATGGTACATAAATTCAAATACAAACTTAATTATACATCTGTCGTGTAACATACGACAATACATAAACTGAGAGTTCTAATAGGAATATTGTCATTTAGACAATATCCATACTCAAGGAGTCCTCATTACATTTATTGTCACACTATTTAACAGAATAGTGAGGACTACTATCTTTTAGGTTTTAAAAGGTTTTCATCATTTTTTTATCGCTGAGACTCGGCTTAATAAATAAACCACCACATCTAATCATCCCTGTACCACGGTCAAGGATTTTCATCAAATTATCAATGGTCATGACTATACCGAATCACCCCTGGTCATAATCATACCAAAAACTATCCATCACTGCATTACAGGCCACTGAGGATTTTTGTCACATCATTTATAGCAGGTCATGATTATACCGAATGATCCCTGGTCATAATCATACCAAGTTCATCTATGCACGTAAGACATAGATAACTTTCAACATAATATAACATGAGGATGATGACAATGACATAATAATTCAATAAAACAAGTTCAAGAATTAATTTATCCAATAACCAATAACGTCCAAGTTGTCAACATGATACTTCTTTGTAGAGTAAAATTCAAGAATGCTCAGAAGAATATTTCCATGAAAGAGATCTTTGGATGAAACGCAAATATCAAGGATATTCTACTAATTTCATGGAGTATAGAAGTCAAAGTTTTAACCAACCGGGTATAATAAAGAATGGAATAACAAAAGAAATCACCATGCATGCGGTGACTTAGCATGAGCGGAGTTATTCCAATGTAATAATAATAATCGGAACCGGTCGTCGGTGAAATTCACAAAGCACAAGATGATCCAACGAAATAATAAATGCTTGAATAATAAACAATGGAACCCGGTCCTGTAAAAACACACGCATGTGATATTCCAAATGAAATAATAAATGCGGAATAATAAACAATGGAACCAGTGTCCTGTTTAAAACACACGACATGTGATATTCCAACGAGAATAATAAAGAATTGAATAATGAAAGAAAATCACCAAGTATAGGGGATTACTGCGTATCGAGTTATTCCAACGAGAATAAATAAGAATGGAATAATATAAGGATTTCACCAAGTATAGGGTGCCACAGACGTATCAAAGTTATGTATAGGGTATGCCACTTTTTTACTGAGTTATTTCAACGTAATAATAATGAATGGAATAATGAAGTTCTCTTCATGAATAAGAAAGAATAACACCCCTTACTGCACAACAAATAAAATCCCTTACCTTAGAAGAAACTGAATATTGGAAAAGTGAAGTAGCGAGAATACTTTTCTTCTTTCTCTCTATAGATTTTCTCTCTATAGCTTCTCTCTATAATTTCTCTCTAGAGTTTCAATGAATTAAGTAAGAAAATAATGAAGGAATGAGCTTCTATTTATAGGAAAATAGAATGCATAGTAATTAATCCATGAACGGTCTGATTGATTTACTTTAATCTGACGGTCCATATTTAAAGCAAAATCTTTTAAATAAAATATCATATATTCTATTTATATAAAAACATTTTACTATGCAAACACTATACAACACTATGCAAAACACTATACAAAACACTATGCAACACTATGCATAATAAAATATGATATATTCTATTTATAGAATAACTTTAATAAAGTATACATTTTTATATAAAAGATGTTTACATTTTTATTACGTTAATAATAATGAATAAAACAAAACGTCATTATCGCTATAATAATTCATATTATTAATCGACAATAATGGAATCAAACTGAGTGACTTCTCACATAAGCATCAATAATCAATACCGTGTACTACTATGCAACCACACGTATTCTTTGTACTTTTTTTACTACCGAGTAGTTCAACAAGATCCACTGTAAAACTTTCGCCGTTATTTCAATAAAATATTTTTGTCGTTTTCTCGATCCGACAATAATTACATTGTTAGGGTCCACCAATGATTGAGTAGTTATACGAATATTCCCTCGCTAAACCCAAGAATATTCCCAGGCCAATCGAATATAACATAACCACTTGCATACTTTGCAAAATTTATAAATACTACCCACAACTATAATATTATCTCAAATTCACACCATAATATTGAAAAATTATTTCGACAAAATTTAAATCTTTATTGATAAAATCTGGGGTCTCACAAGTTTGACATCGTCTATGTGACGCAAAAATCTGTCATAGGTGAAGGAATTACGGATCAACTAGCCACCGCACCTGCAGGGGACTTTAAACCCTTGGAAACATACTTATCCGATGAAGGGGTAATGGAAATTCAACAACACCATCAGTATGATGCATGCCATACATGCAAAATATATTTCGATGGAGCTGTTAACACAGAAGGTGCTAGAGTTGGAAGCGATTCTAGTATCCGTGCAGAGGGGAGCGATATCCGTCATCATCAAATTGCGCTTTTTTCAAAGACCAACAACACAGATGAGTATGAAGGCTGTATCATGGGGCTAAAACTTGTCCATTCAATGGGCATCAGGTGGTTAACTGTCTTTGGGGATTCAGAGTTTGTAATCAAACAATCCACATGAATCTATCAAACCAAAGAATTACATTTGCTGCCTTACCATCGGCAAGTTTTAAAAATGGATTTGGAGTTCGAAGAAATCTCTTTTCTACACATTCCTCATAATAGGAATGATTTTGTGGATGCACTAGCAACGTTGGCATCCTTGATTCATATACCTGACAAGGAAGATATGCCAAGCATCACATTTGCCCTACAAAAGGCCCCATTTTATGGGAACTAAGTTGGAGAAGTATTGGATGAGCTACCTCCCATCCACAACCCTTGGTATCAACACATTAAGGAGTATCTAAGAGATGGAACTACACCCACTGAGGTGAGCCTGATTGAAAAGAGGCGGATCCATCGACTTGCTATGAAATTCTACCTGAGCAGAGATGCACTCTATAAAAGAGATGCAAGACTAGGTCTCCTCAGATGTCTAGACAAAGACCAAGCTCAGAGGCTCGTGGATGAGATCCATGGTGGAGTATGTGGCCCACACATGAGCGGACCCCTACTTGTTAAGAAAATCCTCAGAATAGGGCATTATTGGCTTACGCTCAAAGCTGATTGTGATGATCACGTCAAGAGGTGTTATCAATTCCAAATTCATGGGAATGTTATCCACGCCCCTCCAAGGGAACTCCACAATATGAGTTCGCCATGGCCCTTCTCAATACGGGGAATGGCCGTAATCGGGCCCATCGAGCCCAAAGCTAGTAATGGACATCGATTCATATTCACTATGATCGACTACTTCACTAAATAGGTAGAAGCATCCTCCTTCCCCAGGGTTACCAAAGAAGACATCATTGTTTTCATCAGAAACAATACCGTCTGTCGATATGGACAACCAGAGGTCATTGTGTCAGACAATGCTAAAAACCTCAACAACAAAATGATGGAGGAGTTATGCAGTAAATTCCACATCAAACGCATTAACTCTGTCATCTACCGTCTAAAGATGAATCGTGTTGTTGAAGTGGCTAATAAAAACATCAAGAAGATCATGCAGAAAATGTCCGCCAATCACAAAGGATGGCCTGACCTCTTGCCTCTGACTTTATTAGCCTATAGAACTTCAATGCGTACTTCCACTAGGGCAACCCCCTACTCATTAGCCTATGGGATGGAAGCAGTGCTCCCCATAGAGGTGGAAATGGAATCCCTCAGAGTGTTGATGGATGCTCAGCTGGATAAAGACCAGTGGTTACAAGACAGGTATCACCAATTGTCTCTAATAGACGACAGGCAAACCGCGACTATCTTCCATGGTTAGTTATATAAGCAAAGGATTGCAAGATCCTACAATAGGAAAGTCCGGCTATGACAATTTAAACAACACAACTTGGTTTTGAAGAAGATCATTGACAACCAAGATCAATCTAAGGCAAAATTCGTTCCTAACTGGGAAGGCCCGTTTGTTGTCAAGAAGGTATTGACAGGAGGCGCTCTCAGACTACAGGAAATGGATGGCGATGAATTTCCACAACTCATCAACTCGGACACGGTGAAACGGTATTATGTCTGAGGTTATCATCAAGCAAACATCCTGGTTTTGGATCATCAGATCACCAGTCATTCCGATTTTCTAACCCTTTTTACATACTCTTCTGCCCCTTAGGAAAACATACACTTCAAACCAGCAGCCTGGTTTCACCTCATTTCAAACCTTTCACATAATTTCGGTTATCCCCCCAGGGATTGAACCTTTCACATATGCAGTTTATCCTGGAGACTGGATTAAACTTTTCCATGCTTGTAGTTTGTCCTGAAGACGGGATCAAACATTTTCACACCTGCAGTTTGTCCCAATCATGGGATCAAACTTTCTTCTCCCCGCAGTATAGCCTGCACACGGGATTCATACTTCTCTTCGACTACAATTCATCCTGAGGGGCGAACTACGTCGACCTAATCTCCCTAATACCCGGGAGTTTATAGGCAACCATATTTTATATGGCCCGGTCGCAATAAAAAAAATAGCATAAACATTTCTGCCTTTTTTTACAAAAACACTTCTACACCCTTCTTCATCAATAAACTTCTACTCCCTTCACATCAAGCGTTGAACCTCTTACACCAGGTTCGAACTACGCAGACCTGATCTCCTCTTCAATAGGAGTACGTAGGCAGCCATTTATGGTTAGGTCTAAACCCCTACCAGAACAAAAATACTTGTTACACGGTATTGGGATCAAACTTCAATCACCACATTTCATCGGCTTCAGACTAAAGAGATGGAACTACCTAACCTATCCTCACAAATAGGAGATTCGGTGACCATCTAAACTGCGGTTGTGCCTCAAAGAGAAACACCAATCCATAAGAGATGGAATTAACTATGCTTCTCATAAATAGGAGTACTGGTGACCATCTGTGGTACGATTAATATTAAAGAGGAAAAGCCACACTCCTCTCCACATCTACATACAGAAACCAATCCCAAGACACCAAAGATGGTAGGGATACACACAGATCAATGATTAGTTCTGAAAGATCCTGCGATATCTCAATGTCCACACATCAAGGATGATTTCAGAATGCATCAAGATCACATGCCCTGAAGAAACAGGCAAATATCAAGCAAGTATCAAGATACAACTGAAAGGGAAGTGAATCAAAATATATTTCCCTGCCATACATAATATTATTTGATATATACATAAGTGTTGTACATGACAAAATGGCTAAGGTAGTCTGTGCAGGAAAATACAAGGCTATCTACGGATCTGTGTGTATGCGGACTATCAGATCTAACATAGCATCCCTATCTGAAGAAGGAGGTAACGTTGCAAGCTCTTGTCCAATGGTATCTACACGAGCTAGCAGATCCGAGGCTAACTGCATGGTGGCATGATGCTCATCAATATATGCACTCATATCGGCAAGGATCTCAGTCGTAAGGGATCTCACTGAAGTACTGTGTGATGGCCACATCCCGGGCAGATAGGGCAGCATCCCGCTCTACAATCAATGCATCTCTAGTTGATTTGGCCTCGTCTCTCTCTAATAGAGTTATGTCTCTCCCATCGAGAGTGTCAACATCAAGGCCCTAGCCTGATCTCTCTCAAAGGTCATCAGATGTAGACTCTTCTCCAAATATTGTGTTGAATGCTGAATTATAGTAGCACTCGTAGTGGGAGAATCCATCACAAATACTGGCAAACCAGTAATCATATCCTCCTAGATGGGAATATCAGCCTCCTCCATAGGCTCTTCATCGTCGGAATCAGTCCCCTGCACTGTGGATACTACTGCAGCTGATGTAGTCTCTGTCTCCATCCATGCGGAATACTCTACAGAACAACCTGGATGACCGATAAAAAACTCAGCTAGCTCACGCTGATCCCAACAGGCATACAACCTGGATCTATCCTCTGCTGATAAGTGGCAAGAAGTGAAGCGCTGACTCAATGCCCCCTCAAAAGGATGGAAATCCTGGAACTGGTCAAACTGACACATCATGGCTAGTGGGTGGTAAGTAATCATGCCTCTCAAACAGCCTAGAGGGAGATAATCCATGCCCGGAGCATGAGTGATGAAGCTGTAGGGTGAGATAAGCCCTGTACATGGCAATATATCAAACGGATCTCCGATCCTTGCCAGAAAAGCTGATCAAGATACAGCATCTATCGTAGGCTGAAACGAGTATGACATGGCTATATCATGGGTGAAACAATACCCATGCCATCTGAAAGTGCCAATCAGTCTCAAGTGTGATATAAACCACACGTACAGCATGATCAAGCTGCCTGTAAACATTCGCGTCGAATAAGTGCAGCAATATGTGGCCGACCTCAGAGTCTGTGCTATAATCATCGGTATGATGGTGTGACCCTCCCTGAGAGCTCTCACTGCCATGATGACTCCTATGTCCAAATCATCCATATACAGTGGCATATAGACATACAAAAGTACGCACAATAGTAGTACATCCACTCTGGCCAAACGCCAATTATCCTCCGGTGTGGTGAAATACCTGGAATGCCATGCATAACTATCCTCTAAGCCAAATCTATCAAATAGAAAACGCAGGGATATAACGTGGCCAGATGTGAGCTCATCCTGCACCACCCTACGCCTCAAGCCAGTAAGGGTCATGAACTGCCTACTCATGTCTACAATCTCCATATGCATGCAAGGTCTGTCCAATGGCAGCATCGTCAAACGTGCATACTCCTCTAGAGTAGGATTCAACTCCTGCGGCCCAAATTGGTAAACATGTCTCTCTGATACCCAGTGCTCCAGCATCCCCTCCACAAATCCTATGGGAACCTAAAACATCAACAGGGTCATAGTATGCTGCAACAGATGATCTACAGTCACCCTGTCTGATGGTGACATGCTATCATACCACGATCGCATACCAGATGCCACCAATAATGGTGGGGTATGATCAATATAGCTAACTATCGAAGAAGACATATATATGGGTCGTGTCATAAGACCATCCAGGGGTTAATGCTAAATATCTCTAGACTTACATATATATGCATAACATAATAACATGCATGATATAATAGATGGCAATATGATATAGGGAATGAAAACTGTACATACATTCCTAAGTATATCATCATCTAATACATCTTTATACAGCTAAAATACAGGGAAATGGGGAAAAACAGCCCTACAACTAACAGAGGCCTATCAAAAGATATAACGAGAATGGGGCGAAGCTACCCAATGTCTAATAGAGGCCTATCAAAAGAGATAACGAGAATACATTAGAAGAAGACAATGGTATCAATGTCTACATCATCAATTATGTCCACCCGATGTAACTCCTCCTGAGTTACTGGATCTCTATCCACAAGGATGTCAGGCCTATACAAGGGAGGATCTGCACCAGAAAAACCATATGGGTCACCTGAGGGGCCAGCGCCGGAGCTGGAAGGATCAAAAGTATCTTCCTTTGAAGGATTTCTACCCAAGTGCCGGATAAAGAAATGTGCCCGGTCCAACTGCCTGGTCAAACTGTCAATCTGTGTCAAATGAGTCGGATCTCGGACATAGGCTAGCCAATCTATCATAATCACGGATACTGGAACCATATCCCCCATAAACTGAGTGGCGTGGGTTTGGGCTCCAATGGTACGAGGGAACTACCAATGCTGGAACATCTCTTGAGTGCAGGGACCCTCTGATAATATGAAACCGTCGACCCCCAACAATGGAATATCAATGACGGGTGACTGCAAAACAGGCCAGTAACGCCTGGCAGGATGCAAGATCGGCATGCAAATCACTCCTGCAGTTCTCCTGATAGCACGCTCTCCTAAATAGAGCTCTCATCCTCCATCTGTGAAAAAAGGAATCCTATGGGTGGAAATCACGTGCTCAACACCAGTCGGGTACCCATCCTCAAATATAATGCTCAAATGCTCCCCAGAGTAGGGAACCCACGTGATGACATCCGCTGTCAACAACTCTAGCTGTAGGCGGCAATGAGTGAAACCCTCAACAACAAGGACCTCCACCAGTATGGAATGATGCCATCTCCGTCCTTAAGGATAGGTATCTAAGCCTAACACACTCACGGGACTCAAACATGGGAGCCTCTCATGGGCCTAAAACTTCCAACACAAAGGCAAAACATCTGATGTCAGTCAACACTCGTAACCTGTACATGAGAAAAGACAAGAGAAATACTCACCAGCAGAAATGAGTAGAATCCTAACCAAGCCTCGGTCAAGCCCTGCCATCGCATGCGCATTCCCTTAAGGAAATAGGTGAATGTTTAGGAACCTCAATCATAATCTCCTATACGGTCCACGTGTCGATTGGCGCTGATCAAAGCGAAGGACACCGTAGAAGAGTTATCTGCTACGAAGCAGCCCCTAATGATCATCAGGAACAATAGTCGAAGAATGCGATCCCTGACTCTCACATCATCGAGTATGGGCTCACTCAACAGCATGCTCATAGAATTTACGCTCAAAGGACCTGTACGAACAGTTTTTGCCCTTGAGCGCCTCCGCTGGAACTCCTAACAAGGATCTGGCGGCAATCAGGGTGATATCCGCCATACAAGGCACTAGCGCCCCTCCAAACTCCATACCTGTGATAAACTGCCAATCCATCGGCATCATTATCACCTCACAGTCTAGCAAATGGAGTGACTGAGTCTAGTGAAACCAGCGCTCAGACAATGCCCTGAGGTAACCCTAGGGACAACGGTGGGGAAGAATGGAGAAGAACGTCCCGAATTCCCAGCCATGTACAATCGCTCTATAGTCATCATGTAGAACCTAATATATAGAGTGAATGCTGAACCAGTTCCCTCGAGGCTATGTAAAGCAAGGAACCTACATCAAATGCAGATCAACATCAGAATCATTTACTCCTCATCAATAGGAAAAAGGAAGATTAAGATCTAACTTTATACCTCATTTGCGTACTGTTGCCTCTTTTTTAGTTCTAACAAAAGAGTTCCAACTCATGTAAGCATACATGTGTCAACAAGTAATACAGAGTGAGTAGAGTATCGTCCCACAGAGAAAGTTGTTTAATTCAAACCACTATCCATCAACTAAATCACTATTTTTATATGCTTAAACTAAATATTATAATTATGAATTACTCTAAATACAAATAATAACTAAAATAAGAATAATAACGAAATATATCAAATCTGGAAATAATGGGATCCTAACTTCATTTAATACTTCATCTAATTACCACCATCATGCAAGAAAGTTCACATATCACAGGAAAGTAGCTAAGAGCACTAATATAGACATAGCCATTTTTCAATGTACTATGACCTACTTACATAGCATCCACATGTGATAGACACCATGTAATCATCAATATAACCAAAATCACTATATGTCTATGTGAAATTGCAACCATATTGAATTTAAGTGCAAGCCCTTATTTTAACTCATACAGTGAAACAGTATATGTCTATCTGATTCACGAAATACAAAGCTACCCAAAACAGTCCCATATACGCATGCTATCATGATTACAATCTATACTCGCATGTTATATTTCAATTCCATACAAGTGCTGAAAATGAATGGTGATCAGTCATTCATGCATGCAAAACAACCATAATAGAAATTCCTTATAATATATAAAACAGTCCAGCAATCAAGTATGCAATTAAACTACATATTAAAATCCGTTAGAATCCCATAATGGAGTTTAGTTCATGACTGAACCAAAAGCCATCATGGGATCAAATCTAAACATGGCTAATAAGCAAACAATTGAAAGAGAAAGGATAGAAACGATCAAACCCAATTGCTGATTATAATCCATTAGTAACGTTCAAATCCTCATATAAATCCAGCAAAATACTAATAGTTATCCACAATGATAGAAAATCCCAAGAAGAATTAGAAAAGATGGAGTTTCGGCTTTATTCTACGTTGGAATCTCTCTCAGAGTGTAAACCCTAGTTACCAATATGAAAAATACGTAAAAACTACTGAATCCTCCCTCTAACACCAGTCAGAATCATTTTTAATTAATTACAACCCTTAAAATTAAAAATTAAAATAAACAACTCAAGATCATCAATATCGGTCATCGGGCAGCCATGCTTCTTCTTCTTATAAACATCTCGCAGACACGCGAAGTCTTAATCTAATATAGCTGCAGCGGCACTGACGGATTTCTGCGATTTGGATTACGATTAAATTCTGCATCTTTTTTTGTCTCTTCGCCAATGCTTCCTTGTCATGTCACTCTTCCTTTCTCCATCCTCAGTTGCATGTCCCTACTTGTTCCTCGCGTCATGCGTCCATTAGCCTCATGCCATCTAACACCACCAAACTATGCCATTTCCTGCACTTTTACACCAAAGGAGTTTTAAGTAAATGCAATGCGAAATAACATGAAATGCAACTAAAAACACACTAAAATGTACTTGAGATGGGCATAGTTCGCGTGAATTGATATCAATAAGCAGGTGTAAAACCCACTTATCACGTACAGGTAAACTAAAGGGTGTCGACTCAAATCACCCAGAAGCTCTGGGTTCACCACTGAATGCCTGGCAAATCCGTATGGGGAACACGTGCAGCAGGAGCGGGGTCCGCAACTGGAACATCCTCCTCCTCGTCATCGACGTCCGGCACTTCAACATGGACAGGACGTATCACCACCTCCACCAAACGACGAGGCTGTCTAACAGAAAGGGGTCGAGGCACTTCAGAAGCCCGTCTCTATACACCAGAAGTGGTCCTGTGAGAACTACTCGGCTGATCCGGATCCATAATATCTGGACAACAAGTCTCCAAATCACCTCAGAAAGGGTGTGGTAAATTCTTATTTGGAGCTTTTCAAAATGCATTTTTATGACTACATACATGCATGCATTATTTTAACATACATCTACAGTAGAGTTAAAATGCATGACTACCCAATGCCTCCATTTTGGAAAATTTTGCCGTAGTCCCCTTTGTAAATAGGACTATCCATATGCACATAGGCATGGCTAGATGGCCATTCAGTAGCACACCTACCCACGGTCATATACATCCTACATGCATTAATATATCATAGTAAAAAAATCTATAAGTGTAATCTAATTACCAGGATTATTTTGCTTTTCTACCTTTACTCATTTGTCCTCAAACATGATAAGAAATGACAGTAAAAGGTACCAATTTGACTGTTTCAAAAGTTAAATTTTTTCACATCATTATGTTTAACATGGTTTAATACTAACATTTACTATGTTAAATATTTTTTATCAAGTCATATCAGCATGTATATTCACTACTATGTGTCTAGATGCATTTCATATGATAAGTCATTTTCTAATGGATAGTAACTAGAAAAGAAAACATGCATACGTTACCAGAACAGTGTAGAACACTTGTACGGTGGCAAAATTTGCAGAAAGTCGTACGAACTCAGCAGATCTGAAGAAGAGCTCTCGGATTTCCTTCACGGCGCAGCTTGAAAATGACTTATGAAAGCAATCCGCAGGCATTACATACCCACAGTTGGCCGCAGTTCCACCTGTGGCTGCTGCAGGTGTACCTGTGGCAGCCCTACATGGGTCTCACTCCTCCAGTTCAGTTCAATTCAAGTTGCAAAGGAGGTCTCACAAGCTGAAAAGGCCAAATCAGGAATAAAAACGCTACGCAATTGGGCGGAATAGCCTGAAATCTTGGTTTTCACGGGCTAAACTTTGGCTTCACATATCACTCATTGATATTCTCTTGAATGCAAGGTATACTATACCAATGACCTCGACTTTTGAAAATCATGCTCGGCAATGCCTCACACAGGTCCGATGCCGCCAAATACGGGGTCGTAACCCTAAAAGACACCTTCCCCGGTGGGGGTCACAACGCTGATGTCATTCATTGATAAAGTATCCCCGACGGGGGTCACAACGCAGATTTTCACTCATCCATGTATCCCTGGCGGGGGTTACAACGCATTATTCGTCTATGAACGAATCCCTGGCGGGAGTTACAACGCAATTTAACCATTGATGTACGTGTCAATGAAGGTCAAGCAGCCTTGACGTCATTTCAACTGATGGCATGTAAACCCATCGAAGCATCGGAGGCCATTCGATGATCTCATCCATCAATGCACTTATCCACAACCATCCCCGGCGGGGGTTACAACGTAGTTCAACCATTGATATACGTGTCAATGAAGGTCAAGCAACCTTGACATGTTCCCCGGTGGGGGGTCACAACGCAATGCAACCATTAATGCACACATCAATGAACGTCAAGCAGCCTTGACAGTTTGCCCAACAAGAATCTATCCTGTGATACACACATCAGTGAAGGTCAAGCAGCCCTGATAATACATACTATTGGCAGTAACTCCGACAGGATCGCGGTATATGTTATACACATCCTCAAATAAAAAAAGCTTTATCCCCACAGATCTCTTGCACAAGAGAGGAACATCTTCGGAGTAAAGTCTGTATCAAGGATCCAGGACTTTGGTGATAACCCCAACGTCAACATTCTTGAAGACTTGGATCGCATGTCCAAGACATCACTGATTGTCATCCCCGGAAGGATTAACAGGGAACCGGCAATCATTCCATCATGTTGGGAAACAATCTAACAACCTACATGCATCATACATTTGCATCATGTTGCTGCACATAGCATCATGTTTATCTTGTTGTATTTCAAGTGTCTAGGATTCTTTATCCTATCCATGCCTTGCATTGCATGAATATGATAACCACCTTCTCTGACGCATGTTTTGTTAACCCGGGATTTTGAATAATCCAAATTTTATGAATAATTTTTTTTTATTTATTAGTATTGACATTGATTGTTAATATTGTACTGTGTATCTGTGATATGAATCTCGAGAATTAGTCAATTTGTGTATTGATTGAGAAATTAGAGTAGAGTTATGCTTAACAGCTTTAGAAACCCTAACCCAAATTTTGAATAGGGATTCGATAGAAAATATAATTAAAATAATTGTATTGTTGAGTAAGTGTTTGTATTGTATAGAAATTTTGATCAATGATTGATCAGATAAGATTTAAAATTTATAAACCCTGATCTCAGGATTAGAAACCTTAATGCATAGTTAGAAACCCTAATTTCATATCTGAGAATACTAAACCTTAATTACGCAACCCTAATTCTAATTGGCAAGCCTAATGTATTTATTAAACGTTAATATGATTAGGAAAACCTAATTTAATTAGGAAGCCCTAATTCTAATTTAGAAATTTTAAATTTTCTAATTAAAACCCTAATTAGAAAATAATCCTAGAAACAAAAGTTTTAAAACCTAAGGGTTAGAACCTTAGGGTTAAACCCTAAGGGTTTGTGCAAATGTCAAGTGTGCCATTAAAATTATAATGCTAATGACCAAAATGCCCTTTTTACTTTCTTTATTGGTAACTTGCAAAATTTTCCAACAACTTTAGTTGGTGAACCACTATATTGACTTTGTGACTTCAAATCTCCAGCCAAATCAATTCATTGCATCAGATCTATACATATATCATATTATATATTGATTAAAGAGAGAGAAAGTCACCAAAAGTGGCCCATTTGTGTATCAACTCTCAAGCAACTCTCTCTCTCTCTAATCATCCGAATTATACAAGTGAATCAGTCCCAAATACAGCCCTTAGATCACCCAATATCAGTTAGGAAGATCAAGATCAAGATTGGAACTAGAAGGTATATAACCTAATTTGATTTTTGATCTTAAATGCTAAGAAAAATTTTATGTTTATGTGTTTATATTTGTGTTAGAAGTTGTTTTTAGTTGATCTATGTTGATCCATCATGGATCCATAGCATTAAAGTGCTTTAAAATTGAGTTTTTCCAAAACTGTCCAAGAACAAATTTTGTGGTCTAACAAGCTAATGTCAGGAGCCACAGATTCTTGTTCGTTTATGATTTTTGATGTTTTAAAGTTGGAATCTGTAGCTTGTTATGTGGTCTTTGTTCTGCAAGTGAAATCAAGGTCATTGGATGTTTAGATTTCAAGTTATAATCGGTCAAAGTTGGTTGACTGACCACGACCGAGTACATTTTGGGCAACCCAGAAATTTGAAAACAGCGCCTGACAACATTTTCAAATGCTTGGATCTATCAGTAATAATGTGGGTTGTTGATATTTTTGTAACTTGTTTGTAGCCTGGTATATGTACTATTTATTGGGGGCTTTAGATCCTTTAAACAAGCAACTGATTGAATATAGTGGACGGTCAAACTAGGCTAGTTAATCACGATGGCAGCTTTTGGAAAACCCGGAAATGGTAGAAGCAATGTTTCTGACAGCCTTTGACCAAGCTATAACTTGTGATTTTGTTGTTGTTAGATCGATCTGTTGATTTAGTAATGTTCCTTGACACAAGGACTATAACTTTGAACCATTCAACAACATGAACCATAACCAGAACACCTGAATAATCGAGCTTGAATGTGCCAACTCGAAGTTTTCTGGGTTTCTAGGTTATCCAGAAAACCCAGATTCACTTTGACAGTAGGTTTGAGAGCCTAGAACTTCATGTTATGATTTTTTATGACCGAGATGAAGATTGATCCATGTAGTGTTACATAAACACTACATGATCAATACGTAACATGGCCCAGAAATATTTTTAATTGGTGATTTAAAGCTAGTCAAACCATGACCCTTGAACTCGAGTTTGACAGTGTTCTTGAGTTCAAGAACACCTAAGACAACAGAAAGTGTCGCTAAAGGGCTATAGCGACGGTTTATTTATTTTCTAATTTCTGATTTTCCAGAAATTATTTAAAAATAGAAATAAATTATAAAAATTACCAAAAATGGTTTAAAAAATTATTTAAATTATGAAAAATAATTTTTGACTATTTGGAATATTTTTCATTTATATTTATAATTATTTGGATATTAAAGATATTTAATTTATTTAATTAATGTATTAAATAAATTAGAGAAAATGATTTAATATTATGAAAAATAATTTTAAATAAGAATAAAGTGTTTAAAAATATTTTGAGTTATAAAATGTAACTTTTAATATTTTTAGAGAATTTTTATTAATAATTTAATATTAATGACATTAGAATTATTTAATTATTATATTAAATAAATGAGTTAAAAATGATTTTAATATTTTAAAAAAATCATTTTAAATGAGAATAAAGTGTTAAAAATATTTTGAATTATAAAAATATAATTTTCAATATTTTGGAGAATTCTCATTAATAAATTAATATTAATGATATTAGATTTATTTAAATATTATAATAAATAAATGATAGAAAAGTGATTTTATTGATTTAAAATCATTTTAAAAATGAGAAAATGATTTAAAAATATTTTATGTTATAATTAATAACTTTTAATATTTTGATAATAAATTCATTAATATTTAAATATTAATGGTGATGGTTTAAAAATGATTTTAAAATCATTTAAGTAGAATATTGATGATTTAAAAATATTTTAAGTTATTAATAATAACTTTAATATTTTGATGAAGTATGTTATTAATATTTTTATATTATTAAATATTAATGATGGTAAGATTATTTGATGATTAAATCATTTAAAATGATTTCAGGTGTTTGAAAAATTATTATAAATTATAATAATTGTTTGATAAATTATTAAAAGCTTCCTAAAAATATTATAAATAATATATGACTTATCTGATGTAATAGTGAAGCTTTGAAATCGAATTTAATTGACAATAGTCGTATTAATTGTTTGATAGGGTGACCGTAACAACGAGAATGTAATCAAGTCCAACTGCACCAAACTAGTTAGACTTGATAAGTGTTTATATAGGTTATAAACACTGATGTGGCTATGTGGTAATGTGCTTAAGAGAAGTTTGACTGTAGAATACAGTGATACGTGTTATGAATTATTGTGCTAATTGTGAGACCGATATTATTAGTTATAGGTCTTTTGAAAGTAGATAAGTTTATTGTAGCTGTAATCAACGGAGAAGGCAAGTTTCCTAACTTAACCTTGAGTTAATACTTTTTAGATAATATAGTGGTTAATTATTGTTAATTATACCACATCCAAGAATTTATTGTTGATTATTCGCAGTTAGTGCATGTTTAATAATTCAAATTGAATTGATGATTCTGAAATATACTCAGAGAATAACTAGTGTTGGATATATACATCCGTAGAAGTTAATATTGACAGTATGGATAATTCTTGTTTATTGTTGAATTATGTTGAGAAATGTCTTAGCTAATTATTCTGGCTAGACGAACATTTGTTAGAACTTGATAGAAACGAGAAGAGAATTCAATTGTTATTGACAGATCGATGCCAATTATTTCGGCTAGATCGAGAAGTAAATTGAAATTGAAATCATAGTATTTCGTTGTTAAATTAAATCTTGATTCTGAGACTGAGAAGAACAACCTTTTATTATAAAAGGGAACATTTTATTGGTCGTATATTCGGCCTTTGTGCGCAATTAAGTATTATGCATAATATATGGTATAATAAAGCTGATCACTTTACATACTTGCAGAGGGGTATGATTTAATCTTTATGGTTATCTGATACACCTGGGTATATCAAAGTCAAATCATTGATAGTTACTCGAGAAGAAAAGTTCAAGATCCAATGGATCGCTCAACATAAATCTGTAAAACATTCCACTTTGCTATTTCGTAGAATTAATTCTTGATTATTCATTTGAATATCATAAAAAACCTTGAAAGCGTTGTAATCCTTCATTATCAGATTGTTGTTACATAGAATGTGAGAAGACCTGTTATTTATTCCTATACATTTATCATATGTCTTAACTTGCGGGGCAAACTTGTTGCTCACCCTTGCTTAATAAAACTTTTCAGCTAGGGAAGAAGTGGCAGAAGGTGCTGTGAAGAAGAATAAAAGAAAAGGCATCGTGATAAATTAGTTATGATTAATATATTTATAATGTTGTTTGTAAACCCTTTTTGTATATCTAAGGGGTATGTTTGTAATGTTAAGGTTAGCGGACCTGGGACTAATGTATTAACAACATATGTTAACGTGATATGTATTACTATTTCTATATGAATGGGTAGTTAGATGTTATTATATTGTTGATCGTGAACACCAAACTCGGGGGTTAGGTAACCCGGATTTGAGGGTGTCACACATGTTCAATTCCTTCTATGTGAAGATATATTTCAAACTCTTGTGGTCCGTGTATATCTCACATTTCTCCCCGTACAAATAATGTCTCCAAATTTCTAATGCAAAAACTACTGCCGCTAACTCTAAGTCGTGAGTAGGATATCATTTCTTGTAATCCTTCAATTATTGTAACGTGTACGCAATGACCTTGCCATGCTGCATTAGCACACAACCAAGTCCTCTGTGCGACGCATCACTATATACCACAAATCCTCCTGTATCATCTGGTAATGATAATACAGGCACTTCATTTAGTCTCTTTTTCATTTCTTGAAAACTTTTTTCAAACTTGTCCGTCCACACGAACTTTATTGTCTTCCTTGTTAGATTGGTCAACGGAGTTATTATCTTAGAAAATCCTGGATAAATCATCGATACTACCAAACTAACCCTAAGAAACTTCTTAATTCGGTTAGCATCTTCGATTGTTCCCAATTACTTACTGCTTCTACATTTGCAGGGTCTACTAAAATTCCTTCCTTATCCACCACTTGTCCTAAGAATTGAACCTTCTCCATCCAAAATTCACACTCGAAAAACTTTTCATATAGCTTCTTCTTTCTTAGCGCCTCCAGAACCATCTTCAGATGTTCGGCGTGTTTTTCTTCCGTCTTTGAGTAGATCAAGATATCACTGATGAAAACTACTGTGAATTTATCTAAGAATGGCTTGAAGACTTGGTTCATTAAGTCCATAAATGCTGCCAGAGCATTTGTCAACCCAAATGAAATCACCAGAAATTCAAAATGTTTGTAACAAGTTTGGAACGCCGTCTTTGATATGTCCTCCTCCCGTACCTTCAACTGGTGATAACCTGTCCATAGATCTATCTTCGAGAAACACTTCGCTCCCTTCAATTGATCGAAAAGGTCATCTATCCTTGGTAACAGATATCTATTCTTAATCGTTACTCTGTTCAATACTCGATAATCGATACAGAGCCTCATCGATCCATCTTTCTTCTTTACAAACAACACTGGTGCTCCCCAAGGAGACACATTCGGCTGAATGTAACCCTTATCTAGTAAGTCTTGCAATTATATAATCAATTCCTTCATTTCTACTAGCGCCATACGATATGGGGCTTTTAAAATCGGTACAGTTCCTGATGCTGAGTCTATTACGAATTCAATTTCTCTGTATGGCAGAAGACCAGGCAGATCGTCCTAAAATACATCTAGGAATTCTCTCACTACGGATATATCCTTAATTTTTACTCCCTTTTTCTGAGTATCAACAATGTAAGCTAAGTAACCTACACATCCCTTCCTTAACAATTTCTTGGCATGCATCATCGTAAGACAACACGATTGCTTAAGCGGCGAGCTACCATATAACACTACCTTAGACTTATTCGGAGTCTGAAGGTTTCCACTTTTATTCTGACAATCAATTATCGCAGCATGGTTATACAACCAATCTATTCCCAATATTACGTCAAATTCTCCCAATCTTATCGGGATCAAGTCTACGCATAGTTTATGATCTCTAATGTTTGTGCGACAATTTTGATAAATGTATTCTATAGGGATTACTTCCTTATTTGCAACTTCTATGTTCAAAGGATTTCCTAATCATTTTCGGGGTAAATTAAGTCGACTAGCAAACTCCTTAGATATAAAAGAACAGGTGGTACTCGAACTAAATAATACATAAGCATTTATATTATTGACTGGGATAATACCGTACACTACATCCTTCGCAGCTATTACGTCCTGGACAATCATGTTAAATGTTCTGACAATTGGACGGTTGGATGGCGTCGGTTCGCCAGCCATCAGTTGGTTGTTTCCCCCTTGTTGGTCACTTCCTTCGCCGCTTCCTTTCTTTGGGCAGTCCTTAATTAGGTGGTCCGTCGAGCCACAAGTGAAACAACCCTTGATCTTCTTGGGCTTCGGGCAGTTGGGCAAAATGTGCCCTTATTGGCCACAACCCTTCCAACATTCACCCTAGTGATTCTTTCTACACTTTCGGCATCCCTCAGCTCTCTTCTTGAAATCTCCACGAAACTTCCCCACTTGATTGTTGTGATTTTTGTTGTTGTTGTTCTCCCACTTCCTCTTTCCTAAATTATTTCCCCCGCTGCTACTTCTTCCACGGCTATCTCATCACGTGTTCTTACCCCTCTTTTCCTTGTTGTACAAACTCAAAGCTTCACTACCTCCCTTTGCAATAATAGCCTTCTCCAGCAATGTCGCAAAAGAATCGATCTGAAGAACTGACACCTTGTTGAACAACTAAGGTTTCAGTCCTTGCTAAAAATGTCTAGCCTTTCTCTCTTCATCTCCTACTTGGTGTTCTGCAAACCGTGCTAGCTCATTGAACTTAGTCGCGTATTGCACCACCGTCATATCTCCTTACTTAAGTTCTAAGAACTTCACCTCCATCTTATTCTTCATGCTTTTCGGGAAATAGTTCTCAAAAAATAGCGTCTTGAACCTCTCCCATGCTATTATCCCTTCTCCTGCTTTTTGTTAATTCTCCTCCCAATAGTAGTTCGCCTCGCCTCTCATCATGTAGGTGGCAAACACCATCTTCTGGTCTTCTCCCACACAAGAGATGGTGAAAGCCTTCTTCATCTCTTTGATCCATGTCTGTGCCACGATAGGATCGGTAATGCCTACGAATTTTGGAGGTCCTACACTCCTAAAGTCTTTATAGTTTGTGACTGGAGCAGCTTGGGGATTGGGTGGTACTTGTAAGACCCCGAATTTTATGAAATAAATGTATTCAATTTTCTTATAATTATTATTTTATTTAGTAAATGGATAAATTGATAAATTGATTAAAACTAAGGGTGAAATATGAAAATTTTACAAAGTAAAACAAATTGTTATAAAATATTTGTTTGGTCGGGGAATATTCTTTTTGTCGAGGAATATTCGTACGACGACATAATCATTGGTGGACCCCACAATAAAATTATTGTCGGAGTTAGAAAATGACAAAATTATCTTTTTATAAAAATAACGGCGAAAGTTTTATTGTTAAGTGTTGAAATACCCGGTAATAAAAGTACAGTAATACGCGTGGTTGCATAGTAGCACACGGTATTGATTATTGATGCTTACGTGAGAAGTCACTCAGTTATACTCAATTATTGCTACAGTAGTTACTGTTCAATATTTTATTTTATTGATTCAATAATTGCTATATTGATATTTTATATTATTGATTCAATAATTGTCATTGCACAATATTTCAAATTATCAAATCAATAATTCATATTATTTGAATAATATTATTAGATAGCATTATTGACAATGTCTAGAAAGTTCTGTCGAGAAAAGGGGTTTGGTCACCTAATTGCACGCCAATAGGGAGAAATCCTTATCGGAAAGCCCCCTCTTTCATGGGAATGACCTGGTTGTCAATATTGTAGTTCTGTAATATTATTTGTGAATAATAAATTATTGATATATATGATAAGGAAATATTTATTTAATATGGATTTAAACGGATGAATGTTTAGCATGTGACATTTGTTGAAAGTTGGTATTTTATCTTTTCCGATAAAATAATTCATTCAAATATATTATTATAATATTACATTATAGTAGTACGATGTGATTATATAATAGTATGATTTTTAATTTGAATGATAGCATTATTATAGTAAATTCATGGTATAAAAGTAAAAGGAGATGGAAGAGAATAAATTGAATTTGAATTCTGATGATGTAAGCAATGATGTCATCGAAACGATGAGGTAAGCAATGATGTCATCGGAATGATGAGGTAAGCAATGATATCATATGATTGATGATGTAAGCGATGATGTCCTAAATTTTGGCAAAAAGACTATTTTACCCTTACTCTTCCAAGCCTATAAATAGAACTCATTTCTTCATTATTTTTCATGAATTCATTCAAGCTATAGAGAGAGAAAGTATAGAGAGAATAAGAGAGAAAGAAGAAGAGTATTCTGTTACTACACTATTGCAGTATCCAATCTCCTACTAAGGTAAGGGTATTATTTCTTTCGTGATTCGTAAAGAGATATTATTCTTGTTCAATATTAAGTGAAAAATAATATTTTCTTCCATACTACGTAGTATGTAAGTAATATTATTTAGTTTTATATTCCTAATTCTACACTTATGTTGATAAGTATTACTTCTATACTCCATGAAATTAGTATAATATCCTTGATATTTGCGCTTCATCTAGTATCTTTTCATAGAATTATTATTCTGAGCATTCTTAATAAATTTTAATCTTTTCATGTCGGCGTACTATTCACGAGTTACTATTCCTGAAGTACTATTCACGGGATACTATTCACTCAAATACTATTCACCCAGAGTACTATTCATGACATAAATTTATTTCTTTTTGGTCCAAATCATTTTTGATACAGTATTATTCTTGAATTTTACTCCACAAAGCAGTATCATGTTGACAATTTGGATTTTATTGAATTCTGGATAAATTAAATTATAAATCTTTAAAATTTATCCTTTGCTTTCATTTAATAAAATTCTTATATCATTGTCATCATCCTCATGTTTATATTGTTTTGAAAGTCAGCTTTGGCCCGTAGTGCATAGATGGACTGTTGATTGGTATGATTATGACTAGGAATCATTCGGTATAATCATGACCTGTAATGTTACAAATGATGTGGTAAAAGTTCTCATTGGCCCGTAGTGCATTGATGGATAGTTGTTGAGATGAACATGACCATTGGTGATAATAATGAATATCCTTGGCCCGTAGTACATGGATAATTGAGTGAGGTGGATTATTTATTAAGCTGAGTCTCAACGATAAAATTGATGATAAACCTTTTAAATCATAGAAGATAGTAGATATCATGCTCTACTTAACTCTTCTAATGGATTGTTTGTTCCGCTGCAGTTAAACTTGATGTTTATTATATTTTATCAGTTTAACACAGTTGAAGGCTAACGATAATTTATTCTGCATTATCTTAGTCATAATATTTCCTACTGGGCTAGTTGAGCTCACCCTTTGCTTTCATTGTTCTCTTCAGGAAATGAGAATATAGCTGGGACTAGTCGGGGAGCGGAGTGATTATCCAGATGTTTGCATTAATAGTCCTCACTATTCTGTGAAATAGTGTGATAATAAATGTATTGAGGACTTATTTTGAGTTTGAATACTGTCTAGAAGACAATATTTGTATTAAATCTCACAGCTCATGATGTATACTTAAGTTTGTATTTGTATTCTATACCATGTATTTGGGGACTAAGAATGGGTGATGTATACCTATTTTGGGGGTGTCACAGTTGGTATCAAAGTTTAGGGATATGATCCCTAGATAAGATATGAGACTAGAACTAGGAGGGGAGAGGCGGGTAATTCCTTCACTAGTATGACCTACCTAAGTTTATTTGTTATTTAATTAGTCGGTCATAATATAGAGATAATATGTGACATGTTAATTAACCCTTGTTTCGTGTCAGTGTTTGAAAATGGCATCTAAAAATGTTCAGATCAGCAATGAAGCACATGAGACCGTTAAGTCACCAACGATCGATACCCAAAATAATGTGATGTCAGGCGAAGAAGAAATTGGAGATATCCATGTGATGAGTGAAGAATTAATAGTTGCATCACACCCCCAAATCTAGGTACTTCATTCCCACAAGACTTGGTGTTTACTTTCCATTCATTCATATCTAGTTCGTTTCTTCCACTAAGAGCCTCCCCTAATAAATCTACTAGCCTTTGTATAGGGTCTACTTGTCTTCTCTCATCATTGACCAACTCTTCTGGTGCCGTTAATCTACATCTGGGCGGTATTTTTCTGCATCACAAAATTTTCATTTTTTTTCTATTTATATTACTTAAACATTTCTCAATGAAAAGGAATAAAATTTATAACACGTTTCTGAAATAAGATCATTTATATTCATATGCCAAATCATTACATCAATATGATCATCCCTAGCATACTTCTATAAATGTCAACATGTATCCCCTAATATCACAAAAGATGGGAACAAATACTAACATACTACCCCTCTAGCATTTTACAAAAGTTTGGGGAATCACATAGCCATCCCATATCTCACACAAAAGATTGGGATTACAAAAACAAATCATAACTGACTAACAACTACTACTACGAAACTAACAACACCTAAACCTCAATCTAATATCCCGCACTCCACAACACTATTTTACTCCTTCTGGGTTATGTGCGCCACCAAATCTCAACTTATAGTGTGCCGAGTCTGTCCCTGCTCCGCTGGGTAATGATATACACCATCAATCAATCTCTTCATGGCCGTACGCAAAGCATAGCCCATCTTGTTCATCTTTCTTCTCTTACATCTCACCTCATCTTCTAAATCATTAGCCCTATCATTGGCTTCTTCCCACTTCTCCTCAAAATGTATCCTATCCATCACCTTCATCTCTAACTGAGTACGGAGAGCCTCTTTTTTCATCCTCTCGCTCAACTCTTTCTGCTCCATCTCTTCCAGCTTCCCTGCCAACTCTACATTTCTAGCCACCGACCTGTGAAACAAAGTCCCCATCTAGATCCCTGCCTCCTTGCGGTGAGCAATCTCCACCTCCAAATCTTGCATCTTTAACTACCTCTGATAGTCCTCGTCCCTCAATTTCTAGAACTCGGACTCCCTTTCTTTAGCCTCAGCCTCTAGCTCCTGGACTCTATAGTCTAACTCTAGGATCTACTCCTCATACTCCCCCAACATCTGATCCTCAAAAGTAGCCTCGTTGGAGTCCTCCATGGGCTCATCCCCCATAGGCTCCTCCTCCAAAGGCTCCTCCTCTGGAATAGACTCTTCGAGAAATGGCTCCATCTCCTCCTCCTCGTCATCATCATCGATAGGAGCCACTGCCGAAATGGGCTCTGCTATCAATGATGCCTCATATACCACATGCATGTCACGCGGCTCCTCCTCTACCACTCTATCGGGCCCTCCCATGTTTGTCATCCTACAACCACAAACACAAGAAAATAAACAACAAACTCCATCCGAACATAATTTCATTGCATGGAATGAAAATAGATTACATAATGCCACTAACTTGCTAGGAAAACTTTATATGAGTTTTATCTCCTTTTATCTTCTATGTTCTTCTAAGTTATAATCTAAGGAATCTCGCTCCTAAGGTTTATAACTACAGCTTTGATACCAACCTGTGACGCCCCCAAATTCAGACATTCATATCTCGAATTTGGTTCGTCACGTGTTAACTCTAATATCATATAAAAATCATCACAATGGAATAATAGAATAAATTACATTGTCATAACATAATTATTCTCATCCCAAGGTTTCGCAACTGTTACTAATACATGACAACTTAAATTAAACATAACTTCATAAATCATAGTAGATAAGTCCTTATACAACATAATAATATTACATTCCTAGTACTATGAAACAAAACTAGTCCAAAGCCTTCTCTTTACCCTTGTCCTTGCCAGAGGGTTCACCACGTTCTGCCTTAACTGAAAGTTTTAAAGAAAGCAAGGATGAGCAACAATTTTTCCCAGTAAGTAATATCGCAATAAGGAACAATCATATATAGAGTTCAATCTTCAAGGGTATGACAGTGAATAATAATTCAAGAATTATCAGCAATTCTCAATAAGGTCGCTATGGACTGAAAGATATCAATAAGATTCAACGTTTATTCAATTCAATATTTCAAAGCAATGAATACTGAGCAGTCACTAAGGACTATGAACTTCTACTAGAATTAACAATAATAAACTGATAATCCAACAAAACGAGTACAACAGGTGATCAACCTAAAGTACCATATGTCATGCATAACATTTAATCATACTCATGTGCGCACGTCGGTCTCCCGACAAATATATAATTCCCCTTCCAGGAGGGTTGTTCATCTCAGTTATTTAGAAGAGTCTGTACCAAGTTAATTTGGTTTGGATAGCTTTTGATCATATACCAATAGTCTAGCCGAATCAATGGCTTAGATAACTTTCTTTTAAAGTATATATATGAGTAGTTATTATCTGAAATCAATGTTCAAAAACTGTAAGAAATTTCATCTTTGAACTACGAAGTATTAAGTCATAAGATATGAATCATACTTTCAAAGATTTACTTGTACGATCAATAATAGCATTAAGCATGAATGATACTCCATAAAAATATGGTTAGGAACTTACATCGACGAGATAAGGTCTAGATACCTGCACAATATTCAAAGTTGTGTAAGTTAGAAAACTCGCCTTATACATAGTTTACCAAGGTATAGCTTAATACCACTCCAATGAACTATAATATCTTATTTATGTATAAACACATTAGTAATACAAGTTCAATATGTACACCTACTATCTTAATTTTCTATGCTACACAAGTGTAAATATCGATACTAAACATATATTGTTAGTCTTCTCTTGGTCATATGACCTCATACATATGTCATCACATAACACAAAAAATCAGTTTCTAATACACTATGACATTAAAGAACATAGTTTGCCATCACATTTTTACTTAAGGTTATAAAAACTTATTCAACATAGGATTCTATCTTTAGTATGCTTCTTGATATATTAGATAATGTTCTGGTCATATAATACAGGTTAAGGTAACAATATAAGCATGCATTAAATTTCAGATTACAAACAGAATGCAAACTTCACTGCAGGGTGGCACGATCGCGCTGGATTTGAACTAAGGAGTGGCGCGGCTGCGCTATGAAAGTAGTATGCACACAAGCCAATCATGTTTGATGATAAAGCATATACTTTTTAATAATCTTATTCATTTTATTAATAAAAAGTATTAATTTATTAAAGGCTTTTAATTATCTACATGATGCTACTTTATAATATGTGATAAACCTATAGTTTTAAGCAATGCTTTTAGAATAATGATGATGATCATTCTAATGAGATGTAAATTCTTAGAAAGCTTAAAACTAAAATAGTTCCCAATCATTGGATTACTAAATTGGGGATTAGTGAATTCGTATAGATTGGTACATACGTTGCTTGCTCATTGGATGAGGATGATTGATCTCATGATCATTTGTGTGGAGACACTAAAGCAAGTATGTAGGTGCCTATTAGAGATTAAGTTCACTGAACGTGGCTCGCTAAGGAATACCTAATGGAGTTTTACTTGCTCATTAATAGGAATTCTCAGAGTGATAGTAGTACAAGTGATCCTTGGACTTGAGATCATCATAGTATCTTGTGTATGATGAGTTATACTTTGACTTATTCCTTAAGACCCTTATGGTATATCAAAGGGTATCTTTGGGGTATAATAATTTGTACACGGAGATAATGTATGATCAATAAAGAATCTACCACTTCTAGTAAAAGAAGAGAAATGTCCTATGTGATTCGATAAATGACAACCCAAAGAGTCCTTGGCATATGCGAATGAAATTAGAAAGGAGTTTCTAATTTGCATTATTTGGAGTTGTGGATTTAAGAGTCAAAATACATTTAATTAAATAAAATAAGACTTGACAAGAATTTCATGTCATTATATTTAATTGGGACATTGTATGGTGGAAGGATTGAATTGTATTTCAGAACTATTTACTCAAAGGTTCTTTTATGATTAATGTTGAAATCTATATTATCCGGAAAGTCGTTAATCGCTAGGGAGGCTTATCCCTATTGTAGAATAAATATTATTTATTTAAATAAATTAATAGTTTAATTTATTTATTTAAATAAGATTAGAATTGTTCTAATTAATTTATTCACAACCGGTTTAATATGGAGAACCTAAAGGGTCACACCATAAAAGGAAGAATAATTATTTAAGAAGTTTATGGCATAATCATAATAATAAGTTAAGTATATTTAATTTAATCTATGGTGACAGGATAAATTAAATAGCTTAATATTTATTATTTAATATTTTGAAAATATTAAATATAAACTAATAAGAGGAGTCTTATTATTATTATTACTATTATTATTATTTAATTCCTAAAGGAGCTTGGGAATTAATTAATAAAATTACTCTCATATATCCTAATAAGATTAGGAGGCTAATTAATTAAAAGAGTTTAATTAATTATTCCTAATAAGATTGTGAGCCTAATTAATTAAAGAATTTTAATTAATTAAAATATAACTCAATTCCTTAATTGTTAAGGAGAGTTGCCCACATCTATAAATAAGATGAGTCTTATTATGGGTGGGGAGGTTGACACTTTCACAAAACACGTGAAAGTAATTCCAAGAGTTGGGAGAGTACGCCCTTTTCTATGAGAGATAGAAAAACTAGGGTTTTGTCAAATACCCATCTTCTTGAATCTTTCTTCTTCCTTGGTAGATCACCTCTAGAGGCCAAACACTTGGGTGGATAACATTGATCAAAGGAAGGAACCAAACCCGGTGGATTCAAGTTGAACGCGAAAAAGATTTGGAGGTGAATTTGTACTTGAGGAAGCTCGAATCTTCAAGGGTATGATTCTTGTTCTTCATATTTTTCGTTTAATTAATAATTGTGCATAAAGGATGATCCGGGTATATGGTTTGTAAAATTTTAAAAACTCTATTTTATCACGTTACCGCTTACTTTGTGCAATTTGATTGTGTTCATAAATATTACAAACCTAGCAGTGGCATAAGAGCCAAACCTTTATGCGAATTATTAATTATTTTAATTTGATATGTATATTGATATGTGTTTAGAACAATTTAATTGGGCATAATTTTGTTGTATAAAATTTATTTAAAAAAATGAAAATCAAAATCACGAACAGTTTTTTTTTCGCTATGTCAATATACGTAGCTGTTTTAAAATCGGTAATTCTGATTTTATTTTTTTTCGCTGATCCGTGATTAATCTTATTCAAGGGAACTTCTATATATTACCGAAGCCTATTTGTTAGCTTCATGGAAGGATTTTTATTATATATATTAATCTTAATTATTTTAATCTTAAAATAAAAAATTTATTTTAATTTTAAAATTATATTTCATGCTAACTAATTAGAGTTGGAATTGAATTTCATGATAACTAATTGGAGTTGAAATTAGATTTCATGTTTCCTTAAATAAAGGAGTTTATTTAGATATGAAATAAGATTTCATATTATTCAAAATAAAGGAGTTTATTTGTGAATAGGAAAGAGAATCCGTATTTCCTTAAATAAATGAGTTTATTTAGATATGGAATAAGATTTCATATTATTCAAAATAAAAGAGTTTATTTGTGAATAGAAAGAAAATCCGTGTTTCCTTAAATAAAGAGTTTATTTAAATATGTAATAAGATTTCATATTATCCAAAATAAAAGAGTTTATTTTGACTTGGAATTGGATTCCATAATTAATTAAAATAAATGAGTTTATTTTGATTAAAAAATTTTGATTAAAATAAAATAGTTTATTTTATTCAAAATTGGATAAATTAAAATAAAAGAGGTTTATTTTGATTTAAATTTAGATTAAAATAAAGGAGTTTATTTTGATTCAAAATTAGATTTTATGCTAACTAAATTTGCCCATTAAATGATATCAATATATATATTGAATGTTTATTATTCATGAGATGAATGTTATTTATTGATGCATATGGTGATGTGTATGATAATAAATGGGATTAATTATGGACTATTGACCAACGTGATTGAATTTTATTTTAGTTGGATGCATGAATATATGGGTTTTATTAAATGAGGTCTGCGTACCTCGTCTTCTCTAATTTTTTTCTTAATGTAAATTCTAACTCACTCCTATGTACTTCCCCTTGATAGCTGATCAAGGTTTCTATTTATTTTAAATAGTTTTGTAATAGGAATAGTTAGAATTAATTTTGAAGAATTGGAGATCAAGAAGCAAGGAGCGCTTGAAGACCCGTTTGTAATGGAGCCCAGGTTTAAATGTAATAGTTATATTTAAATATTAATTCTTGCACCCCTGGGGTTTGACCTTTTGGTTCACTTGGTGGCTCTAGTTAACCAAACTAGAATAAAAGTCCATAATCAATTCGGGTAGAATATAATATTCTATATGTGCATGCTTATACTATATATATATATATATATATATATATATATATATATATTATGCAAACATGCTTCACATGTTAACTAATATGATGCGTATTTTATATATATGTGCATGCGCGCTAAACAAGATGAGACAAATTAATAACAAACCCCTCAAATATTTAATATTAAGTTGTAACGTTCAAAGATATCTGGAATATCGAACGTCACCTTCTAGCATGATAGAAATAATAGAGTATTGAATATTTAATATGAGTTTGTTGTGCACACACAATGAAAGTATTAAATATTTAAGATGTTGTTTTTATTACATATGATGTTTATAAGGCATTGAATATTACTACTTTGTTGTGCACACACAAGGGCTGTAGTTTTCTCTTTACTTATATGAAAATGTCGGGTCTGACTTAACTTAAATCATTTTAGTTCGGATGTGCACATACTTGACCATTATGATTTAAGAGGCAAAATACAAGGAGTTTCATAGTTGATGTAATTGACAAGAGTTGTCTACCTATTTATTTATATATAGTTTGTTGTGCACACACAAAGCTATATACATTTGAAATGGGATCCTTATTCTCACTAGCATATCTTTAATTAGATATCGCCGAACTATATAAATTGAGGGTAATATAGTTTGAATAAAATAGTGGGAGATACCAATTTAAAACAAGACCTAATTTATTTTGGTAATTAATAAAAGAATGTATGTTAAAATGTTGTTAATTATAAATTCATTTACAGAATTTTACAATGTCTAAATTACTATCACTGTGAAGCATATTAGATGTTATTTAACCGAACCAAATTAAATGGATTGGTTAAGGAAATTGAGAATAATTCTCACGGCTGAAAAGCTATCTTATGTCCTTAATACGCCTACCCCTGCAATGGTTGCAGACAATGCTTCTGAGGAAAGATTGATACTTTTAGAAAGTGTCAAGATGATGCATAGTTGGCTCAATGTATCATGCTCGCATCCATGAGTTACGAGCTTCAGCGTCAGCATGAAACTATTGATGCTCCTACTATATTCGTTCTTATCAAGTAGTTGATGGTAAGAAAAGTAGGACTGCTAGATATCAGATATCTAAGTAGCTCTTCCGATCTAGAATGACTGATGACACTACAGTACAGACAAAAGTCCTTAACATAAACAATTTGATTGATCAGTTAGGACAATGGGTTTTGTCATGGATGGAGAGTTGAGCCAAGATTTGATCTTACACTTACTCCCAGACTCCTCTCACAATTGTTGTGAATTTTTCATATGAACAAGCTAGATATCAGCCTCGCTGATTTGCTTAACATGTTGAAAATGTTGAGAGTCAATTTCCAACCATGAAAGACCAATTCTTACTGGTAGGGGCCAAAGGATCTTCTGAAAAGAAGAACATTTAAAGAAGGTAAATAGAAAGACAAAAACAAAGGATAATAAAAACAAAAACTGATATGTATAGCAAAGGAGTTTGCTTCCACTACAATAAGCCTGGACACTGGAAAAGAAACTGCGAAAAGTGTCTTGCAGAGCTAACCAGAAGAAGCTTAGTGAAGTTTCGGTTTTAAATATATTTTTTGTTCATGATTGAAATAACTTTTTCTTTAAGTGGTTCTACTTGGGTATTGGATACCGACTTTGGTTATCATAAATATAGATTTATTAAGGGACCAAGCATAAGTAGAAAGCTAAACCAGAGACAAGTAATGTGATGCCCCCAAATCCGGGTCTCTTCCAACCCGACTGATGGTGCTACACGGTACTACCATTCATTCATTCAATCAATTGAATAGTCTCAAAAGGACTAATATATCTTCTATATATTCAAAATAATATTACATTTCCCAGGTTTCTTATAACCCATTCATTCGTTCTTGTCATAATATTCAATATATTACAAACGTTCACATATACTATTACATAAGTAATCTAAGGGTTCGTCTTCGCCTTGCCCTTATCCTTGTCAGAGCCTTCGGTCCGCTCGATCTTGGTTGTGTTCATATGGTTCAAGCAAGAGTGAGCATGACTAGATCAACAAGTACTACAATTCTAATAAACAATATGCTTGAAACATAGAACTCATATATCTTCAGTAACTGAACAATAGTTACGAAGTACTATCGATAATTCAAAATAGTACTTCTTTTCATTCAAAATGTTTTCCAATAAAAATATTCAGTAGAATATCAACTAAGGCTCAAGACTATGAGCAGTTCATAATTTCTTTTGAAAAGGACAACCTGACACTAAGTCCGTAAGTCCGGCATAGCTTACGAGCACTTCTGGGTGATCAGCCTATAGTACTCTATGTTGATCAACACTACATTCATTAAATGTGTATACGTTTAAGTTGTGGCAACCTCACGTGCCTGTCGTTAAATGATAAAAACATTTTAGCATACTTGGTCTTCGATTGAAAACCATACCAATATAACTCGGTAAACATTAATCATGCTTGACAGAATCATAATATAAGTCTAGCCGAAAGAATTGGCTTTAGACTTCATCATTAAAAACTTCATGCGAAAGAATACATGAATTACATAGCTTGTCCAGACTAAACTGGAACAAGGGTTAGAATACTTGCCTTCAGCGTCTGCTTACTAATTATCACACGTACACTTTAAGTCTCTAAGTCTCTATAATACATGATCATATAATGTACCACATTAGGTCTTATATAATCAAGTAGGTATATTACTATATCTTACCCTTCATCTCAATCAAAATCCTGACTTAGATTTGTTATTATAGTTTCTGGCTTTTCATTACGTCATTCACATTACGTGCACCTTTAATTGATTATTAACCCTTAATCATCATACATAAGTGTCTAACAATGCCTTAACCATGTTATGTTTATGCCTTAGTTCATTATCAATGAGTTCCCTTTCACTTTATATCAGAAAACATTCATTACTGTCCACATCCTAGGGGGGTTGGTATTGCTACCACCCATTTCTTTCTTCAAGCCGCTTTGCGTGGCGCGAGTTAACGATAAGCAAGTCCCGACTTCGGCGTGACATGCAGTATGAGTCCTTACTTATAGGTCGCGTTGGGTGTGAGTTAGCAATGTGCTCAGACATCAACATCTGCACATGCGCTGCCACTCATTTGCCTTGGGTTGGCCACAGCAACTCTATCCTCCTCGAGCATTTTGCAAAAGATTAAAACTTTTACGAAACTCCCAGACTCATAACTTCTTCGTTACAAGTCCGAATTGGCTCGTTCAAAAGCCTACGGTTCACAAATTACATACTCTATATGTTCATGCAAGAATTTTATCTATTTGACTTTGTTTGCTAAAATTTCACCTATTAGTTCATTTTAACAAAAATGATAAACGTCGTGAACGTTCAACGCTCGTTTCTTCGTTCTAAGTCGAAATTCGGTCATTTTTGAGTCTGCAACTCTAAATTGCCAAATATGACTTGTCTCCATTGAAAACCAACATTTCTGACTTCAAACACAAAATACGACTTCCATTCCGAGAATTTCACGAATTCGACGATTATCGTCCAATTGTGTGAATTTCGGCAAAACTTCATTCCTAATAATTCTAAATGGATTTTAACCAATATATGAACACTTCAAGTTACTTATTACACCAATTTATAGTCAAAGTAGGTTTTGACTTATTCTCTTAAGTCAATGACTTATTTAACTTATGAATTATAAATTCTCATGCTTATGACTTACTATGGACATAAGTCTATCAATCAATGTTCTCATACTATATTCAACATACTAACAACATATGACAAACATATGATAAGTTCTTCATGATTCTATCAACTTATTAGAGTTCAAGTTGCTTATTCAATTTATTCGGCTTAAGTTCATTCATTAATAACTTATTATATGATATTATCAAACAATCCCACTTCTCTATCAATTCTATCATAGAAGATATAAAGATATAATAGACATGAATCTTACCCTAGAAGCACTTGTTCTTTTCTTCCTTGAAGATATATCAAAGGATGATTGACTTATTCTTGACTTATGTGCTTATTCTCTCTAACCAATAAGTTAGTTAATCTTAAGAGGAAAGTGTTGGATGAAATAACAACCAACAAAATGAAATGAAGCTTTCTATTTATAGGCAACTAAAGGTTAGGGCATAATGGACTTTAAGCCATCCCACCTCCTTATACCACCTCCTTAACTAACCTCCTCAACTTTCCACCTCCTTACTATTCATAACTTAGCAACCAAGTAGACTTTCTAGTTACTTCTATTTATTGGCCATCACAACACTTGGTCACCACACAAAATGTTTGCCCATCAAGTCTACCCATTTCTCACTTGGTTTGCCCCATGGATCATAGCTTAATCACATTGGGCTTGCTAATTATCTAGCCCATTTCTTATTGGACTTACATTACAATAGATTGGACTTATGATTTATCAAACACTTGGGCTTGAGTATCACATTCTATTGGACTTCTACCATTAAGCTAATAGTCCTACAAGTCCATTACCTTTAATTAACAACTTAACATATATACACCACGTATAATTCTCATATGCTAGCTCGTATATTAATTCGTAATATACGTTATTTCATTCTCCATTCTTAATAGTATAATATGTCGTATTATACTTACGTTCATTACCTCGTACAATGCATACACATCATATAATTATAACTTTCTTTCCTTAACGCTTAATAAACCTAACGTTCCCAAATTTTGTCCGCATGCAAAATATTACGTTTTCCATACTTAGATTATTATTACATAATCCATCTCACCTTGATATTGTAACGTTACGTATTTCTCGGAAATTCAAAAATAAATCCTGAGCAGAAATCGATGAATAATGTTTTTCAAAAAATTTCTCGGAAAGCTTTTATTTTCATCTTAGAAATTCAAACACTTTAATTCTCTCACGTTGTTAAAATACTACGACATTCCAACATTTCTAGGTTATAGAACGACATCCATCTTATCCATACGTAATAATAATAAATAATGTTATTTTATTCAATATTAAAAGTATTTACAAAGGTTCGATTTTCTGGGGCGTTACATTCTCTCCCCCTTATAAGGATTCTGTCCCCAAAATCTCGCTATATAAAAAAAATTACACAAATAATTGAGGGTAATTCTTTTTCATCATTTCTTCTAACTCCCACATTGCTTCTTCCGCATCGTGGTTCTTCCATATCACCTTCACGGAAGGTATAACTTTATTCCGCAGAACTTATTCTTTTCTATCGATAATTTGAATCGGTCTTTCCTCATACGTTAAGTCCTTCTCGATATGAATAGGTTCATATTCTATCACGTGCTTATAATCCGGCTTATAAGGACATAATACGGATACGTGAAATACATTATGTATTCGTTTTAGGTCTGGAGGTAATGCTATCATATAAGCTTCCTCACCCACCCGTTTTAATACCTCAAAAGGTCCTATAAACCTCGGACTTAACTTTCCCTTCTTTCCAAAACGTATCTTTCCTTTCCAGGGAGATACTTTTAGAAATACGTACGAACCTACTTCAAATTCTCTATTCTCTCTATGCGAATCCGTAAACATCTTCTGTCTGTCTTGAGCTGCTACCAAACGCATATGTATCAGTTTAACAATGTTCGCTGTTTGCTGCACCAACTCTGGTCCCAACATTCGGCGTTCTCCTACCACATCCCAATACAGTGGCGTTCTGCATTTTCTCCCATACAAAGCTTCGTAAGGCGGCATACCTATGCTTGCATGATAACTATTGTTATACGTAAACTCCACTAATGGTAGATGATCATCCCAACTACCCTTGAAATCCATGACGCAAGATCTTAGCATATCTTCTAACGTCTTGTGGATGATACGCTTGAAATCCATGTTCTGCATTGTTCTCTCGCTTTGTCCATCCGTTTGTGGATGATACGTTGTACTCAAATTCAACTGCGTTCCTAACTGCTCTTATAGACTCCTCCAAAAGTTTGATGTGAATCGTGGGTCACGATCTGACACAATTGATACTGGTGCTCCATGTCTAGAAATTATTTCCTTAATATAAAGTCTAGCTAATTGATCTAAGTTATACTTGACCCTAATTAGCAAAAAGTGAGCCAACTTCATCAACCGGTCTACTATTACCCAAATCGCATCATACCCCTTCTGAGTAGTCGGAAGTCCCACCACAAAATCCATCGTGATATTCTCCCATTTCCACTCCAGAATTTCTAATGACTGTAGCAAGCCACTTGGTCATTGATGTTCGGCATTAACTCTCTGACAAGTCAAGCACCTACTCACGTACTCTGCTATTTCTCTCTTCATGTTCGGCCACCAGAAACTCTGTCGAAGATCTTGATACATCTTAGTGCTACAAGGATGAATCAAAAACCTTGAACTATGAGCCTCTTACAATACCTGCTCCATTAATTCCATCTCATTTGGAACCCAAATTCTTCCTTCAAATCTCAATAATCCCTCATTATCAAGATTGTACTTAGTATCTTTTTCATTGGTCAGCCGCTCCCTCATCCAGTTACACTCATCCGTTTTGAGTTGTACCTCTTTAACTCTCTCTACGATGGTAGATTGTATGTCCATCGCAAATAGCATTTTTCCTCCTTCACTTGACAGCTTCACTTCCAACTCCATCCTAGCCATCTCTGTTATCAACTCAGTTTGAGCCGTTAACAAAGATAACTTTTCCCGACCCTTTCTACTTAAGGCGTCGCCAACTACATTGGTTTTTCATGGGCGATACAGGATTTCACAGTCGTAATCCTTTATTAACTCCAGCCATCTCCTCTGTCTCATATTCAACTCCTTCTGTGTGAATATATATTTTAGACTCTTGTGGTCTGTGTTTATCTCACATTTTTCTCCATAAAGGTAATGTCTCCATATCTTTAGAACAAAAACTACTGCGGCCAGTTCCAGATCATGAGTAGGATAAACTTTCTCATAATCCTTCAACTGCCTAGATGCATATGCAATGACCTTTCCATGCTGCATGAGCACGCAACCAAGTTCTCTATGCGAAGCATCACTATATACTACAAAATTTCCTGTGTCATCGGGTAATGACAAAACAGGCACTTCACTCAACCTCTTCTTCAGTTCTTGAAAACTGTCCTCGCACTTGTCAGTCCAAGTGTATTTCACCGTCTTCCTTGTCAAGTTAGTCAACGGAGTAGCTATCTTCGAAAAATCCTGGATGAATCTCTGATAGTAACCCGCTAACCCTAGTAAACTCCGCACCTCAGTTGGCATTTTCGGTTGTTCCCAATTCGTCATGGCTTCTACCTTCGCTGGATCTACTAAAATTCCTTCATGGTCAATGACATGACCTAAAAATTGTACCTTCTCCAACCAAAATTCACACTTAGTGAATTTTGGATACAACTTCTCCTTTCTTAGTGTCTCCAACACTAATCTTAGGTGTTCAGCATGATCTTCTGGAGTCTTAGAATAGACTAGAATATCATCTATAAACACCACTATGAACTTGTCCAAATATTGTTTGAACACTCTGTTCATCATATCCATAAATGCAGCTGGTGCATTTGTCAACCCAAACGACATCACCAGGAACTCGTAATGACCATAACAAATCCTAAATGTTGTCTTTGATACATCTTCCTTCCTAACCTTCAACTGGTGATACCCCATTCTTAAATCTATTTTAAAAAAATACTTAGCCCCTTTCAACTGATCAAAAAGATCATCGATCATGGGCAATGGGTATTTATTCTTTATCGTTAACTTGTTCAACTCTCGGTAGTCGATACACAATCTTAATGATCTGTCCTTCTTCTTGACAAATAGTATCGGTGCTCCCCATGGTGAAACACTCTATTTGAATGTACTTCCACCCAACAGCTTCTTGCAATCGCACCATCAACTCCTTCATCTCCACTTTGGCGCCATACGATACGGTGCTCGAAACCGGTGCCGCTCTCCGCACAATGTCTATCACAAACTCGGTCTCCCTATCCGGCAGAAGACCCAGCAATTCACTCAAAAATACACCGGCGAATTCTCTTACTATAGGTATTTCTTCCATGGTTGCAACCACTCTCTGGGTATCAACGACATGGCACAGGTAACCTACACATCCCTTCCTCAGTAATTTCCTAGTTTGTGTCATGGTTAGACAACACGAACGTCCCGGCGATTTATTCCCGTAAAATACTACCTGAGGTTATTCTAACGTCTTAATGTTCACACATTTCTTTTTACAATCTATAATTGCCCCATGGTTCACTAACTAATCCATTCTGAGAATTACGTCGAACTCTCCTAACTTTACGGTAACAAATCTACCGATAATTTACAACCCCGTTTGTCTACGCAACAACTCTTATGAACATCTTCAATAAGAATTATCTCTTCGTTCGCTACCTTAATATTTAAAGTTATAGACAACTTTTTGGGAAGTAATCCTAATCGTCTAGCAAAATCGCACGCTATAAACGAACAAGTAGCACCCGAATCAAACAGCACGTAAGCATTTATGTCGTTCATCAGAATAATACCTGCGACAACATTCCTCAATGCAACTGCATCTTGGACTGTAATATTAAAGGTACGACCCATCGGCCTACCCAGCTGCGCTGGACCCCCAATAGCTAACTTATCACTATTAGAGCCCTGGTTCCCGTTCGTTCCCTTCTTCGGGCAGTTCTTTGCTATGTGGTCGGTTGACCCACACACAAAGCATCCATGGTTCTTCTTCGGACTCAGACAGTTAGGTGCAATGTGCCCCTCCTGTCCACAGTTATAACAGACAGCCTTCCCCTTGAGACAGACTCTTAAGTGAGTCTTCCCACAGGTCTTGTAGGCCTCCAATCTTCTATTCGGGTCTCCTTGCTTCACTCTGGTATTCCCAGAGCTAAATACCTTCCTCTTCTGACCCTCGCCACTACCACTGGCTCCCTCGATCTTTACTTATCCGCCTACTTTACCCTTGCTCTTCTTGTCCTTGTGGTATTAACTTAGAGCCTCACTACCACCCTCGACGATTATCGTCTTCTCTAAAACAGTTCCAAAAGAAGTACTTTGGAACACCGATATATGGTTATAGAGCCAGGGTTTCAAGCCCTGCTAGAACCGTTGCGCCTTTCTCACCTCAGTATCCACTTGATGTGGAGCGAACCTTGCCAGTTCATTAAACTTGGCGGCGTATTGGGGAACCGTCATGTCCCCTTGTTTCAACTCCAGAAACCGTATCTCCATCCATGTAAGACCCCAACTTTTTATAAACAAAATTGAATTTTCTATATTCATTATTTTGAAATAAAAAGGTGTTAATTGATATAATACTTTGGTTATGGGTGAAATTTGCAAATTTTACAAAATAAGCAAGTGGTTATAAAATATTCATTTTTGTCGGGGAATATTCGTTTGGTCATGGAATATTCTTGTTGTTTGGGGAATATTCAATGACTAAGCATAGTCATTTGTGGGCTCCATAATGTAAATAACCGCTTGATGAAGAAAACGACAAATTTGAGTTTTTATAAATAACTTGCGTAATTGTTACCGTTAACTCATTGGATTACACCGTGGTTAAAATACGATGTCTGCGTGGTTGAAAAGTAGCACCAGATTACGCATGATTATTGTTGAATTATTGATTCTTACGTAAGAAGGCACTACTCAATAATTGTTCCAGTAATTACTGTTCAATATTTTATTTTATTGATTCAATAATTGCTACATTGATATTTTATATTATTGTTATTTTAATAATTATCACTGCACAATATTTCCCATTATCAAATCAATAATTCATATTATTTGAATAATATTATTAGATAGCATTATTGGCAATGTCTAGAAAGTTCTGTCAATGAGAGGTTTGGTCATCTAATTGCACGTCAATAAGGAGAAATCCTTATCGGAAAGCCCCCTCTTTCCTCGGAACAGCCTGGTTGTCATTATTGTAATTCTGTAATATTATTTGGGAATAATTAATTATTGATTTATATGATAAGGATATATTTATTTTATGTGGATTTAAATGAAGGAATTTTTGCATGTTTTATTTGTTGAAAGTTTGGCAATTATTTTCCTCGATAAAATATTCATTTAAATATATATTATGATTGTTTAAATAATTATATTATAATGGACGTATATGCGTATTCTTTCTTGATGGCTTGAAAAATGATAGCAAATGGGGTTTGCCTAACTTTTGTGGACTCTCAGAAATTGGTAGAGAAAAGGGATTTGTTAGGCCATTTGGTGGGTGAAGAGATTGTTGCCTGCAAGTTGTTCAAAGGGTGGCCCCCACCCATATTGAAAGTAAGAAGTTAGGTATTGAAAAATGAGGGAAAGTTAGGCATTGATTTTGGCAGAGAATGAATTGTATTGCTAAAGCCAATTATTTGGTAGATGAGATGATGTTGCCTGCAAACCATTTTTCAAAAAGATGGCCCCCACCCATATGAAAAAAATGAGTATTTTAGGCATAATGTTAGGCAGAAGGAGAATTATAGGCGTCTGTTTCTTTCCTTCCGTTGTTATAAATAGGGGGTAACCCCTCATTCCTCAACACACCACTTTCAAATCAGAAATTCTTATTCTAGAGTATTGTGAGTATTTTCTTGAGTATAAGAATACTTTGAGCGTAGTTTTTCTGCAAGATTTTCTCAAAATAATATTCATTATTCCAGTCAAATCCAAGCTTCTACTATGGTAAAGGATATTATTTTATTGCAATACTCGTGAGAAATATTATTTTATTTCATACTCCATATTATGTAAGCAATATTATTTCATCTCATATTCTTGAATTTGAACTTACTATGGTAAGTATTGCTTCTATAATTCCTGAAATGATTAGAAATTTCACTTCATCTAATATCATTTCATAGGAATATTGGTCTGCACTTTTTAATCAAATTTGAAACTTTTCATGGATCGAGTCTCGTTCACTTGTCTTTGTTCACGAGTACTATTCACGATTCTTCGTTCACAAAAATAAATAAATAAATTTTTCTTCTTCCAAGTTATCTGTTGTGACCCTTATTCTTGAAATTGAATCCATGTTTTGATCTAAAATTTTACTCCATTATGTAGTATTTTAAAACTCAAATTATCTAAAGTACGAATCTCTAATCTTTGTCCTTTTGTCTCATTGGATTCGTTCTCTAAAATGTTTTTCATCATCCTCAGTCTTTAATGGTGATACTTGATGAATATCTTTGGCCTGTAGTACAAAGATGAATGATTACCTGATGAATATCTTTGGCCCGTAGTGAAAAGATGAACAGGTGTTGAGATGAACATGACCAACTAGTGATACAAATGAAATATCTTTGGCCCGTAGTGCAAAGATGAATAATTGATGCAAGCTGTATATTGATTGATGTTACAGGGATAAAATATTGATGATGGACTTTTAAATTCATAGATGATAGTAGATTTCATTCTCTACTTAACTCTTCTAATGAATTGTTATTTCTGCTGCGAATATTGATCTAAAACTGGTTGTCCATTATATTTTATCTGATTTGTTGAAGGCTAACGATAATTTGTTTTTCATTATCTTAGTCATAATATTCTTTACTGGGCTAGTTGAGCTCACCCTTTTCCTTTTTGTTCCATTTTTCTTCTTAGGAGGTGAGAATATAGCAGGAACCAGTCGGGGTAAAGAGTGATGGTCGTAGACAGTTGTTTTAGCAATCCTCACTATTTTTGTAAAATAGTGTATCAATAAATGTAATGAGGACTTATTTGAGTGTGGATATTGTCTAGAGGACAATATTTGTATTTAAACTCACAGCATGTGTCTTGTCTTATTTTGTATGACAATTGTAATAATAAAAGTTGTATTTGTTTCTGTACTATGTATTTGGCGACTCTGAATGGGTGATGTATACCTATTTTGGGGGCATCACAGTTGGTATCAGAGCTTAGGGATATGGTCTCTGGCGGAGATCGGGGGATAGAACTATGAGGGGAGAGATGAGTAAATCCTTCGCTGGTGTGTCCTACCTAAGCTTATTTGTTAGTCGGTCATAATATAGGGATATTATGTGATATGTTAATTTGTTTAATTAACCCCTGTTTTATGGCAGTATTTAAGAATGGTTGCTGAGAACGTTAACAATGGAGTGTATGAGACTGTGGAACAACCTTTAGTCACAAACCAGGAGAACGTGCAACAGGAAGGTAATATTCCTTTTGTAAACAACACTACCGAGTAAACGATGAATGATGGAATGTTTAGGAGCTTGCAATTCATGCAAAATCAGACGAGGGAGACTCGTGTACAAAATACGGGTGAAAATGATAGCAACGCGCGGTCTATCACAGCCAAGCAGTTCAAAGAGTTAGGACCACCAGATTGGGAAAGCCAGATCCGATTAAGGCAGAAACATGGGTCAAGCAAATTACCAAGATATTCGATATCTTGGGATGCACGGAGGAACAGAAGGTTCCATTCACCACCTTTATGTTCCATGGTGAGGCGATTCATCGGTGGGAATCAGTGAAGCGTACTCACCAAATTCCGCTTTTCAAAGATGTCTTGGGAAAGATTACAGAATCGTTCAATGACAAGTACTTTCCGAAAGTATTCGCTATATGAAGGAGGTAGATTTTATTAGATCGAACAAAACAACATGATTTGTCCCCAAAGACAAGGCAAAGTTCGCAGAGTTATCCAGGTTTGAACCTCATTTGGTAGAGAATGAGGAACGAATGACGCAGATATTTTTGAGAGGTCTAAAACCCGAGATTAGGCAATATCTTATCTCTCATAAATTTTTTTTATATTCAGATGTTGTAAACAGGGCTCAACTATTAGAGCGAGACAATGAGTATGTTCAACCGAGGGACCACAACTGTGGTAATAATACCGGTGATGTGCGATCATATGAATCGATGATAACCAGGGAGGAGGGAAAAATATAGACAAAAGCGGTAACCAATCGGGTGGTAATCGTGGCCATGATAATAAGAAAGGTGAGTCAAGTGGAAATTTCAAAAAGAGGAGATTCAACCATGACGGGAAGACATCAGCAGCAGCACCAGCACCACCACCAACAACAAATTCTAGGGGAGGAGAACGACCGCCAGTTAGATGCTACAGATGCGGAGAGGAGAGACATATAAGTCCAAACTGTTCACAGCCTTCCAAGGTATTTTTCAATTGTGGAAAAGACAGTCATATAGCCCGATTTTGTCCGGTAGTGAAATCAAGTCCAACTGGACTACAAGGCACCAAAGCGAATAATACGGACAAAACAAAGCTCTGGTGGTTCAAGGAAGGCGTTTGTCGTGATCGCCAAAAACACGAGAAACCCAAACGAGGTGATCACGGGTAAGCTAATCTTGAACTCTTGCGAAGTTTATACCTTACTAGATACCGGTTCTACCCATTCTTTTATCTCTCCTGCTTGTGCTCAACGTTTAAACTTGACTCCGGAGAAATTGGACTTTAACTTATCTGTTGAAACTCTGTTGGGTGAAACCTTCGTTACATCTATAGTTTATAAATCTTGCTTGATCCAAGTTGGCACAATCACATTACTTGTTGATCTTATCTCTTTAAAGATACTTGCATTTGATGTGATTTTAGGGATTGATTGGTTAACCACTCATCATGCCAAAATTGATTGTTTTTGTAAAGTTATTAGTTTTCACATTCCTAACCAACCAGTTATACGAATTCAAGCAACTAAACCACTAAAATCAGTCACTGTCATATCAAGCCATAAAGTTATTCGTTTATTAAAAAATGGATGTCAAGCTTTCTTAGCCCATATTATGGACTTGAACAAAAACACATCAGATTTAAATAATATTCCTGTTGTTAATGAATTTCCTGACGTACTTTCTGAAGAACTTCCTGGTCTACCCCCGGAACGTGAAGTTGAATTCTTTATTGATCTTGAATCGGGCACAAAGCCCATTTCTAAAATCCCATATCGAATGGCTCATATTGAACTTCAGGAGTTAAAAGTCCAACTACAGGAATTATTAGATATCGGTTTCATTCGTCCTAGTACATCTCCTTGAGGTGCTAATGTTCTATTTGTAAAGAAGAAAAATGGGAGTATGCGACTCTGTATCGACTACCGAGAATTTAACCATGTCACCATCAAGAATAGGTATCCCCTACCTCGTATTGATGACCTGTTTGACCAGTTACAAGGAGCATAATTCTTTTCAAAAATCGATCATTGTTCTGGATATCATCAGCTGAAGATTAAAACTGAGGATATTCCGAAAAACGCCTTCACACCTCGGTACGGGCATTATGAATTCTTAGTCATGTCTTTTGGATTGACTAATGCTCCTGCTGCTTTCATGGATATGATGAACCGTGTATTCAAGGAATATTTGGATCAGTTCGTTGTTGTCTTTATTGATGACATCCTCATCTATTTCAAAAGCTGTGAAGATCATGAGCACCATTTGAAGCTAGTACTTCAAAGACTTCGAGACAACAAGTTATATGCCAAGCTGAAGAAGTGCGAGTTCTGGCTTAAGGAAGTAGCATTCCTTGGGCATGTGGTGTCAAAACATGGAGTATCTGTTGACCCGGTAAAGATTGAAGCAATACAAGGTTGGTAGAAACCGAAGTCGGTGACCGAAGTGCGTAGCTTTTTGGGCTTAGCTGCTTATTATCGGAGATTCGTGGAAGGATTTTCTCGAATCGCTACTCCGTTAACTCAACTGACTCGGAAAGATATAAAATTCGTATGGAGCAAGGAATGCGAGAAGAGTTTCCAAGAGCTCAAGAAGAGACTCATTTCGGTACCTGTTCTGATAATACCATCTGGTTCGGATGGATTTGTTATCTATAGTGATGCTTCAGGCAAATGGTTAGGATGTGTTCTCATGCAACATGGGAAAGTCATAGCCTATGCCTTGCGACAACTCAAAGAATATGAGAGGAATTATCCTACTCATGATCTGGAGTTGGCAGCAGTCGTTTTTGCTTTGAAAATCTGGAGACACTACCTATATGGGGAGAAAGTGGAGATTTATACGGATCATAAAAGCCTCAAATATTTCTTCACCCAAAAGGAACTTAACATGTGGCAACGATGTTGGCTTGAGCTGTTAAAAGATTACGACCATAGCATTCAATATCATCCTAGAAAAGCAAACGTTGAGTCGATTTATTGAGTAGAAGATCATTCGCGGCATGAAAGTGCAATGTTGTTAACACAAAGACCCATTTTGTATGACTTGCAAAGGATGGAGATAGAGGTAAAGACTCCAAGGACCCATGTGATGATGGAAAATATACGAGTAGAACCGACTTTAATTGATAAAGTTAAAGCTGCTCAAACCACAAACCCAGAGATGATACGTATGAAGAAGAAAGTGCAAGAAGGTGTTATTCCGGAAGCAAGAATCGATGAAGAGGGAATACTTCGAGTCAACTCCAGACTTTGCGTTCCTAACGACTCTGACTTGAAGCATAGAATCATGATGGAGGCACACAACACACCATTTGCAATCCATCCTGGGAGTACCAAAATATATCATGATCTTAGACATACATTTTGGTGGAGCAATATGAAGAGAGAAATTGCGGAGTTTATCTCAAGGTGTTTAACCTGTCAACGGGTAAAGGCGGAGCATCAAGTGCCAAAGGGTTCATTGCAACCACTTGAGATTCTGAAATGGAAGTGGGAACACATTACTATGGATTTCGTTACGGGTCTTCCCAAGGTTTCTCAAGGTATAGATGTGATTTGGGTTATTGTTGATAGACTAACCAAGTCTGCTCCTTTCTTGCCTATATGTGAGACTTATTCCCTTGAACGTCTTGCTCATATGTATGTGAATGAGATTCTGAGATTGCATGGCATGCCAATATCCATAGTTTCAAATCGTGACCCAAGATTCACTTCACGATTTTGGGTTAGCTTGCAGAAAGCTATGGGCACGGATTTACGATTCAGCTCGGCATTCCATCCTCAAACGGACGGACAATTGGAAAAGATAATTTAAACCCTTGAGGATCTATTAAGACTCTGTGTCCTAGATTTCAAAGGAAGTTGGGATAAGTACCTGTCATTGGTGGAATTCTCCTACAACAACAGTTATCAAGCAAGTATAGGCATGACTCCATTCGAGGCGTTGTATGGACAAAAGTGTCGCTCTCCAGTATGTTGGGATGAGGTGGGTGAAGCAACATTATTGGGACCAGAGTTGGTACGTATGACTACAGAAAAGATCTAAATGATTTGAAAACGTATACAAACGGCACAGGATCGACAAAAAGAGTTATGCGGATCTTCATCGAAAGGACGTGGAATTTAATATTGGAGATCATGTACTGTTACGTATTGCTCCATTGAATAGAGTTACAAGATTTGGGAAGAGAGGAAAGCTCAATCCACGATTTGTTGGTCCATTTGAGATTCTTGACCGAATAGGAAATGTGGCCTATAGACTCGCATTACCTCTAAGCATGTCTCGTGTTCATAATGTTTTTCATATTTCTATGCTTCGTAAATATGTGAAAGACCCAAACCACATTATTACATTAGAACCAGACGAGATAGCCGAAGATTTAACATACGAGGAGGTACCTGTTAAGATATTGGATAGGAAAGAGCATGTCCTACGAACAAAGGTTATACCACAAGTCAAGGTTTTGTGGAGGAACCATGCTATTGAAGAAATGATTTGGGAATTGGAATCAGAAATGAAAGCGAGGTACCCTTACCTTTTCGAAACACCAAGTACGTATGTCAATTTCGAGAACGAAATTTTATAAGGAGGGGAGGTTATAAGACCCCAACTTTTTATAAATAAAATTGAATTTTCTATATTCATTATTTTTAAATAAAAATGTGTTAATTGATATAATACTTTGGTTATGGGTGAAATTTGCAAATTTTACAAAATAAGCAAGTGGTTATAAAATATTCATTTTTGTCGGGGAATATTCGTTTGGTCATGGAATATTCTTGTTGTCGGGGAATATTCGTATGACAATGCCAGCAAGTCATTTGTGAGCCCCATAATGTAATAATCATTTGGGATGAAGAAAACGACAAATTTGAGTTTTTATAAATAATTACGCGTAATTATTACTGCTAACTGTTGGATTACACAGTGGTTAAAATACGATATTAAAACGGTATTGTTGGATTAGCACACGGTATTGCACAGTATTGTTGAATTATTAATTCTTACGTAAGAAGGCACTACTCAATAATTGTTATAGTAATTACTGTTCAATATTTTATTTTATTGATTCAAAAATTGCTACGTTGATATTTTATATTATTGTTGTTTTAATAATTGTCACTGCACAGTATTTCCCATTATCAAATCAATAATTCATATAATTTGAATAATATTATTAGATAACATTATTGGCAATGTCTAGAAAGTTCATCAAGGAGAGGTTTGGTCATCTAATCATACACAAGAAGGAAAAATCCTTATCGAAAAGCCCCTCTTTCCTCGAATCTACTGGTTGTCATTATTGTAATTACAGTAATATTATTTGGGAATAATTAATTATTGATTTATATGATAAGGATATATTTATTTTATGTGGATTTAAATGAAGGAATTTTTGCATGTTTTATTTGTTGAAAGTTTGGCAATTATTTTCTTCGATAAAATATTCATTTAAATATATATTATGATTGTTTAAATAATTATATTATAATGGACGTATATGCGTATTCTTTCTTGATGGCTTGAAAAATGATAGCAAATGGGGTTTGCCTAACTTTTGTGGACTCTCAGAAATTGGCAGAGAGAAGGATTTGTTAGGCCATTTGGTGGGTGAAGAGATTGTTGCCTGCAAGTTGTTCAAAGGGTGGCCCCCACCCATATTGAAAGTAAGAGGTTAGGTATTGAAAAATGAGAGAAAGTTAGGCATTGATTTTGGCAGAGAATGAATTGTATTGCTAAAGCCAATTATTTAGTAGATGAGATGATGTTGCCTGCAAACAATTTTTCAAAAAGATGGCCCCCACCCATATGAAAAAAATGAGTATGTTAGGCATAATGTTAAGCAGAAGGAGAACTGTAGGCGTCTGTTTCTTTCCTTCCGTTGCTATAAATAGGGGGTAACCCCTCCTTCCTCAACACACCACTTTCAAATCAGAAATTCTTATTCTAGAGTATTGTGAGTATTTTCTTGAGTATAAGAATACTTTGAGCGTAATTTTTCTGCAAGATTTTCTTAGAATAATATCCGATATTCCAGTCAAATCCAAGATTCTACTAAGGTAAAGGATATTATTTTATTGCAATACTCGTGAGAAATATTATTTTTTTTCATACTCCATATTATGTAAGCGATATTATTTCATCTCGTATTCTTGAATTTTAACTTACTATGGTAAGTCTTACTTCTATAATTCCTGAAATAATTAGAAATTTCGCTTCATCTAATATCATTTCATAGGAATATTGGTCTGAACTTTTTAATCAAATTTGGAACTTTTCATGACTGAGTCTCGCATTCAGGTCTGCAATTGCCTTATTCTTATCGTTTCATTTGACATCGTTCACGCCATCGCGCACGGTTACAGCAATCTTGTTCACAAAAAAAAAAATCTTCTTCCAAGTTATCTGTTGTAACCCTTATTCTTGAAATTGAATCCATGTTTTGATCTTCAATTTTACTCCATTATGGAGTATTTTTAAACTCAAATTATCTAAAGTACGAATCTCTAATCTTTGTCCTTTTGTCTCACTGGATTCGTTCTCTAAAATGTTTTTCATCATCCTCGATCAGAATGGTGATATTTGATGAATATCTTTGGCCCCAGAAGTGCAAAGATGAATGATTACTGATGAATATCTTTGGCCCAGTGCAAAAGATGAACAGTGTTGAGATGAACATGACCAACTGGTGATACAAATGAAATATCTTTGGCCCGTAGTGTAAAGATGAATAATTGATGCAAGTTGTATATTGATTGATGTTACAGGGATAAAATATTGATGATGGACTTTTAAATTCATAGATGATAGTAGATTTCATTCTCTACTTAACTCTTCTAATGAATTGTTATTTTCGCTGCGAATATTGATCTAAAACTGGTTGTCCATTATATTTTATCTGATTTGTTGAAGGCTAACGATAATTTATTGTTCATTATCTTAGTCATAATATTCTTTACTGGGCTAGTTGAGCTCACCCTTTTCCTTTTTGTCCCATTTTTCTTCTTAGGAGGTGAGAATATAGCACGAACCAATCGGGGTAAAGAGTGATGGTCGTAGACAGTTGTTTTAGCAGTCCTCACTCTTTTTGTAAAATAGTGTATCAATAAATGTAATGAGAACTTATTTGAGTGTGGATATTATCTAGAGGATAATATTTGTATTTAAACTCACAGCATGTGTGTTGTCGTATTTTGCACGACAATTGTAATAATAAAAGTTGTAGTTGTTTCTGTACCATGTATTTGACGACTCTGAATGGGTGATATATACCTATTTTGGGGGCGTCACAATCCTCTCTTGCATGCTCGTGGAAAAGTAGTTCTCGAAGAATATCTCCTTGAACCTCTCCCACGTCAGATTCGCTATCCCGGCCCTAGCCTGATTGGCTTCCCACCAAAAGTTGGCCTCTCCCTTCATCATATTGGTCGCAAAGGCAACCTTTTGGGCTCGTCGACATTTGCTATCACAAATGCCTTTTCTATCTCCTTAACCCACGTTTGGGCTTCAATAGGGTTCGTAGTTCCTTTGAACTCCGGCGGACCCATGCTCTTGAAATCCTTTAAGGTAGTAGCTCGTGCTACTCCTGGATTTACGGGGATATTAGCCCCTGTTCTATTAAATGCGACTGTTATTAAATTAACAAACTATTGCATTGGATTAACCGGACCTCCCTCCGGTTGATTCACGTTAGCACCTTGATTACATTGCACTCTTCTCGGCAGCATTTTGCTGATACAATAAACACATTTCGTTATTATTCCTTTCTTTATTAGTTATCATTAATATTAAAAAATAACTCCAACATCCATAACTCATTGCTTTCCATAAAAAGGACTTATATTCATTCTTCGTAGTATAATACTACATCGATTACATACACAGCATAAGCTGCTTACATTACTTTCCCGCTATTACTTTCCAAAAATTAGGATTTACAAAAGACTACCCTTTACTATACAAAAAGGGCTTTACGTCACTACTAGTTACAAAATATTTACATATTACTCTAGCTACTGCTAGTCTACATCTGCCTCAAGGCATTATCGAAATCTGTCTTGGCAAGACCAGCAATAATATCACGGCTAATAGTATGTCGTGTTTGCCCCACCTCTACAGGATAACCAGCTACCTGCTGCTGGAAATCTATGTGAGAACTCCTATGAATATAGGACATTCTCCCTATCTTCTGCATCTTGGTCTTTAGCTCCTCCTTAATCTCAAAGACCTCATGCTTTAACTCATGGACTTTGTCCTTAGCCAAAATCCCTTCATCATGCTCATGCTCCCACATGGACTCGACATCAGTCTTATCCTCTATAACCATTTGGAGCTCTGCTTTTAGCTCCTTGAGCTCCTGACAGTAATGGATATTTCTATCCAACACTGACATAAATAGAGACATCATTGACCCTCCAGGAGCTATCTCCGCTGCTATAGCTACCAGATTAAAGGACATTGTCTCTACTTCCTCCTCTATCATCCCGTCGAATACTAACATGTAGTCAGCATCATCTGAGTCTCTAGACTCAATAATCACTACATATGGCTCTGCTGCTATAGGGTTCGGTATAACCTCTACTTGGTTCACTGACTCTTCACTAATGGCTTGACCATCTACAAACATTTCGTTTACTCCTGACATCTACACAAAATAACTAAGTTGATTAGTACACGTCAGTAGAATAACAAAAACACATAACATAATCATAATGCATTTTTATAAGGTTATTTTCTTCTTGTACTTCTTTGACTTCTCTTAAGGTTATGACTTAAGGTTTTTAGTCCCCCCTTAAGTTTTATAACCTAAAGCTTTGATACCAACCTGTGACGCCCCCAAATTCAGGTCTCTTCCAACCCAACAGATGGTGCTATACGGTACTACCATTCATTCATTCATTCAATTGAATAGTCTCAAAGGGACTAATATATCTTTTATATATTCAAAATAATATTACATTTCCCAAGTTCCATATAACCCATTCATTCGTTCTTGTCATAATATTCAATATATTACAAACGTTCACCTATACTATTACATAAGTAATCTAAGGGTTCATCTTCGCCTTGCCCTTATCCTTGCCAGAGCCTTCGGTCTGCTCGATCTTGGCTGTGTTCATATGGTTCAAGCAAGAGTGAGCATGACTAGCTCAGCAAGTACTACAATTCTAATAAACAACATGCTTGAAACATAGAACTCATATATCTTCAGTAACTGAACAATAGTTACGAAGTACTATGGATAATTCAAAATAGTACTTCTTTTCATTCAAAACATTTTCCAACAACAATATTCAGTAGAATATCAACTAAGGCTCAAGACTATAAGCAGTTCATAATTTCTTTTGAAAAGGACAACCCGACATTAAGTCCGTAAGTCCGGCATAGCTTACGAGCACTTCTGGGTGATCAGCCCATAGTACTCTATGTTGATCAACACTACATTTATTAAACGTGTATACGTTTAAGTTGTGGCAACCTCACGTGCTTGTCGTTAAACGATAAAAATATTTTAGCATACTTGGTCTTCGATTGAAAACCATACCAATATAACTCGGTAAACATTAATCATGCTTGACAAAATCATAATATAAGTCTAGCTGAAAGAATTGGCTTTAGACTTCATCGTTAAAAACTTCATGCGAAACAATACATGAATTACACAGCTTGTCCAGACTGAACTAGAACAAGGGTTAGAATACTTGCCTTCAGCGTCTGCTTACTAATTATCACACGTACACTTTAAGTCTCTAAGTCTCTACAATACATGATCATATAATGTACCATATTAGGTCTTATATAATCAAGTAGGTATATTACTATATCTTACCCTTCATCTCAATCTAAATCCTGACTTAGATTTGTTATTATAGTTTTCGGCTTTTCATTACGTCATTCACATTACGTGCATCTTTAATCGATTATTAACCCTTAATCATCATACATAAGTTTCTAACAATGCCTTAACCATGTTATGTTTAAGCCTTAGTTCATTACCAATGAGTTCTCTTTCACTTTATATCAAAAAACATTCATTACTGTCCACATCCTAGGGTTGGCACTGCGGCGCCACCCATTACTCTTCAAGCCGCGCTGCGGCGCGAGTTAACAGTAGGCAAGTCCCGAACTCGGCGCTACGGCGTGAGTCCATACTCTATAGGTCACGCTGCGGTGCGAGTTAGCAGTGTGCTCAGACACTGTACCGACGTTGCAGCGCCACTCATTTTGCCTTGGGTTGGCGCCGCGGTGCCAACTCTATGCCTCAAACAGTTTGCAAAGTTTGAAACTTTTACGAAACTCCCGGACTCATAACTTCTTCGTTATAAGTCCGAATTGGCTCGTTCAAAAGCCTACGGTTCACAAATTACATACTCTATGTGTTTATGAAAGAATTTTATCTATTTGACTTTGTTTGCTAAAATTTCACATATTAGTTTATTTTAACGAAAACGATAAACGTCCGTGAACGTTCAACGCTCGTTTCTTCGTTCTAAGTCAGAATTCGGTCACTTTTGAGTCCGCAACTCTAAAATGCCAAATATGACTTGTCTCCATCGAAAACCAACGTTTTCGACTTCAAACACAAAATACAACTTCCATTCCGAGAATTTCACGAATTCGACGATTATCGTCCAATTGTGTAAATTCCGGCAAAACTTCATTCCTTATAATTCTAAATGGATTTTAACAAATATATGAACACTTCAAGTTACTTATTACACCAATTTATAGTCAAAGTAGGTTTTGACTTATTCTCTTAAGTCAATGACTTATTTAACTTATGAATTATAAATTCTCATGCTTATGACTTACTATGGACATAAGTCTATCAATCAATGTTCTCATACTATATTCAATATACTAACATCATATGACAAACATATGATAAGTTCTTCATTATTCTATCAACTTATTAGAGTTCAAGTTGCTTATTCAACTTATTCGGCTTAAGTTCATTCATTAATAACTTATTATATGATATTATCAAACAATCCCAGTTCTCTATCAATCCTATCATAGAAGATATAAAGATATAATAGACATGAGTCTTACCCTAGAAGCACTTGTTCTTTTCTTCCTTGAAGATTTATCAAAGGATGATTGACTTATTCTTGACTTATGTGCTTATTCTCTCTAACCAATAAGTTACTTAATCTTAAGAGGAAAGTGTTGGATGAAATAACAACCAACAAAATGAAATGAAGCTTTCTATTTATAGGCAACTAAAGGTTAGGGCATAATGGACTTTAAGCCATCCCACCTCCTTATACCAACTCCTTAACTAACCTCCTCAACTTTCCACCTCCTTACTATTCATAACTTAGCAACCAAGTAGACTTTCTAGTTACTTCTATTTATTGGCCATCACAACACTTGGTCACCACACAAAATGTTTGCCCATCAAGTCTACCCATTTCTCACTTGGTTTGCCCCATGGATCATAGCTTAATCACATTGGGCTTGCTAATTATCTAGCTCATTTCTTATTGGACTTACATTATAATAGATTGGACTTATGATTTATCAAACACTTGGGCTTGAGTATCACATTCTATTGGACTTCTACCATTAAGCTAATAGTCCTACAAGTCCATTACCTTTAATTAACAACTTAACATATATACACCACGTATAATTCTCGTATGCTAGCTCGTATATTAATTCATAATATATGTTATTTCATTCTCCATTCTTAATAGTATAATATGTCGTATTATACTTATGTTCATTACCTCGTACAATGCATACACATCATACAATTATAACTTTCTTTCCTTAACGCTTAATAAACCTAACGTTCCCAAATTTTGTCCGCATGCGAAATATTACATTTTTCATACTTAGATTATTATTACATAATTCATCTCACCTTGATATTATAACATTACGTATTTCTCGGAAGTTCAAAAATAATTCCTGAGCAGAAATCGATAAATAGTGTTTTTCGGAAAATTTCTCGGAAAGGTTTTATTTTTGTCTTAGAAATTCAAACACTTTAATTCTCTCACATAGTTAAAATACTACAACATTCCAACGTTTCTAGGTTATAGAACGACATCCATCTTATCCATACGTAATAATAATAAATAATATTATTTTATTCATTATTAAAAGTATTTACAAAGGTTTGATTTTCTAGGGCGTTACAAGTAATCCTATGTGTGGAATTGAAGCAAATGTTGTTACATTAGCCATAGGAACTTATTGTTTAGCATAGCCTACGCGCAAGTCTATTAAGTCAATAAGTTGTTATTGTATTCCAGTTCTCATTAGAAACATTATTTCCATTTTTGTTGTTGGACAATGAAATCTTTGGTATTATATTTAAGAACAATTGTTATTCTATTTATAATAATAATGTTTTGTATAGAACATGAATATCACTTAATGGATTTTGTATACTTGACTTACATAAAAAATTATTTTGCGAATTGAACAAACTAGTATAAGAAAAAGGAGATGATTATTCAAAAGGTTGAATCTGTGTATTTGCTGAAATACAATTGTGAATTATTTGAAAGGTTCAAAGAATTCAGAAATTAAACAAATTAGCAAAGTATTACGATTCTTTGATCGGGTCAAGGAATAAATACTCGTGCAATAAGTTTCTAGATCATCTCAAATGGTTTTCTCATAATGGATGCCTCTTGATACGCAATAATTGATTGATGTATCTGAAAGGAAAAATCGTACCTTGTTGGACATGGTACGGTCCATAATGATTTTACTAACATTCCAGTATCCTTCTGGGGTAATGTCCTAGAAATTGTTGTATATCGAAAAGGTAACCTCAAAATCCAGCCCTAAGACTCCATAAAAGTTATGGACAGGGAGGATTCCTAATTTTAAGTAAGTTAAGATAAGGGGTTCTCCAGCTTATGTGAAAAGGTTTCAAAGGATAAGTTTGGGATAAGATTTGACAAGTACAGATTTGTGGGACATCCTAAAGTTAGTTTAGGGTATATGTTCTATAATCCTACTTAGTAAAAGGTATTTATTGCGAAACATGTTGCCTTCTAAGATAAAGATGTTTATCATTGAAGGGGCTAGTGGGAGGATAATAGATCTTGAAGAGTTCAAGAACCACAAAATACTATAATTTAAATAAGAGAAACTCAGAGATGTACCTATTGTACCACAAATCGAATCAGAACTGAATAGTGCACCAAGATACCTAGGAGGTATGGATTCATTATAGATGATGATGATGAGGTACACATCATAGAAGATGATGATCCAGTTATATACGATGAGGTAAGAGTTGTAGACACTCAGAGAAATGGATTAAATCAAGCTTCTCAAAAATGGAACATTCGTTGTGATGAAACAATCAAAAGAGTTTGATTTTATCAAAAAGAAGAATGAACCTAGTGCCCAACTTTTACGAATAAAGATGAATTTTCTATAATTATCATTTTAGAATATTATGGAATGAATTTGATATAATGTTATAGTTGTGGGTAATAGTTATAAATTTTGCAAAGTACGCAAGTTGTTATATAATATTTGATTGGTCGGCGAATATTCGTTTTAACAGGAAATATTCGTATGACGGCACAATCATTGGTGGACCCCACAATGGCATTATTGACGGATTGAGAAAACGACAAAAATATTTTATGAAAATAACGGCGGAAGTTTTATCGTTAATTGTTGAAACACCCGGTGTTAAAAGTACAGAATACGATAGTTGCATAGTAGCACGCCAGATATTGATTCTTGATGCTTACGTGAGAAGTCACCAGCTTTTGTTCAATTATTGCTTGAAAGAATTGTTGCATAGTATCTCACGTTAATTGATTCCATTATTGTTGATATTTTATATATTATTAAATCAATAATTGAGACGATTTGGTTATTAATATTATTATTTACAATATTAACGATGTCTCGAAGTTTCGCCAAGGAGAGGTTTGGTCACCTAATCAACGCCTGATAGGGAGAAATCCTTATCGAAAGCCCCTTTTCCTAGAACGACCGTCAATTAATAGTGTAAATTATAATAATGATGATGAAGTTTTGTTTTATTAGTATTATTAATGTAATAAAATAGAAAAGTTTTTATATATAAAATGTAATACTTTTATAAAGTTATTCGCTTTTATTAGACTATAAATAGAATATATTATATTTTATTATGCATAGTATTTGCATAGTTCTCAGCATAGTGTTTTTGCATAGTAAAATCTTTTTATATAAAATAGAATACTTTTATAAAGTTATTCATTTTATTAGATTATAAATAGAATATATTATATTTTATTTAAAAGATTTTGTTTTATTAGAATATTTTATAGTAAACCAATACGGACCGTCCGTCCGCTTAAAAGTAAATCAATCTGACCGCTTCAGAATTAGTTACTATTCAGGTCCATTCTCCTATAAATAGAAGCTCATTCCTTCATTATTTCTTACTTAATTCACCAAACTCTAGAGAGAAACTATAGAGAGAAAGAAGAAAAGTATTCTCGCTACTTCACTACTCCTATATCCAAATTGTTCTAAGGTAAGGGGTATTATTTCTTTCGTATTCATAAAGAGAACTTCAAGTATTCCATTTTTTTTATTCTCATTGAATAACTCGATATGCTGGTCTACCCTATACTTGGTGAAATTCTTCATTATTCCATTCTTTATCATTATGTTGAATAACTCGCCATGCCAAGTACCGCATACATGGTGAAATTCTTCATTATTCCATTCTTTATTATTCTCGCTTGAACATCCTCGTCTGCGTGCGTTTACGCATGACCGTTTCCGTTATTTATTATTCTGTTGGAACATCCCGCTTGCAAATTTTTGCCCGACCGGTTCCGTTATTTATTATTCTCGTTGAAATATTACGTGCGCGCGCGTACGCACGACTGGGTTTTCGTTATTTATTATTTTGTTGGAATAACTCATCTGCAAGGGTCTATCATCGATGCCTAGTGATTTCTTTTGTTATTCCATTCTTTATTATACTCTGTTGGTTAAAGTTTTGGCTTTTATACTCCATGAAATTAGTGGAATATCCTTGATATTTGCGCTTCATCCAGTATCTTTTCATGGAAATATTCTTCTGAGCATTTTTGAGTTTTACCCCACAAAGCAATATCATGTTGACAATTTGGACGTTATTGGTTCCTGGATAAATTAATTCTTGAACTTGTTTTATTGAATTCTTATATCATTGTCATCATCTTCCTGTTTATTTTATGTTGAAAGCCATTTATGGCCTATAGTGCATAGATGGACTTAGTATGATTATGACAAGAGATTATTCGGTATAATCATGACCGTAATGTTACAAATGATGTGGTAAAAGTCCTCATTGGCCCGTAGTGCATTGATGGACAGTTGTTGGCATGATCATAACCATTGATGAATACACGAATATCCTTGGCTCGTAGTGCATGGATAATTTGTGGTTGTGATACTAATGAATATCATCGGTCAGAAAAGCGTGGATGATGTGGATTATTTATTGTCGAGTCCCAAATGATAAAAGTGATGAAAACCTTTTAAATCATAAAAGATAGTAGATTTTATTCTCTACTTAACTCTTTTAATGGATTGCTTGTTCCGCTGCAGTTAAACTTGATGTTTGATATATTGTATCAGTTTAACACTGTTGAAGTCTAACGATAATTTATTATGTATTATCTTAGTCATAATATTTCTTACTGGGCTAGTTGAGCTCACCCTTTTACTTTCATTGTTCTCTTCAGAAAATGAGAACGTAGTAGGGACTAGTCGGGGAACGGAGTGACGGTCCAGATAATAGCATTAGTAGTCCTCACTATTCTGTTAAATATTGTGATAATAAATGTAATGAGGACTCAATTGAGCGTGGATATTATCTAGATGACAATATTTGTATTAAAACTCACAGCATATGTTTTGTCGTATTTTACACGACTGTTGTATAATTAAGTTGTACCATGTATTTGGCGACTCAAGATAGGTGATGTATACCTATTTTGGGGCGCCACAATTGGTATCAAATCTTAGGGATATGATCCCTGGCTAAGATGTGAGACAAGAACTAAGAGGGAGAGAGAGAATTCCTTCACTAGTATGACCTACCTAAGTTTATTTGGTATTTAATTGGTCTCACGTAGTATAGGGATAATATGTGATATGTTAATTAACCCTTGTTTTGTGGCGATTTGAAAATGACATCCGAGAATGTTGAGAACATCAATGGAGCACAGGAGACCGCTTGAGTCTACATGATCAATAATCGTGATAATGTGAATCGAAGGCGACAATCCTCGTGCAAACAACAACACCGACTTGGATGATGAACGATGGAATGTTCGTGAGGCTTTATGCAATTCATGGAATATCGACAAGAGCGGCTCTCATTACAAAATGCGTGTGAAAACATCGGCAACTCTCGGACGGTCACCGCTAAGCGCTTCAAGGAACTGGACCACCGGAGTTTTTGGAGAGCCAAAACCACTTAAGGCGAGACGTGGATAAAGCAGATCCGCAAGATATTTGATGTCTGGGGATGCTCCGAGGAGCAAAGATATCCTTTTGCCATCTTCATGTTGCGTGCGCAGGCAGATTCTCGGTGGGAATCAGAAAAATGTACTCAACTCGCCGCACTCAAGATGACTTGGTAGAAGTTCCAAGAATTGTTCAATGACAAGTACTTTCCGAAGTATTCGTCACATGAAAGAGGTAGAGTTCATCAAGTCGAGCAAAACAACATAACCGTGTCATAAAGACGGGCCCAAGTTTGCCGAGTTGTCCCGGTTTATATCCCATTTGGTTGATAATGAGGAGAGAATGACGCGAATGTTTCTAAGAGGTTTGAAACCCGAGATACGTCAATATCTTATCTCTCATAAACTGTGTTTGTATTCAGATGTTGTTAATAGGGCTCAGTTATTGGAGCGCGATAATGAGTCAACCCAACCAAAAGAGAGCAACCGACAAAATGATAATACCAGTGATAACAGTCATCGAAGCAGCGACAATAAGCGTGGAGAGAATCAACATGCCAGAAATGGTAACCACTTCGGTGGTAATCATGGCCAAAACAATAAGAATGGACATTTCAAAAAGAGGAGATTCAACAATGATGGAAAGACGTCAGCACCAACACCCGTTGTTAAGGAAGGAGAACGACCACCTATCATATGCTTCAAATGCGGAGGGGAGGGACACATCGGTCCAAACTGCACGATGTTGTCCAAAGCATGTTATAATTGTGGAAGAGAAGGTCACCTAGCCCGATTTTGTCATTCACTGAAGACAAGTTCAGCTAGGATAGAGGCACCAAAGGACGTCCCAAAAAAGTCAAAGCCAGTAGTGCAAGGGAGAGCGTTTGTCGTGACCTCCCAAAAAGCAAGGAACCCGAACGAGGTCATCACGGGTAAGCTTACCATAAACTCTAGCGAAGTATATACCTTATTTGATAACGGTTCTACCCATTCTTTTATTTCTCCTACTTGCGCTCAATGTTTAAATTTGACTCCGGAGAAATTGGACTTTGACTTATCTATTGAAACTCCATTGGGAGAAACCTTCATTACATCCACTGTTTATAAGTCTTGTTTGGTTCAAATCGGTACCCTCACATTACCTGTCGATTTTATTTCTTTGAAAATACTTGCATTTGATGTGATTCTAGGGATTGATTGGTTAACTACTCATCATGCAAAAATTGATTGTTTTCGTAAGGTTGTTAGCTTTCATATTCCTAACCAACCTATTATGCGAATTCAAGCAACCAAACCATTAAAATCAATCACTGCCATCTCAAGCCATAAAGCTATTCGTTTATTAAAAAATGGATGTCAAGCTTTCTTAGCTCATGTCACGGATTTAAACAAAAATACGTCAGTTTTGAATGATATCTCTATTGTTAATAAATTTCCTGACGTATTCCCTGAAGAACTTCCTGGCCTACCCCCAAAATGTGAAATTGAATTTTGTATCGACCTTGAACCCGGTACAAAACCCATTTCCAAAGCCCCATATCGAATGGCTCTTATTGAACTTCAGGAGTTAAAGACCCAACTGCAGGAATTGTTAGACATCGGTTTCATTCATCCTAGTACGTCTCCTTGGGGTGCTCCTGTTCTATTCGTGAAGAAGAAAGATGGGAGTATGCGACTTTGTATTGATTATCGGGAGTTGAACCATGTCACTATCAAAAATAGATATTCATTGATCACATTGATGACCTGTTTGACCAGTTGCAAAGTGCCAACTTTTTTTCAAAGATTGATCTTCGTTACGGATATCACCAATTGAATATTAGAACCGATGACATGCCAAAGACGGCTTTTAGAACTCAGTACGGGCATTATGAATTCCTAGTCATGTCCTTTGGATTGACTAATGCTCCTACTGCCTTTATGGATATGATGAACCGAGTATTCAAGGAATATTTGGATCACTTTGTGGTCGTCTTTATTGATGACATCCTTATTTATTCCAAAAGCCATGAAGATCATGAGCAACACTTGAGGCTGATACTCCAAAAGCTTCGTGAATACAAGCTTTATGTCAAGCTGAAGAAATGCAAGTTCTGGCTTGAGGAAGTAGCATTCCTTGGGCACGTAGTATCAAGTCATGGAATATCTGTTGACCCAGCAAAGATTGAAGCTATTCAAAGCTGGGAGCCACCTAAATCAGTGACCGAAGTACGTAGCTTTCTCGGCTTAGCTGGTTATTATCGGAGATTCGTAGAAGGGTTTTCTCGAATCGCTACTCCATTAACTGAGCTAACTTGGAAAGATACAAAATTCAGTTGGAACGAGGAATGTGAGAAGAGTTTTCAAGAACTCAAGAGAAGACTCATTTCAGCACCTGTTCTGACAATACCATCTGGATCAGAGGGATTTTTCATCTACAGTGATGCTTCGGGAAAAGGGTTAGGATGTGTTCTCATGCAACATAAGAAAGTCATAGTCTATGCCTCTCGACAACTCAAAGAATATGAGAGGAATTAGCCTACTCATGATCTAGAGTTGGCAGCTGTTGTCTTCGCACTTAAAATTTGGAGGCATTACTTGTATGGGGAGAAAGTGGAGATCTTTATGGATCATAAAAGCCTCAAATATTTCTTCACTCAAAAGGAACTCAACATCGACAAAATGACGTTGGCTTGAACTATTGAAAGATTATGATCATACCATCCAATACCATCCTCGAAAAGCAAACGTGGTAGCCGACGATTTATTATTAGAAGATCATCATATGCGGTACTGAAGTGCGATATTGTCAACGCAGAGGCCCATTTTGTATGACTTGCAAAGGATGGAGATAGAGATAAAGACTCCAGGGATCCATGTGATGATGGCGAATATACGAGTAGAACCGACTTTAATCGATAAAGTTAAATTTGCTCAAGCTACAGACCTGGAGCTGATGCGTATGAGGAAGAAAGTGTAAGAAGGTGCTATTCTAGAAGCAAGAATCGATGAAGAAGGAATACTTCGAGTCAACTCCAAACTTTGTGTTCCTAACGACCCTGATTTAAATTATAGAATCATGATGGAGGCGCACAACACACCGTTTGCAATCCAAAATGTATCGTCATCTTCATCATACATTTTGGTGGATCAATATGAAGAGAGAGATAGCGTTGTTTATCTCAAGGTGTCTAACTTGTTAACGAGTCAAGGCAGAGCATCAAGAACCAAAAGGTCCATTGCAACCACTTGAAATTCCAGAATGGAAGTGGGAGCACATTACCATGGATTTCGTTACTAGTCTTCCCAAGGTTTCTCAAGGCGTAGATGCAATTTGGGTCATTGTTGATAGATTGACCAAGTCTGTGAAAGTAGTATGCACACAAGCCAATCATGTTTGATGATAAAGCATATACTTTGTAACAATCTTATTCATTTATTAATAAAAAGTATTAATTTATTAAAGGCTTTTAATTATCTACATGATGTTGTTTTATAATATGTGATAAACCCATAGTTTTAAGCAATGCTTTTAGAATAATGATGATGATCATTCTAATGAGATCTAAATTCTTAGAAAGCTTAAAACTAAAATAGTTCCCAATCATTGGATTACTAAATTGGGGATTAGTGAATCCTGATAGATTGGTACATACGCCGTTGCTTGCTCATCGATGAGGATGATTGATCTCACGATCATTTGTGTGGAGACACTAAAGCAAGTATGTAGGTGCTTATTAGAGAATAAGTTCACCTAACGTGGCTCGCTAAGGAATACCTAATGGAGTTTTATTTGCCGCCATAGGAATTCTCAGTAGTGATAGTAGTACAAGTAATCCTTGACTTGAGATCATCATAGATCTTGTGTATGATGAGTTATACTTTGACTTATTCCTTAATACCCTTAGGGTATATCAAAGGGTATGCTTGGGTATAATAAGTTGTATACGGAGATAATGTATGATCAATAAAGAATCTACCACTTCTAATAAAAGAAGAGAAATGTCCTATGTGATTCGATAAATGACAACCCAAAGAGTCCTCGTTGGCGAGCATAATGAAATTAGAAAGGAGTTTCTAATTTGCATTATTTGAGTCAGTGCATTTAAGGATCGAAATACATATAATTAAATAAAATAAGACTTGACAAGAATTCCATGTCTTATATTTAATTGGGACATCAGATGGTGGAAGGATTGAATTGTACAGAACTATTTACTCAAAGGTTCTTTTATGATTAATGTTGAAATCTATATTATCCGGAAAGTCGCTGATCGCTAGGAGGCTTATCCCTATCAGAATAAATATTATTTATTTAAATAAATTAATTATTTAATTTATTTATTTAAATAAGATTAGAATTGTTCTAATTGATTTATTCACAACCTGCTTAATATGGAGAACCTAAAGGGTCACACCATAAAAGGAAGAATAATTATTTAAGAAGTAAATGGCATAATCGTAATAATATAGTTATGTATATTTAATTTAATCTATGGTGATAGAATAAATTAAATAACTTAATATTTATTATTTAATATTTTAGAAATATTAAATATAAATTAATAAGAGGAGTCTTATTAATATTATTACAATTATTATTATTTTAATTTCTAAAAGAGTTTAGGAATTAATTTAATATAAATACTCTCATTTATTCCTAATTGATTAGGAAGGAAAATTAGTTAAAGGAGTTTAATTAATTATCCCTAATAAGATTAGGGGGAGCTTAATTAATTAAAAGAATTAATTAATTAAAAAAACCAATTCCTTAATTGTTAAGGTGGGTTGCCCACATCTATAAATAAGAGGAGTCTTATTATGGGTGGTATGGGTTGTTGATTTTTTTCAACATACGAAATAATTCCAATTGTTGGAGAGAGTACATTTTTTCTATAGAGATAGAAAAACTAGGGTTTAGCCAACCACCCTTCTTCTTCAATTTTCTTCTTCCTCGGTGGATCACCTCTAGAGGCCAAACATTTGGGTGGCTAACGCCGATCAAAGGAAGGAACCAAACCCCTGGATTCAAGATCGAACGCTGAAAGGATTTGAGGTGAACTTGTACCGAGGAAGCTCGATCTTCAAGGGTATGATTTATTCTTTATCTTTTCGCTTAATTAATAATTGTGCATAAAGGGTGATCCGGGTTTATGGTTTGTAAATTTTTAACTCGATTTTTACACGCTCGCACTTTTTTTGCAATTTGATCAAGGCTATGAATATTACAAAACCTAATAAAGGGTATCGTAACCAAACCTTTATGCGAATTATTAATTGTTTAAATTTAATATGTATATTGATATGTGTTTAGAACAATTTAATTGGGCATAATTTAATTGTATAAAATTTAAAAAAAAAAAAAAAAAAAAAAATCCCGACCCATTTTTTTTTGTTTCGTTAAGTGTGATTTTTTTTTTGGGGACATGCGAGATTGCTGTACCACGTTTTTTATAACATATATATTATACTATATATATATATATATATATATGTATGGCTTAATAAAGCAACGGACTTAAAGATTACAAGAAAGGATTGTCATTATTATGGTTTTACAATATATAAATAATAACGTATATACGTGAAAATTTTCATATATCGATGTTATATTTTTTTTTCATTTTTCAATGGGCATGAAGTCACATGTAGAAAAATCTAATGATTATTAAAAGGAAATGGGACAAGAATATATTATATATATGATAATAATGTTATTTATTATATATATATAATAACGATTTTATTATATATATATATATATATATAACGCTTTTATTATTATTATTATTATATATATATAATATTAATAATTTTATTATTAAAGTAAAAGTTTATTTTAATTTTAAAATAAAAGGTTTATTTTAATATTAAAATATAAAGTTTATTTTAATTTTAAAATTAGAATTTCATGCTAACTAATTAGAGTTGGAATTGGATTCCATAATAACTAATTGGAGTTGAAATTGGATTTTATTTTTCCTAAAATAAAGGAGTTTATTTGTGAATGGGAAGTAAATCCATCTTTCCTTAAATAAAGGAGTTTGTTTAGATATGAAATAAGATTTCATATTATTCAAAATAAAAGAGTTTATTTGTGAATAGGAAAGAGAATCCTTGCTTCCTTAAATAAAGGAGTTTATTTAGATATGAAATTAAATTTCATATTATTCAAAATAAAAGAGTTTATTTGTGAATAGGAAATAGAATCCTAATTTCCTTAAATAAAAGAGTTTATTTAAATATGGAATAAGATTTCATATTATTCAAAATAAAGGAGTTTTATTTGTGAATAGGAAAGAATATCCGTGTTTCCTTTAATAAAAGATTTTTTTTACATGGAATTGATTCCATAATTAATTAAAATAAAAGAGTTTATTTTAATTAAAGATTTTTTTACTTGAAATTGATTCCATAATTAATTAAAATAAAGGAGTTTATTTTGATTAAAGATTTTGATTAAAATAAAATAATTTATTTTATTCAAAATTGGATAAATTAAAATAAAATAGTTTTATTTTAATTTAAATTTGGATTAAAATAAAGGAGTTTATTTTGATTCAAAATTAGATTTTATACTAATTAAATTTGCCCATTAAATGATATCAATATATATATTAAATGTTTATTATTCATGAGATGAATGTTATTTATCGATGCATATGGTGATGTGTATGATAATAAATGGGATTGATTATGGACTATCGACCAATGCGATTGGATTTTATTTTAGTTGGATGCATGAATGTATGGGTTTTATTAAATGGGGTCTCACAGACTGCCTTCTCTAATTTTTTCTTAATGTAAATTCTATCTCTCTCCTATGTATTTCCCTCGATCACGATCAAGGTTTCTATTTATTTTAAATAGTTTTGTAATAGGAATAGTTAGAATTAATTTTGAAAAATTGGAGATCAAGGAGCAAGGAGCGTTGAAGACCCGCTTGTTATGGAGCCCTAGTTTAAATGTAATAGTTATATTTAAATATTATTTCTTCACACCCTGGGGAGTTGACCTTTTGGTTCACTTGGTGGCTCTAGTGAACCAAACTAGAATAAAAGTCCATTATCAATCCGTGTATAATATAATATTTCTATATGCATGCATGCTTATACTATATATATATATATATATATGCAAACATGCTTCGATGTTCATTAATACGACGCGTATTTTATATATATATGTGCATGCTTACTAAACAAGATGAGACAAATTAATAACAAACCCCTCAATTTTTATATTAAGTCCTAAGCGCTCAAAGATATTTGGAATATCGAACGTCGCTTTCTAGCATGATAAAATTAATAGAGTATTAAATATTTAATATGAGTTTGTTGTGTCACCACAAGGCAAGTATTAAGTATTTAAGATGTTAATTTATCACATTTGATGCTTATAAAGAAAATTGAACAATATTGTTTTGTTGTGTCACCACAAGGATGATATTTTTCTTTTTTGAATATATGGAGTGCTAGGTCGGACTTAACTTGGATAATTTTGATTCGGATGTGCCACCACTGATCAAAATAATCTAAGAGGCAAAATACAAGGAGTCGCATAGTTGATGTAATCGACAAAAGTTGTCTACCTATTTATTTATATATAGTTTGTTGTGTCACCACAAGGCTATATACATTTGAAATGGGATCCTTATTCTCACTAGCAAATCTTTAATTAGATTTTGTCGAACTATATAAGTGAGGGTAATATAGTTTGAAGAAAATAGTGGGAGATACCAATTTAAAACAAGACCTAATTTATTTTGGTAATTAATAAAAGAATGTATGTTAAAATGTTGTTAATTACAAATTCATTTACGTAATTTTACAATGTCTAAAATTACTATCATCAAAAGCATATTAGATGCTAAATTAACCGCATCAAATTAAACGGATTGGTTAAGGAATTTGAGAATAGTTCTCATAAATTTAAAAGCTATCTTATGTCCTTAATACGCCTATCCTCGCAATGGTTGCGCATAATGCCCTCCGAGGAAGACATTGCTACTTTTAGAAAATGGCAAAGATGATGCACAAATGCTCAATGCATCATGCTCAAGATCTATGAAAGTAACGAGCTTCAAAGATCGCGATGAAACTTTGGATGCTTCTACTATATTCCCGCACATCAAGTAGTCGATGGTGAGGAAAGTAGGACCGAAAGATATCGAGATCTAAGGAGCTCTTCCGATCTAGAATGGCCAATGGCACTATAGTATGCATAAAAAGTTTTTAACATAATCAATTTGATTGATCAATTAGACAACCGGTTTTGTCATGGATGGAGAGTTGAGCCAAGATTTGATCTTGCACTCACTCCCTGACTCCTTTCACAATTGTTGTGAATTTTTCATATGAACAAGCTAGATATCGCCTCACCGATTTGCTTAATATGTTGAAAAATGTCGAGAGTCACTTTCCAACCAAGAAAGATCAAGTCTTACCGGTAGGGGCCAAAGGATCTTCCGAAAAGAAGAACGATTCAAAGAAGGTAAATGTAAAGGCGTAAACAAAGGATAATAAGAACAAAACCGATACAGATAGCAAAGGAGTTTGCTTCCACCGCAATAAGCCCGACACCGGAAAGAAAATCATGAGAAGTATCTTGTAGAGGCTAACCAAAGAAGCTTAGTGAAGTTTCTAATAAATACAAATTTGTTCATGATTTAAAATAAAATTTTCTTTAAGTCAAGGTTCTACTTGGGTATTGGATACCGATTTTGGTTATCATAAATATAGATTTATGAAGGGACCAAGCAGTAGAGTAGAAAGCTAAACAAATATAAGTAATTCTATGTGTGGAAAATGAAGCAAAGGTCACGCCGCATTAACTATAGAAACTTATAGTTTAGCAATACCTACGAAAAATCTATTAAGTTAATAAGTTGTTATCAGATTCCAGCTTCTTCTTAAAAATATTATTTCCATTTTATTGTTGGACAATGAAATCTTTGGTATTATAATTAAGAACAATTGTTGTTCTATTTATAATAATAATGTTTTGTATAGAATCGAATATTACTTAATAAATTTTGTATACTGACTTACATGAAAATAATTTTGCATATTGAACAAATTAGTATAAGAAAAGGAGATGATCATTCAAAGAGTTGAATGTGTGTATTTGTTGAATACAAGTGTGAATTATTCGAAAGGTTCAAAGAATTCGTAAGTGAAACAAATTGGCAAAGTATTAAGATTCTTTGATTAGATCAAGGAATAAATACTTGTGCAATAAGTTTCTAGATCATCTCAAATGGTTTTCTCATAATGGACACCTCCCGATACACAATAATTGATTGATGTATCCGAATGAAAAATCATACCTTGTTGGACATGGTGTGGTCCATAATGATTTTACCGACATTCCAAAGATCCTTCTGGGCTATGTCCTAGAAATGGTCAGACATTCACGAAAAATGGTAACCTCAAAATCCAAATTTCAAGACTCCATAAAAGTTATGGATGGGAGGATTCCTAATCTTAAGTATGTTAAGATAAGGGGTTGTCCAACTTATGTGAAAAAGGTTTCAAAGGATAAGCTTGGGACAAAATTTGACATGTATGATTTGTGGGACATCCTAAAGTAAGTTTAGGGTATATGTTCTATAATCCTACTTAGCAAAAGGTGTTAGTTATTAAAACACGCGCTTCTAAGATAAAGGTGTTTATCATTGAAAGGGCTAGTGGGAGGATAATAGATCTTGAAGAGTTCAAGAACCACAAAACACTATAAATCAAATAAGAGGAACCTATAGATATACCTATTGTACCACAAACCGAATCATAAATCGAATAGTACCAAAGATACCTAGGAGGTATGGATTCATCATGGATGATGATGATGAGGTACGATCATAGAAGATGATGATCCGAGTTACATACGATGAGGTAAGAGTTCTAGTGTGTACAAAAGGGTCAAAAATGGAGCGCCGTGACATTCCTAATATTATATGTTGATATACTACTTGGATAAGGAATGACATACTAATGCTACAATCAAGAATGATAAAGTTGTCTAAACATTCCTCCATGAATGATTTGGAAGAGTATCTTAGTTGGGGATATAAATCTATATAGATAGATTTAAGAGGATGCTCGACTTAACCCAAGGAACATATATTCATTTGATGCTAAAGTCGTTTAGCATGGCAAACTCCAAGAGATGTCTCATGTCGATGAGCTATGGAGTGTATCTCTTTAATAGTCCCCATAGACTCCAAAGAAGAGAGATCGCATGAGTGACAATCATGTATGCAATGAAATGTACGAGACCCGATGTCGATCACCATATTATGGAGAAGTTCACTATGAGTCGCTGAAAAGCATCTTAAAGTGCTTAACCCACTAAGGATGTGATCATATTCATGGTGGGTCCGAATTATAACTAGAGGGCTTAATGCACTCAAGTTTTTCGTATGCACTAAGACGACGTAAAATTCACTTTAAGGTAAAGTGTTACCTTCAACAAAGTGCAAAGAATTGAAAGGTTCCAAACAAAGAAAGAGTTGTTTGGTTTAGTAATAAAGACAAAGTATATAGCTATAAATGAAGCTACAAGTTGATTGTTTGGATTAAAGTTCATTACGTAACTAGAATAGTTCCTAAGTCTCATCTTGGATCTAAACATGTGTCAGGCACTTTCATTTGATTATTAGAATCATTGAAAGATAGGAAATCACTATAGAGATAGTGGACTCTCATGAACAACATTACATATCCATTAACTAAAGCTTATCCAATGTTAGCAGGATAGTCGCCACTTAGAGAAGAAGAGTATAAGTTACCATGACGATCGGCTTTAGTGCAAGTGGGAGATTGAAAGTAGTATGCACACAAAGCCAATCATGTTTGATGATAAAGCATATACTTTGTAACAATCTTATTCATTTATTAATAAAAGTATTAATTTATTAAAGGCTTTTAATTATCTACATGATGTTGTTTTATAATATGTGATAAACCCATAGTTTTAAGCAATGCTTTTAGAATAATGATGATGATCATTCTAATGAGATCTAAATTCTTAAAAGCTTAAAACTAAAATAGTTCCCAATCATTGATTACTAAATTGGGGATTAGTGAATCCGGATAGATTGGGTACATACGCCGCTTGCTCATTGGATGAGGATGATTGATCTCACGATCATTTGTGTGGAGACACTAAAGCAAGTATGTAGGTGCTTATTAGAGAATAAGTTCATCGAACGTGGCTCGCTAAGGAATACCTAATGGAGTTTTATTTGCTCACAATAGGAATTCAGAGTGATAGTAGTACAAGTAATCCTTGACTTGAGATCATCATAGATCTTGTGTATGATGAGTTATACTTTGACTTATTCCTTAAGACCCTTAGGGTATATCAAAGGGTATGCTTGGGTATAATAAGTTGTATACGAGATAATGTATGATCAATAAAGAATCTACCACTTCTAATAAAAGAAGAGAAATGTCCTATGTGATTCGATAAATGACAACCCAAAGAGTCCTCGGGTTAAGGCATAATGAAATTAGAAAGGAGTTTCTAATTTGCATTATTTGAGTCAGGCATTTAAGGATCGAAATACATATAATTAAATAAAATAAGACTTGACAAGAATTCCATGCTTTATATTTAATTGGGACATCAGATGGTGGAAGGATTGAATTGTACAGTAACTATTTACTCAAAGGTTCTTTTATGATTAATGTTGAAATCTATATTATCCGGAAAGTCGCTGATCGCTAGGGAGGCTTATCCCTATCAGAGAATAAATATTATTTATTTAAATAAATTAATTATTTAATTTATTTATTTAAATAAGATTAGAATTGTTCTAATTGATTTATTCACAACCTATTTAATATGGAGAACCTAAAGGGTCACACCATAAAAGGAAGAATAATTATTTAAGAAGTAAATGGCATAATCGTAATAATATATTATATGTATATTTAATTTAATCTATGGTGATAGAATAAATTAAATAACTTAATATTTATTATTTAATATTTTAGAAATATTAAATATAAATTAATAAGAGGAGTCTTATTAATATTATTACAATTATTATTATTTTAATTTCTAAAAGAGTTTAGGAATTAATTTAATATAAATACTCTCATTTATTCCTAATTGGATTAGGAAGGAAAATTAGTTAAAGGAGTTTAATTAATTATCCCTAATAAGATTAGGGAGCTTAATTAATTAAAAGAATTAATTAATTAAAACCCAATTCCTTAATTGTTAAGGTGGGTTGCCCACATCTATAAATAAGAGGAGTCTTATTATGGGTGGTATGGGTTGTTGACTTTTTCAACATACGAAATAATTCCAATTGTTGGGAGAGTACATTTTTTCTATAGAGATAGAAAAACTAGGGTTTAGCCAACCACCCTTCTTCTTGAATTTTTTTCTCCTCGGTGGATCACCTCAGAGGCCAAACATTTGGGTGGCTAACGTTGATCAAAGGAAGGAACCAAACCCTGTGGATTCAAGATTGAACGCGAAAGGATTTGGAGGTGAACTTGTACCGAGGAAGCTCGATCTTCAAGGGTATGATTTATTCTTTATCTTTTCGCTTAATTAATAATTGTGCATAAAGGGTGATCCGGGTTTATGGTTTGTAAATTTTAAACTCGATTTTTACACGCTTCTTAAGACTTTTTTGCAATTTGATCAAGTTGATGAATATTACAAACCTAATATGCGCTCATTTCTTACCAATACGAGAAACTTATACACTTGAACGCCTTGCTCAGATGTATATAAACGAGATTATAAGACCGCATGGTATTCCAAAGATCCATAGTTTCGATCGAGACCCAAGATTCACTTCACGATTTTGGGTTAGTTTGCAAAAAGCTATGGGCACAGACTTACGATTTAGTTCGGCATATATCATCCTCGGGATTTTGACGGACAATCGAGAGGACTATTCAAACTCTTGAAGATTTATTAAGACTCTGTGTCCTTGACTTCAAGGGAAGTTGGGACAAGTTCTTACCGTTGATGGAGTTTTCATACAACAACAGTTATCAAGCAAGTATTGGCATGGCTCCATTCGAAGCGTTGTATAAAAGAAATTATCGTTCTCTAGTATGCTGGGATGAGGTAGGTGAAGCAACGTTGTTGGGACCGGAGTTGGTACGTATGACTATGGAAAAGATTCAAACGATCCGGCAATGTATAAAAATCTCACAAGATCGACAAAAGAGTTATGTTGATCTTCATCGAAAGGACGTGGAATTCGATATTGGAGATCATGTGTTGTTACGTGTTGCTCCATAGAAAGGAGTTACGAGATTTGGAAAGAGAGGAAAGCTCAATCCTCGATTCATTGGCCCATTTTTAATCTTCGATCGAGTAGGAACTATGGCGTATAGACTCGCTTTACCGCCAAGTATGTCTCGTGTTCATAACGTTTTTCATATATCCATGTTACGTAAATATGTGAAAGACCAGAACCACATTATTGAGTTAGAACCGGACGAAATAGCGAAAGATTTAACGTATAAAGAGGTTCATGTTCAACTCTTGGATAAGAAGGAACATATTCTACGCTCCAAGGTTATACCTCAAGTCAAAGTTTTATGGAGGAACCACGATGTTGAGGAAATGACCTGGGAGTTAGAATCAAATGAAATCAAGGTATCCTTACCTCTTCGACATACCGTAATGCACCCTAATTTCGAGGTCAAAATTTCATAAGAAGGGGAGATTGTAAGACCCCAACTTTTATGAATAAAGATGAATTTTCTATAATTATCATTTTAGAATATTATAGAATGAAATTGATATAATGTTATAGTTGTGGGTAATAGTTATAGATTTTGCAAAGTATACAAGTTGTTATATAATATTCGATTGGTCGGGGAATATTCGTGTTAACAGGGAATATTCATACGACGACACAATCATTGGTGGACCCCACAATGGCATTATTGTCGGATTGAGAAAATGACAAAAATATTTTATGAAAATAACGGCGGAAGTTTTATCGTTAACTGTTGAAACACCCGGTGTTAAAAGTACAGGAATACGCATAGTTGAATAGTAGCACACGGTATTGATTACTGATGCTTACGTGAGAAGTCACTCAATTTTGTTCAATTATTGCTTCAGTAATTGTTGCATAGTATCTCACGTTAACTGATTCAATTATTGTCGATATTTTATATATTATTAAATCAATAATTGAGACAACAAATGTAAGACCCCAACTTTTTATAAATAAATTTGAATTTTCTATATTCATTATTTTGAAATAAAAAGGTGTTAATTGATATAATACTTTGGTTATGGGTGAAATTTGCAAATTTTACAAAATAAGCAAGTGGTTATAAAATATTCATTTTTGTCCGGGAATATTCGTTTGGTCGTCGTGGAATATTCTTGTTGTCGAGGAATATTCAGATGACTGCCGCTAGCCATTTAGGGCCCCATAACAATGTAATAACTGCTTGGATGAAGAAAATGACAAATTTGAGTTTTTATAAATAACCATCTATTAATTGTTACGTATTACCCGGTAAAATACGATGAATACGCGTAACCCGTTGGATTACAGGTGGTTAAAATACTGATAATACTGGCGTGGTTTGCCTGTTAGCACCAGATATTACATAAAGATTGTTGAATTATTGATTCTTACGTGAAGACACTACTCAATAATTGTTACAATAATTCTACCGCTCAATATTTTATTGTATTGATTCAATAATTGCTACGTTGATTTTTTATATTATTGTTGTTTTAATAATTGTCATTGCACAAAAGATTTCCATTATCAAATCAATAATTCATAATATTTGAATAATATTATTAGATAGCATTATTAGCAATGTCTAGAAAGTTCTCACGAATGAGAGGTTTGGTCATCTAATTGCTACCGCAAGAAGGAAAAATCCTTATCGAAAGCCCCTCTTTCCGGAAACTACCGTTGTCATTATTGTAATTACAAATATTATTTGGGAATAATTAATTATTGATTTATATGATAAGATATATTTATTTTATGTGGATTTAAATGAAGGAATTTTTTGCATGTTTTATTTGTTGAAAGTTTGGCAATTATTTTCTTCGATAAAATATTCATTTAAATATATATTATGATTGTTTAAATAATTATATTATAATGGACGTATATGCGTATTCTTTCTTGATAGCTTGAAAAATGATAGCAAATGGGGTTTGCCTAACTTTTGTGGACTCTAAGAAATTGGCAGAGAGAAGGGATTTGTTTGGCCATTTGGTGGGTGAAGAGGTTGTTGCCTGCAAGTTGTTCAAAGGGTGGCCCCCACCCATATTGAAAGTAAGAAGTTAGGTATTGAAAAATGAGGGAATTTTAGGCATTGATTTTGGCAGAGAATGAATTGTATTGCTAAAGCCAATTATTTGGTAGATGAGATGATGTTGCCTGCAAACCATTTTTCAAAAAGATGGCCCCCACCCATATGAAAAAAATGAGTATGTTAGGCATAATGTTAGGCAGAAGGAGAATTGTATGCGTCTGTTTCTTTCCTTCCGTTGCTATAAATAGGGGGTAACCCCTCCTTCCTCAACACACCACTTTCAAATCAGAAATTCTTATTCTAGAGTATTGTGAGTATTTTCTTGAGTATAAGAATACTGTGAGCGTAGTTTTTCTGCAAGATTTTCTCAGAATAATATCCGATATTCCAGTCAAATCCAAGCTTCTACTAAGGTAAAGGACATTATTTTATTGCAATACTCGTGAGTAATATTATTTTCTGTCATACTCCATATTATGTAAGCGATATTATTTCATCTCGTATTCTTGAATTTTAACTTACTATGGTAAGTATTGCTTCTATAATTCCTGAAATCGTTAGAAATTTCGCTTCATCTAATATCATTTCATAGGAATATTAGTCTTAACTTTTTAATCAAATTTGGAACTTTTCACGATCGAAAATCGCTCACTCACAATCGCTTATATAGTTCGCTTCACGGACACCGCTTCACGATTCGCTCACAAAAAAAAATAAAAAATTCTTCTTCCAAGTTATCTGTTGTGACCCTTATTCTTGAAATTGAATCCATGTTTTGATCTTCAATTTTACTCCATTATGGAGTATTTTTAAACTCGAATTATCTAAATTACGAATCTCTAATCTTTGTCCTTTTGTCTCACTGGATTCGTTCTCTAAAATGTTTTTCATCATCCTCTGTCTTTAATGGTGATACTTGATGAATATCTTTGGCCTGTAGTGCAAAGATGAATGATTACCTGATGAATATCTTTGGCCCGTAGTGCAAAGATGAACAGGTGTTGAGATGAACATGACCAACTGGTGATACAAATGAAATATCTTTGGCCCGTAGTGCAAAGATGAATAATTGATGCAAGTTGTATATTGATTGATGTTACAGGGATAAAATATTGATGATGGACTTTAAAATTCATAGATGATAGTAGATTTCATTCTCTACTTAACTCTTCTAATGAATTGTTATTTCAACTGCGAATATTGATCTAAAACTGGTTGTCCATTATATTTTATCTGATTTATTGAAGGCTAACGATAATTTGTTGTTCACTATCTTAGTCATAATATTTTTTACTGGGCTAGTTGAGCTCACCCTTTTCCTTTTTGTTCCATTTTTCTTCTCAGGAGGTGAGAATATAGCACGAACCAGTCGGGGTAAAGAGTGATGGTCGTAGACAGTTGTTTTAGCAGTCCTCACTATTTTTGTAAAATAGTGTATCAATAAATGTAATGAGGACTTATTTGAGTGTGGATATTATTTAGAGGGCAATAGTTGTATTTAAACTCACATTATGTGTGTTGTCGTATTTTGCACGACAATTGTAATAATAAAAGTTGTAGTTGTAGTTGTTTCTGTACCATGTATTTGGCGACTCTGAATGGGTGATGTATGCCTATTTTGGGGGCGTCACAGTTGGTGTCAGAGCTTAGGGATATGGTCTCTGGCGGAGATCGGGGGATAGAACTAGGAGGGGAGAGATGAGTAAATCATTCGCTAGTGTGTCCTACCTAAGCTTATTTGTTAGTCGATCATAATATAGGGATATTATGTGATATGTTAATTTGTTTAATTAACCCTTGTTTTAGGGCAGTATTTAAGAATGGCTGCTGAAAACGTTAACAATGGAGTGTATGAGACTGTGGAACAACCTTTAGTCACAAACCAAGAGAACGTGCAACAGGAAGACAATATTCCTCCTGTAAACAACACTACCGAGCAAACGATGAATGATGGAATGTTTAGGAGTTTTTTGCAGTTCATGCAAAATCAGACGAGGGAGACTCGTGTACAAAATATGGGTGGAAAGGATAGCAACGCGCGGTCTGTCACAGCCAAATAGTTTAAAGAGTTGGGACCACCAGATTTCTGGGGAAAGCCAGATCCGATTAAGGCAGAAACATGGGTCAAGCAAATTACCAAGATATTCGATGTCTTGGGATGCACAGAGAAACAGAAGGTTCCATTCGCCACCTTTATGTTCCGTGGTGAGGCAAATTACTGGTGGGAATCCGTGAAGCGTACCCAGCTAGCCACACTCAGCATGTCTTGGAAAAGATTTCAGAAACTGTTCAATGACAAGTACTTTCTTGAAAGTATTCGTCATATGAAGGAGGTAGAGTTTATTAGATTGGAACAAAATAACATGACGGTGTCCCAGTACGAGGCAAAGTTCGTAAAGTTATCCAGGTTTACACCTCATTTGGTAGAGAATGAGGAACGAATGACGCGGATGTTTCTGAGAGGTCTAAAACCCAAGATTTGTCAATATCTTATCTCTCATAAATTTTCTTTATATTCAGATGTTGTAAACAGGGCTCAACTATTAGAGCGAGACAATACGTATGTTCAACCGAGGGACCACAACCAGGGTAATACCGGTGACAGCAGTCATCGGAGCGATGATAACTAGCGAGGAGGGAAAAATACAGACAAAAGCGGTAACCAATCGGGTGGTAATCGTGGCCATAATAATAGGAAAGGTGAGTCAAGTGGAAATTTCAAAAAGAGGAGATTCAACCATGACTGGAAGACATCAGCAGCAGCACCAGCACCAACAACAAATTATAGGGGAGGAGAACGACCGCCAGTTAGATGCTACAGATGCGGAGAGGAGGGACATATAAGTCTAAACTGTTCACAGCCTTCCAAGGTATGTTTCAATTGTGTAAAAGACGGTCATATAGCCTGATTTTGTCCGGTAGCGAAATCAAGTCCAATTGGGTCGGCAACACCAAAGGCGAATACAGAAAAAACAAAGTCGGTAGTTCAAGGGAGGGCGTTTGTTATGACTGGCTAAAACACGAGAAACCCGAACGAGGTGATCATGGATAAGCTAATCTTGAACTCTTGCAAAGTTTATACCTTACTAGATACCAGTTCTACCCATTCTTTTATCTCTCCTGCTTGTGCTCAACGTTTAAACTTGACTCCGGAGAAATTGGACTTTAACTTATCTGTTGAAACTCCGTTGGGTGAAACCTTCATTACATCTACAGTTTATAAATCTTGCTTGACCCAAGTTGGCACAATCACATTACCTGTTGATCTTATCTCTTTAAAGATACTTGCATTTGATGTGATTTTAGGGATTGATTGGTTAACCACTCATCATGCCAAAATTGATTATTTTCGTAAGGTTATTAGTTTTCACATTCCTAACCAACCTGTTATACGAATTCAAGCAACTAAACCACTAAAATCAGTCACTGTCATATCAAGCCATAAAGCTATTCGTTTATTAAAAAATGGATGTCAAACTTTCTTATCCCATATTATGGACTTGAACAAAAACACGCCAGATTTAAATAATATTCCTATTGTTAATGAATTTCCTGACGTATTTCCTGAAGAACTTCCTGGTCTACCCCTGGAAAGTAAAGTTGAATTCTTTATTGATCTTGAACTGGGTACAAAGCCCATTTCTAAAACTCCATATCGAATGGCTCTTATTGAACTTCAGGAGTTAAAAGTCCAACTACAGGAATTGTTAGATATCGGTTTCATTCGTCCTAGTACATCTCCTTGGGGTGCTCCTGTTCTATTTGTAAAGAAGAAAGACAGGAGTATGCGACTCTGTATTGACTACCAAGAATTGAACCGTGTCACCATCAAGAATAGGTATCCCCACCGCATCGATGACCTTTTGACCGGGCCAAGGAGCACAATTCTTTTCAAAAATCGATCTTCGTTCTGGATATCATCAAATGAAGATTAAAACTGAGGATATTCCAAAAACTGCCTTTAGAACTCGGTACGGGCATTATGAATTCTTAGTCATGTCTTTTGGATTGACTAATGCTCCTGCTGCTTTCATGGATATGATGAAACATGTATTCAAGGAATATTTGGATCAGTTCGTTGTTGTCTTTATTGATGACATCCTCATCTATTCCAAAAGCCATGAAGATCATGAGCACCATTTGAAGCTGGTACTTCAAAGACTTTGAGACAACAAGCTATATACCAAGCTGAAGAAATGCGAGTTCTGGCTTAAGGAAGTAGCATTCCTTGGGCACGTGGTGTCAAAACATGGAGTATCTGTTGACCCGGCAAAGATTGAAGCAATACTAAGTTGGGAGCAACTGAAGTCGGTGACCGAAATGCGTAACTTTTTGGGCTTAGCTGGTTATTATCAGAGATTCGTGGAAGGATTTTCTCGAATCGCTACTCCATTAACTTAGCTGACTCAAAAAGATAAAAAATTTGTATGGAGCGAGGAATGCGAGAAGAGTTTCCAAGAGCTCAAGAAGAGACTCATTTCGGCACCTGTTCTGACAATACCATCTGGTTCGGATGGATTTGTTATCTACAGCGATGCTTCAGGCAAAGGGTTAGGATGTGTTCTCATGCAACATGGAAAAGTCATAGCCTATGCCTCGCAACAACTCAAAGAATATGAGAGTAATTATCCTACTCATGATCTGGAGTTGACAGCAGTCGTTTTTGCTTTGAAAATCTGGAGACACTACCTATATGGGGAGAAAGTGGAGATTTATACGGATAATAAAATCCTCAAATATTTCTTCACCCAAAAGGAACTCAACATGCGACAACGACGTTGGCTTGAGCTGTTAAAAGATTACGACCATAGCATTCAATATCATCCTGGAAAAGCAAACGTTGTAGCTGACGCATTGAGTAGAAGATCATATGCGGGTACGAGTGCAATGTTGTTAACACAAAGACCCATTTTGTATGACTTGCAAAAGATGGAGATAGAGGTAAAGACTCCAAGGACCCACGTGATGATGGCAAATATACGAGTAGAACCGACTTTAATTGATAAAGTTAAAGCTGCTCAAACCACAGACCCAGAGATGATACGTATGAAGAAGAAAGTGCAAGAAGGTGTTATTCCGGAAGCAAGAATCGATGAAGAGGGAATACTTCGAGTCAACTCCAGACTTTGCGTTCCTAACGACTCTGACTTGAAGCATAGAATCATGATGGAGGCACACAATACACCATTTGCAATCCATCCTGGGACTACCAAAATGTATCATGATCTTAGACATACATTTTGGTGGAGCAATATGAAGAGAGAAATTGCGGAGTTTATCTCAAGGTGTTTAACCTGTCAACGGGTAAAGGCGGTCCATCAAGTGCCAAAGGGTCCATTGCAACAACTTGAGATTCCAGAATAGAAGTGGGAACAGATTACTATGGATTTCGTTACGAGTCTTCCCAAGGTTTCTCAAGGTATAGATGTGATTTGGGTTATTGTTGATAGATTAATCAAGTCTGCTCATTTCTTGCCTATACGTGAGACTTATTCCCTTGAACGTCTTGCTCGTATGTACGTGAATGAGATTGTGAGATTGCATGGCATGCCAGTATCCATAGTTTCGGATCATGACCCAAGATTCACTTCACGATTTTGGGTTAGCTTGCAGAAAGCTATGGACACGGATTTATGATTCAGCTCGGCATACCATCCTCAAACAGACGGGCAATCAGAAAGGACAATTCAAACCCTTGAGGATCAATTAAGACTCTGTGTCCTAGATTTCAAAGGAAGTTGGGATAAGTACCTACCATTGGTGGAATTCTCCTACAACAACAGTTATCAAGCAAGTATAGGCATGGCTCCATTTGAGGCGTTGTATGGACGAAAGTTTCGCTCTCCAGTATGTTGGGATGAGGTGGGTGAAGAAACATTATTGGGACCAGAGTTGGTACCTATGACTACAAAAAGATCCAAACGATTTGACAACGTATACAAACGGCACAGGATCGACAAAAGAGTTATACGGATCTTCATCGAAAGGATGTGGAATTTAATATTGGAGATCATGTACTGTTACGTATTGCTCCATAGAAGGGAGTTACAAGATTTGGGAAGAGAGGAAAGCTCAATCCACAATTTGTTGGTCCATTTGAGATTCTTGACTGAATAGGAAATGTGGCCTATAGACTCGCATTACCTCCAAGCATGTCTCATGTTCATAATGTTTTTCATATTTCTATGCTTCATAAATATGTGAAAGACCCAAACCACATTATTGCGTTAGAACCAGACGAGATAGCAGAAGATTTAACATACGAGGAGGTACCTGTCAAGATATTGGATAGGAAAGAACATGTCCTACAAACAAAGGTTATACCACAAGTCAAGATTTTGTGGAGGAACCATACTATTGAAGAAATGACCTGGGAGTTGGAATCAGAAATGAAAGCGAGGTACCCTCCCCTTTTCGAAACACCAGGTACGTACGTCAATTTCGAGGACGAAATTTCATAAGGAGGGAAGGTTGTAAGACCCCAACTTTTTATAAATAAAATTGAATTTTCTATATTCATTATTTTGAAATAAAAATGTGTTGATTGATATAATACTTTGGTTATGGGTGAAATTTGCAAATTTTACAAAATAAGCAAGTGGTTATAAAATATTCATTTTTGTCCGGGAATATTCGTTTGGTCGTGGAATATTCTTGTTGTCGAGGAATATTCGTACGACGGCGCAGTCATTTGTGGGCCCCATAACAGAATAACTGTCGGATGAAGAAAATGACAAATTTGAGTTTTTATAAATAACGACGTAATTGTTACCGTTAACCTGTTGGATTACCTGGTGGTTAAAATACGATGTCTACGCGTGGTTGCACAAAGAGCATTACCAGTATTGCATGATTGTTGAATTATTGATTCTTACGTAAGAAGACACTACTCAATAATTGTTACAATAATTACTGTTCAATATTTTATTTTATTGATTCAATAATTGCTACGTTGATATTTTATATTATTGTTGTTTTAATAATTGTCACTGCACAATATTTCCCATTATCAAATCAATAAATCATATTATTTGAATAATATTATTAGATAGCATTATTAGTAATGTCTAGAAAGTTCTGTCAAGGAGAGGTTTGGTCATCTAATTGCGTGCCAGTAAGGAGAAATCCTTATCAGAAAGCCCCCTATTTCCTGGGAACGGCTTGGTTGTCATTATTGTAATTCTGTAATATTATTTGAGAATAATTAATTATTGATTTATATGAGAATGATATATTTATTTTATGTGGATTTAAATGAAGGAATTTTTGCATGTTTTATTTGTTGAAAGTTTGGCAATTATTTTCTTCGATAAAATATTCATTTAAATATATATTATGATTGTTTAAATAATTATATTATAATGGACGTATATGCGTATTCTTTCTTGATGGCGTGATAAATGATAGAAAATGGGGTTTGCCTAACTTTTGTGGACTCTCAGAAATTGGCAGAGAGAAGGGATTTGTTAGGCCATTTGGTGGGTGAAGAGATTGTTGTCTGCAAGCAGTTCAAAGGGTGGCCCCCACCCATATTGAAAGTAAGAAGTTAGGTATTGAAAATGAGAGAAAGTTAGGTATTGATTTTGGCAGAGAATGAATTGTATTGCTAAAGCCAATTATTTGGTAGATGAGATGATGTTGCCTGCAAACCATTTTTCAAAAAGATGGCCCCCACCCATATGAAAAAAATGAGTATGTTAGGCATAATGTTAGGCAGAAGGAGAATTGTAGGCGTCTATTTCTTTCCTTCCATTGCTATAAATAGGGGGTAACCCCCTCCTTCCTCAACACACCACTTTCAAATTAGAAATTCTTATTCTAGAGTATTGTGAGTATTTTCTTGAGTATAAGAATACTTTGAGCGTAATTTTTCTGCAAGATTTTCTTAGAATAATATCCGATATTCCATTCAAATCCAAGCTTCTACTAAGGTAAAGGATATTATTTTATTGCAATACTCCTGAGAAATATTATTTTGTTTCATACTCCATATTATGTAAGCGATTTTATTTCATCTCGTATTCTTGAATTTTAACTTACTATAGTAAGTATTGCTTCTATAATTCCTGAAATGATTAGAAATTTCGCTTCATCTAATATCATTTCATAGGAATATTGGCCTGAACTTTTTAATCAAATTTGAAACTTTTCATGGTCGAAAGTACGTTCACTTGTATTGTTCATAGTTCTTGTTCACGGATCATTTTCATCGCTCTTTGTTCACACATCGCTTCACGATTCTTTATGTTCACAAAAAAAAAATTCTTCTTCCAAGTTATCTGTTGTGACCCTTATTCTTGAAATTGAATCCATGTTTTGATCTTCAATTTTACTCCATTATGGAGTATTTTTAAACTCGAATTATCTAAAGTACGAATCTATAATCTTTGTCCTTTTGTCTCACTGGATTCGTTCTCTAAAATATTTTTCATCATCCTCAGTCTGTAATGGTGATACTTGATGAATATCTTTGGCATGTAGTGCAAAGATAAATGATTACTTGATTAATATCTTTGGCCCATAGTGCAAAGATGAACAGGTGTTGAGATGAACATGACCAACTGGTGATACAAATGAAATATCTTTGGCCCGTAGTGCACAGATGAATAATTGATGCAAGCTGTATATTGATTGATGTTACAGGGATAAAATATTGATGATGGACTTTTAAATTCATAGATGATAGTAGATTTCATTCTCTACTTAACTCTTCTAATGAATTGTTATTTCCGCTGCGAATATTGATCTAAAACTGGTTGTCCATTATATTTTATCGGATTTGTTGAAGGCTAACATAATTTATTGTTCATTATCTTAGTCATAATATTCTTTACTGGGCTAGTTGAGCTCACCCTTTTCCTTTTTGTTCCATTTTTCTTCTCAGGAGGTGAGAATATAGCACGAACCAGTCGGGGTAAAGAGTGATGGTCGTAGACAGTTGTTTTAGCAGTCCTCACTATTTTTGTAAAATAGTGTATCAATAAATGTAATGAGGACTTATTTGAGTGTGGATATTGTCTAGAGGACAATATTTGTATTTAAACTCACAGCATGTGTGTTGTCGTATTTTACACGACAATTGTAATAATAAAAGTTGTAGTTGTTTCTGTACCATGTATTTGGCGACTCTGAATGGGTGATGTATACCTATTTTGGGGGCGTCACAGTGAAGTTATTAATATTATTATTTGCAATATTAATGATGTATAGAAGTTTTGCTAGGGAGAGGTTTGGTCACCTAATTGCGTTCCAATAGGGAGAAATCCTTATTGGGAAGACCCCTCTTTCTTGGGAATGACCTGGTCGATTAATAGTGTGAATTATAATAATGATGATGAAGTTTTGTTTTATTAGTATTATTAATGTAATAAAACAGAAAAGATTTTTATATAAAACAGAATACTTTTATAAAGTTATTTGTTTAATTAGACTATAAATAGAATATATTATATTCTATTATGCATAGTGTTTTGCATAGTAAAATATTTTTATATTAAACAGAATACTTTTATAAAGTTATTCGTTTTATTAGACTATAAATAGAATATATTATATTTTATTATGCATAGTATTTGCATAGTGCCTGCATAATGTTTTGCATAGTAAATTTTTTATATATAAAACAAAATACTTTTATAAAGTTATTCATTTTATTAGATTATAAATAGAATATATTATATTTTATTTAAAAGATTTTGTTTTATTAGAATATTTTATAGTAAACCAATCTGGACCGTCTGCTTTAAAAATAAATCAATCTGGACCGCTCGTAAATTAGTTATTATTCACCATTCTCCTATAAATTGAAGCTCATTCCTTCATTATTTCTTACGAATTCATTCACTAAAACTCTAGAGAGAAAACTATAGAGAAAAGAAGAAAAGTATTCGCTACTTCACTACTCCTATATCCAAATTGTTCTAAGGTAAGGGTATTATTTCTTTCAGTATTCACGAAGAGAACTTCATTATTCCATTTTTTTATTCATTGGAATAACTTTTGTATCTGCGATCTACCCTATACTTGGTGAAATTCTTACATTATTCCATTCTTTATCATTATGGTGGAATAACCTTTGTCATATCTGATCGCATACATGGTGAAATTCTTACATTATTCCATTCTTTATTATTTTGTTGGAACATCCCGTCGCGCGCGTTTACGCATGACCGAATTCCGTTATTTATTATTCTGTTGAACATCCCGCTTGCGCGAAATTACTTTGACACGGTTCCGTTATTTATTATTCATTGGAATATCCCGTCTGCGTGCATTTACGCACGACCGTTCCGTTATTTATTATTACATTGGAATAACTTTTATGCGCGGCCTATCACATGCCTGGTGATTTCTTTTGTTATTCCATTCATTATTATATTCAGTTAGTTAAAGTTTTAGCTTTTATACTCCACGAAATTAGTGGAATATCCTTGATATTTGCACTTCATCCAGTATCTTTTCATGGAAATATTCTTCTGAGCATTCTTGAGTTTTACCCCACAAAGCAATATCATGTTGACAATTTGGACGTTATTGGTTCCTGAATAAACTAATTCTTGAACTTGTTTTATTGAATTCTTATATCATTGTCATCATCCTCATGTTTATTTAATGTTGAAAGTCATCTATGGCCTATAGTGCATAGATGGACTTGGTATGATTATGACCAGGGATTATTCGGTATAATCATAATCGTAATGTTACAAATGATGTGGTAAAAGTCCTCATTGGCCCGTAGTGCATTGATGGACAGTTGTTGGCATGATCATGACCATTGATGAATACACGAATATCCTTGGCCCGTAGTGGATGGATAATTTGTGGTTGTGATACTAATGAATATCCTTGGCCGTAGTCTGGAGGATGATGTGGATTATTTATTAAAATTTGAGTCCTAGTGATAAAAGTGATGAAAACCTTTTAAATCATAAAAGATAGTAGATTTTATTCTCTATTTGACTCTTTTAATGGATTGCTTGTTCACCGCAGCTTAAACTTGATGTTTGTTATATTGTATCGCTTTAACACTTTGTTGAAGGCTAATGATAATTTATTACGTATTATCTTAGTCATAATATTTCTTCTTGGGCTAGTTGAAGCTCACCCTTTTACTTTCATTGTTCTCTTCAGGAAATGAGAACATAGCAGGGACTAGTCGGGGAACGGAGTGACGGTTCAGATAATAGCATTAGTAGTCCTCACTATTCTGTTAAATATTGTGATAATAAATGTAATGAGGACTCAATTCAGTGTGGATATTGTCTAGATGACAATATTTGTATTAAAACTCACAACATATATTTTGTCGTATTTTACACGACTGTTGTATAATTAAGTTGTATTTAAATTTTGTACCCTGTATTTGGCGACTCAAGATAGGTGATATATACCTTTTTGGGGGCGTCACATGTATAAAAGGATCAGTGGGAGCGTCGTGACATTCCTAGTATTATATGTTGATATACTACGGATAAGAAGTGACATAGCAATGCTACAATTAGTAAAGATAATGTTGTCTTAACATTCCTTCGTGAATGATTTGGGAAGAGTATCGTTATTGACGATACAAATATATATAGATAGATTTAAGAGGATGCTCGACTTAACCCAAGGAACGTATATTTATTTGATGCTAAAGTCGTTTAGCATGGCAAACTCCAAGAGTTGTCTCATGTTGATGAGTAATGGAGTGTATCTCTCTTAATAGTCCCCATAGACTCATAAAAGAGAGATCGCATGAGTAAATATCATGTATGCAATGAAATATATGAGACATGATGTTGATCAGTCATATTCTTGAGAAGTTCACTATGAGTCAGTGAAAAACATCTTAAAGTACTTAACCGGCACTAAGGATGTGATCATATACATGGTGGGTCTAAATTAAAACTAGAGGGCTTAACAGAATCAAGTTTTTCAAACAGACCATGACGACAGAAAATCCACTTTTAAAGCGTTACCTTGAACGGTGGTGCAGTGAATTGAAAAGGTTTCAAACAGCAAAGAGTTGCTAGTTTAGTGATAAAGACAAAATATATAGCTATAAATGAAGCTACAAGTTGATTGTTTGGATGAAAAGTTCATTAGAGAACTAGGAATAGTTCCTAAGTCTCATCTTGGATCAAAACATGTGTTGTGGCAATTTCATTTGATTATAGGAATCATTGAAAGATGGGAAATCACTATAGAGATAGTGGACTCTCAAGAACAACATTACATATCCATTAACTAAAGCTTATCCAACAGCAGGACAATCGTCACTTAGAGAAGAAGGGTATTAGATACCACGTCGATTGACTTTAGTGCAAGTGGGAGTAGGGGTGCTCAAAAAATTAGGTTTTTTTAGTTTTTTACCGAACCGGTTGAAACCGGTACCGGCAGTAACGGTTTTTTTTGTTTCAGTTTTTTCGGTACCAATTTTTCGATTTTTTTATACTTTTCAGTAACGGTAATGAAAATTTTGAATTCGGTAAATACCGAAAAACCAAAAAAAAAACTGAAAATACCAAATTTTTATTCAAGTACGATATCATCCTAAGTTATAGATGAACAAAAAAATCTTATGAGCCCAATCAAATTTGAGGGAGATGCCAACTTTGGGCTAATAGGTAAAGTTCTCATCCTAATAAGAAAAATAGCTTGCTTTGAGTGTCGATTAGGAAGGCGATTAACCCCTCTCGTGGTGACACCCTATTGATCCACGTACACCCATACCAAAATGCTTTGCACGTGATCCTCCATCAAGGGAGAGAAAGTAATGACATCGACGGTCCAGATTGCGCTTCTTGTATTCAGAGTTCGTCACACCAACTAATTACCACTGCTTGCCTGCTTGGTATGAGCATGAAAAAAATAATATGATTATTTTTATTTGAAGTTTAATTATGAGTAGAGAAAAAATAACATACGGATCCTATCATTTAAATTATTAATAAATTTTATTATTTTGTTATATTATTTGATACATGAGTAATAGCTATTTATTTTTAATTTAAAAAGAACGTGGTAATTTAATTGTTTACCCTAAATATATGATAATAGTTTAATTAGATTCTTTTTATGAAAAAATATAGTTAATGAGACACATTTTGTAGGATAAAAGAGGGACTAATAAATTAAAACTTTTTTTTCCCTTGAAAGGAGTCTGCGAAAATGTGTTCAATGATATCTGAATACCTACTTTGTATATGATAAAATTTAGAGAAACCCTCCTCTATTAGTAAAATTAAAAGATATTAAAAAAAGAAGGTCATCTTAACAAGAGAGTGAGCTAAATTGTATTGTACTCTTCTCAAGTGTATTTGAAAAAAAATTTAAAAATACTCTTTGACTAACAATTGTAATTAATATTTGTAAGAATTTAATTTACTAGTCTCATTTTTTAGTTTGAAAAAATTTGTTAATATTAAAAAAAATTATTTAATTATTGCAGTAAAACCGAAAACCGAACCAAAAAATTCCAGACTTTGTTTGCAAATTCTAACCTAAGATCAAAGCTCCTATTATTCTGCATCTTGCACCGATTCTTGATTTTCCGATTTTTTTTGGTTGAAGTCACCGATTTTTTACCGATGAGCACCCCTAAGTGGGAGATTGAAAGTAGTATGAACACAAGCCAATCATGTTTGATGATAAAGCATATACTTTGTAACAATCTTATTCATTTTATTAATAAAAAGTATTAATTTATTAAAGACTTTTAATTATCTACATGATGCTACTTTATAATATGTGATAAACCTATAGTTTTAAGCAATGCTTTTAGAATAATGATGATGATCATTCTAATGAGATCTAAATTCTTAGAAAGCTTAAAACTAAAATAGTTCCCAATCGTTGGATTAATAAATTGGGAATTAGTAAATCCGGATAGATTGGTACATACGTTGCTTGCTCATTGGATGAGGATGATTGATGTAACAATCCGAAATTCTAAATTGAAATTTTAAATATTTATTGAATTATATAAATATTTAATTGAAATATTTGATTGATGTGTTATTGTTGAATCAATATTTGTTTAATTTGATTTAATGTGATTAATTATTTGTTAAATAAATAATTAATGAGTGAAGGAAATTAATTATTATGAGATAATATTCTAATTTAATTTATAATTAAATTAGAGAGTTGATAAGGATTAAATGGATTATTTTAATATTTTTAATTTAATTTGAAAATAAAAGTGTGACAATAAACTATGTTGTAAAGGGGTTATTAAAATAAATTAAAGGAGTTTAATTTAGTTTTTGTCAAACAAGGCTTAAAGATATTAAGTCTTTAATTTTTAAAGAGTTTTGCCAAACAAAGACTTATGGCTTTTGTATTTTTAAATTTTGAATTTTAATTATAATAAATAGAATAAATAAAATAAATCAAAATAATAAATAAAATATATATTTATATAACATATACGTTTATATTCTTGTAATTGTTATATTAATTACGCTTATTATGGCTTATCAGTTTTAGTGTACGTATATTATCAGTTTTAGTTTTAGTGTATGCATATTGGCTTGGCTATGAGTTTCGTTTTCTACGCATAAAAATTTAGTTGCTAAGCCTAAGAATAAAGAAGGAAGAAAATACAGAGGGAAGTTGAGAGAGTTGAGAGAGAGACTTGAGAGATTTCAGTTGTTAGCAAGGATTGCTCAAGGTAAGAAAAGGTATTTTCCAAAACCTTGATATTATATATGTATATATATATATATGTTTACTGCATAAAATTTCCAAGTTCTTTGGAGTCAATTTTTCTGTAATTGTTGTTATACAACCTGTTTATGGTGATTGTATATAATTATGATGTTAGAGTTGTATTTAGACAAGGAATTGTATGTTAAATTACGTTTAAAAAGAAAGAAAATGGTTTTACAGTGAACATATGTATGAACATGGATTGTATGAGTACCAAAATTTGTATTTGATTGTGAACTAATAGATAAATTGACCTTAAATATGTTAATATGGTAAGAAATAAAGAGAACGTAGTTCAAATGAATTAATTTGGTGTATAATAAGGATTACAATGTTAGTTTTGTCTCAAAAATAGAGCTTTTGGTTTAAAGCATGGCATTCAAGGATTTAATCTTTCTAAAATTATTGTTTAGTTGTTTTAATTAGTATATATATGATGGATAATGTTTATGAGTAATCTATCTAAGTTATACGTGTTAAATTAGGTGCTAGCAGTGTTAAACAGTAAAAAAAATTAGCTTTGCTCTGTTTTTCATGTTCAGTTCTGTAATTCGGCGCCTCAACGCCAAAATTAGAGCTGCAGCACCAATCTCACACCATGGCATACTAACGCTTCGCCTAGGCATCGCACCACAAAGCCTTGACGTCGTGCCATATAGCGCCGATCCTCGGCATGTAAATGTCAAATGTACAAGTGACATTATTATCATGCCGCAAATACCAACCCCAAAGATAAACCGTGGTGTCGCAACGCCAGTTAGCAGAATGGCCTAGAAATGATTTTTCTCTCACATAGAGTCTGTAATTATATATATAATGCAATACTACGATTGTTAAAAATGTAATTTTTGTTATTGGGGTATTATAGTGCTAAGAATGAGCATATTATTAATACTTAACGAGTTTTATTATTATTTTATTTATGTAACTTGATTATGTGATTAAAAATCAAGCCATACATGAAATATGTACTAATTTGTATACAGAGTATCAATAGTGACTAATTGTGCCATTAATGACATGTGCTTAGGGTATTATAAATCAAACTATTACGGTTTAGCTTACATGCAAGGCAAGTTTTTCTAACCCTAAACTTGCGTTGAGCAAGTTTCATAACTCTATTTATATTGTGCAAGTTCCTAAACTTTATCTCTTGATATTGAGCAAGATTTTCTAATCTTTAACTTGTTATTTGACATGCAAATTTCTAAATTCTGATATTCTAATGTTGAACAAGTTTTATCGTTCAATTTACTATTTGTATGCATGCTCACATACTCAATTCTAAACAACATTCTAACCTTAGCTTAACATTGTTCAAGCAAGGTATGTTATATTATTCAATGTTTATGCTTTTAGTTTATTCCTAAAGAATGACCTTACTATGAAATATTGATTCATTTATGACTTGTTACATAGCGCATTGTTACTACATTTTATTCAATTAAACCATAGTTGATATTCGTTAAACTCTAAATTACCTTGAAACTTATCCAAACCAAACTTATTTTGGTGCGGACTTGTATTCTAAATGCTGAGATGAACAACCCTACTATTGGGGATAATTTTACGCATAGCGTTGAAATGTTTGTGCACAATACATTGTACGAAGGGCTGATCCCCCTAAGTACGAGGAGTCCCTATAGTCCTATGACTGTTAAAGTTTAAGTTGAAAGAATACTTATAACTATGGACATAGTTCGTGGTCTTTTGATCCTCAGTTATACATTTCGAATTCTAATCCTGATTGTTATTGATGAAGTACCTTATTCATTACTATTGAGCCTATTCATTTGGCAGATGATATGATGTTTATTCATTATCATTTCAAGTGAGCATTGTTTGCTCACTCTTGCTTATATTAATATTACAACTAAAGTTGAGAAGGTCGATGAACTTACAACCAGTAAAGGGAAAGGGAAGATAAGCAAGTATTGAAGGCTTGTAAACCCGTTAGTTTTTATGTTGTTGGACTCTATTTTAAATCTTGTGATGTATTTATTTAATTTTTTTTGTACATGATGTTTGTAATTAAAGGTTAGATAACCTGGGAGATTTTATTGAACTTATTGATGTAACCCTTTAATGGGAATGTTTATTATTAAACTTTATTATGTTTGGGTAGTTCGATATTAATGTTTTTATAAAGTGAGCACCAAATCTGGTGGAAATGAAGTATTCGAATTTGGGGGTGTCACAAGTTTGTATCAAAGCCTTAGGTTATGAACCTTAGGTGAAAAGATAGTGGTGATAAACTATTATCGAGTTATAAAGAAGAAGTAATAAAACACTTATGTGCTTATGTGATAACAACTTATATGTTCATGAGTGTCGAGTAGTAATGATTAGTAATTAAAACTTAAAAGTCTGTGTTGTTAGGATTGCTAATGTAGGAGAATCCGGTCAGGCTAGAGAGGAAGAACCCCAGATGCCTAGAGAGGAGGAGCCTCGAGATATTCAGGTGATTTGGGAACAACTACTGCCACGGGAATCATCTCCGTTGGTCACAGTAGTTGAGTAGGAGAGCTTACCTAATGAGGATGATGAGATCGAGACGAACAAGGAAGACCCTGAGGAGTTGCCATAGTCGAATGAGGATGAGGGGGACGAGGAGGAAGAGATTCCACTTAAATCGATTGCTGCCCGTATGTACGACGAAGTGTACGACCGCAATGTGGAACTTCAGAATAGCGTCAAGGAGTTGAGAGAGATAATAGCTGAACAATAGACCTTAATGGCGCAGAAGGACAGCGAGATCAAGGATCTAGAGGAACGCTTGAGCAATGTCGAAGGGAAACTGGTCCACATTGAAGGAGGAAACGAGCAACTGATAGAGGAGATCGCAGAACTGAAGAACAAGCTGAAGGAAGAATCTGTTAAGAGGGCAAGAGCCGAAGACGCGTACGAAGAAGCTTCTAAATGAGCCGGAGTAGCAGAGAGAGATGTACAAGTGAAGAAGATAAAGATGGAAGAAATGAATAGTGTTTTTAACACTGTAATTAATCGAGCTCAAGATCAGGTCATGGGTTATTCGATTCAGTTCGAGACGCTGCCATCGTACATATTAGATCGTCGAACGATGTTCCGTATTATGGAAGAAGAACATCATAAGGCTATGCAGTATTTTAGTAGGTCGCCATAAATGTACTTGATATGTGATTAATGATATGATAAATAATATGTAAATCCCAAGTGTTATGTAACCTATGGGATATGATGATGATGTTATCCTAAAACATTAGTAGTCCAAGAAAGTAATGTAAATAGCAGTGATGATATTGTTCTTATGTTTTCTAAAAGATTATGAATGAATAAAAGTTATTGTTTTATTCAAAGTGTTACGTGTTACATGATAATCTGTTGTGGTGTGCAAATTAAGTAGAAAATACTTAAAGGAATTGAGTAATAATCTAATGAGTATATTTTAACAGAAAATGCCTCCAAGAAGACGTCAGTCACGACAAAGAACCACTGAGGGATCTACCAATAATAACAATGCCGAAGCTAACCCTCTGCTCAACAGCTTAGTGACGCATCGACGCAAAAGTTCTGAAATCAACCGCAGAATCAAGTAGTGACATTTAAGGACTTCACTACTACAAAATAGTAAATAGACAACGCGGAAAAAGCGCCAGGTTTCAAATAGAAAAACGCGTAGTGGTTAAAGGTGTCATCTATTTAACACCCTTTACACAACATTTTAAAAAGTTGTAAGAAAGATAATACACAACGTTTTTTAGGAAAAAAACGTTGTAGATTTGTTTTTCAAAAATTAGCAAATGCTTAAAAACGTTGAAGAATGTATGATTCCACAACATTTTTTGGATAAAAATATTGTTATTTACTATATCAGACAACGTTTAGGCACATTTACACAACGTTTTTAAAATGTTGTAGATTGACTTGAAAAAAAAATAAAAAAATTGTGATTCACCTATATTATCAGTCACCTGCAATCTGCTAATGCTATGATATATAGCTAAAAAAATCTAAATTCTCATTTAAATTTAAAGCTAAAATGTATCAACCATTCAAACAATTATGTACATGTTATATTAATGACAAAAGTGCTCATACTATATTACAGTAATATCACCTCAAATCTATTACACTTATTCCTTTCATTCAGTACCCAATACCTTGTTTGGAAGCCTAAACCCAATACAATTTTTTAAAGATTTCAACTTGGCTTGAAGCCTCCTAAACCTACAGAAAACCAACATTGAACATACATTGTTACAAACAGAACTCAGACCAATACACAAACACAAACACACTCTATATGATGGAAACCCCTTCAAGTAATATGCTCAAATCTAAAGATACTATAATCATGTTAGCCTGGGGTTTGCTGGATCTGGCACTGCTTGCAACCAAGAAGAAAGAATAACATGAGATAAGTGTCAGTTCTACACTTGTATCATCTGTGGACCAAATTTGTAAAAAGTTGTTAGTTAAACGGGGAAACAAACAACTTGCCAGAAGACTGATAAAAATACAGCAATAGTAAAAACAAAAGTACTGAATTCCAGTAGGGCAGTTATGCACCTGATCTATTGATGGAGGGAAGCCCAAATTGCAGCTAATTAGTCCAGAAATCAGACAGCAAAGGCAGCGAAAACTTTGACAAAATGAATAGGGATTACAGAAATGGAATTGTATATAGTTTAAGACCACTCTATTCATTGTATATACTGTAATTTCAGTCCATCTATCTATCTAGCTGTTAATTAAAAATTACAGAAATATATCTATCTATCGAGCATGAACAATAAATGACATTCAGCAATAAAAAGAATTCCTTTATCGAGCATGCTTATAATTGCATCGCTGTTTCTTTTGCTTCTTGTTTTCATATTTAAGCTTTAAATTCTCTCAAAAGAGATTCTGATTGCATTTTGTAGACAAAAACTTTGGTATTACAAACTGGGGTTGTTACAAGGTACTCTTAAAAATGATCTTCTGGCCTGCCAAGTTTCCATGGCTCAATCCGCAAATAAAAATTAGAATGAAACCTCAAGTTTCTTAACATCCGCAACTAGATGAAGGGGATACTTAAATTGAATTGTTAAAAAAACCTGTACATTCCCAAATTCTGAGCATGATCTCAATGGAGTCCCAATAATTTCCCATGTATTCAAAAATATTTCACCTGCATAACCAATCTGAACATTGGTAACACAAGGGAGCCAATATCCTATAAGCCAGTAAATACCTTTTCATGCTATAACACAGGGACCATGCTTTTGAACCTGAGATTCATATATTCATATAATTGAGCTTCAAGCTTTATATACATTCAAATTAGAGTGATAGCTAGTTCAAAGCTATATATGAGTTTGTTTATTATATTTACAGTGAACATAAAGATTGAGGATCGTTCTTCTTCTTCCACAGTTTAATTAGATCGGTACAGGCTGTTAACTAAAGGAGCAAAGCTATTAAATATAGTAGTATGAGGTAAGTTCTTATAATCTAGAGAGTTAATTAGGCTAAATATATCCTTCACTTTTTTCTTTTTTAATCTATTTTGTATCAACTTGTGAGTTATTGGTTGGTTGAAGTGGGGAAATTAAGAATCATTCAGGCAAGACAACCCCTGTACCTATTTAGTAGTTATGGCCTTTGGTAGTAACTTTAATTCGTCTGGAGAAGAGGAAAATTTATCGTAGTCAGTTAGAGCTTGATTTTGGAGGTGCACCTTATCAGCTCATACAGCTCCTTCCCTTGCTCAGCCACATATTCATAGCACACCTGCATAGAAACATATATAACTTAATGCCATGAAGTTGGTTTTGGCCTTAAAAGAAAATGGAATGTTACCCACATCAAAGCTTTTGTTCCTAGCAGTTGAATCACGCAATGCCTTCACACAGATATCCGCCACATCGGCACAGCTGATCCCCTACAATTGTCAATGGATAGTGAATTAATCAACTACTCCCTCCGTTCCTTTTTAATATGCGTTTTAGAAGAAAACACGATTAAGAATCTACAACGATAGATAATAAGGAACAAAAATCTCTCTAAAAAGACAGATAAAAAGCAACAAAGGGAGTAATATTTTTTTTGTAGGGTAACATCTGCAAGTGGATAAAATGAAACTACTGATCGACAAAAACAGACTAAATTTTTGCTTATAAACAACAACAAATTACAGAAAGGAACAGAAAATTCAATCTATTTTTGTCAAAAGAAAGAAAATCACAGAACATTTGAAAAATGAAAATCAAAATGCAAATACAAACGATAAACTTATCAAACCATGACACAAATAACTGAATAGTTAAAACAACAACGAATTGCATTTGTAGCAAAAGCATAAGAATAAATCATCTCAGAATTAAATTGTTTCCCATTCAACAAATGCCCAACTTTGGTCATGTATATAAATCATGTGGAGCAATCATACAAGCTTCAAAGAGTTAAAAGAGTAGGGTGCCTGACCTAATCCCAGTTAGACTAAGAGAATCTAATCAGTTTTATAGTCGTGAATTATAATGCCAAAAAAATTTAAAACCTCACCCTCTTACCCTAAACACACATAATTTCCTTTTCAACATACACATTTATGAATGGAGGCACAACCCTAAAGCCCCACTAATCCCGCATGTTAAGTAAAATGGTATGGTAGAGTGAGCTACCACTCCTTTAATGTTTACTTTAAGACATCAAGTAACACTAACCAGGTTTAATGTTCACAGAACTTATTATAGATTCTGTACAGTCCTGGTTAAAGATATCTTACATATTATCTATATGTGCACCTACATGCTTTAGCTCCAAAACAATGACCATGGAACCATCCTATTTAAACAAACATATCTTATTAGCTTAAACAAATCGAATCATCCTAAATTCTTAACTAGGTATGTACAAGTCATACTCAAATATCCATAGTGAAAAACTGAAAATGCAATGAAAAGCTTCCAACTTTTATTAATGAGAGACCTATTGAGAGAAACTGGATGTGATCCTGGAAATTGTGAGTGGACTCTTACCTGAAAACCAGAAACAGAAAGTTAATAACACCAATGACAGATACAAGCATCTAAGCATGTAGTAGCCCAACATCTTAAGAAAAAGTACAATCAAGTAAATATCAATTAGATATCTTCTAATTTCAGTAAGATATAAAAACTACAAGGAGATAAGATATTATGTAAAACTGAATCTTTAGGGGTAAAAGTCAAATTGAGCGAAAAGAAGCAAACACCAAATTTTATTAGATAACAAGACCAGTATAATAAACGGCATAAACGTGTAATGGGTCCTTTTTGCACAAAAGCACAGAAAAGTGAAAGTCAAAAATATTATGGACCAAAAAATCTACCAAGGTAAACCTTGAATAACAGAAAGAAGCTTTGAAAGTAACAATACGTGTGAGGCAGAAGTAGCAGAGGGAGAAACAAATAAGATAGGGATTATTAAAAGCATTCAATCCAAAAAGAATAACGGGCAATAAAATTATAAAAGTAGTAACAGCAACTCATTAGGTCAAGAATCTTCAGATGGAATAGAAATCCTACCCCAGCACCCAATTTCAATGACTGATAGCAGAACTGCCTCATTGCTTCTTGCTGGTCAGAAGGGATACTATCTCCCAAAATGTCATCATTTGTCATTACTCCCTCTATCTCATGATTTTCCTGAAATATTAGAGATGTGTTGAAACTAGAAATGGGTAAAAACTAAAAAGTTCATGCCATAGAACAACAGGAAAATTAGGTAATTAAATAGGAAGAATATGTACAATTCTAAGGGATCGGCATAGAAGGAAGCATAAAGTTGTTTTTAGAAAGCATGCCGAGCCTATCCAATAGATCCAATAAAGGAGACAACATATAAATGAATTGAACCACTTGCAGGGGAAAAGTAAAAGGGACAAAAAAGTAATTATAAATTTCCTGACATAAGGGTTTTGGTAGGGATGGAGAGATGGTCGGAGTAACTAGTAACTACTAATAACGAACTACCGTGAATATTTTCATCATGCCATGAATGAAACAAGTGCAATTAAATAAGAATTAAAGTGTTATTACTGCTACATACATGGAAAGGAGAAGCAGGAGCTCCATCATCATCCTCATCCGGCATTGCATCACCGTTCAGATCAAGTTCAGAAGATCTTTTCCACTCCGAAGTTGAAGGACAAATGACCATATCAGGCTTCCTCTCATGATAGAAGTTGTATAACGCATCAATATAGCCCGGTTTGTATATTCCTAGCGGGCGTACATCAGAAAATATCTTAATCGCCTGCATCATGCAAGCTTAATCATTCCAAAATTTTACTTCAAAATCCCAAAATTAACACAAATTTGACTTGCGATGGCAAGGTATTGGAGGCTAGGGTTCTTCCTATTTGACGAAGAGAAGAAATAAGATGAAGAGAATTACCTACATGCACCTTCTTCTTCTTGAGCGCTTGTTGGCTTATAAAAGGTAAGGTTACCTTCTGATTTGGGGTTGCGACTGACGATTGATGAAGAGAGGAGAATATTTTGAGGGGCGGATAGATTAGAGCATAATCAGATAATGGAGTTAGGGTTTGAGTACTTCGAAAAGGGGAAGGGAACAAATGAAGAAAAGTTTCCTGATACCTCCGTGTTTTTTTTTACCCTACTGCACATAGCTCCGAGTTTTTCTTCCCTCCATGTTTTTTAACATAGATAACGCTTTTTTCAAATTAAAAATTATCCTTATAAATAAATAACATTTTTTCATATGTATCTACAATGTTTTATTAAAAAACGTTGTGAAAAAAACTACCACAACGTTTTTTATAAAAATGTTATTGTTTAAGTGTTGTCTATTTACTGTTTTGTAGTAGTGCTTCAAGGCGGTTGGACCACCAGAATTCCGTGGGTCTATGAATCCAGTTGAGGAACAGACTTGGATTATGGAGATAGAGAAAGTGTTTGATGTAGCTAGAGTATGTGAGAATCAGAAGACTGCTTTTGCAATGTTCATGTTAAAAGTAGAGGCTAGTTATTGGTGGCAAGCCAATAAAACTCGAGGAGGACAAGGAGTGATGACTTGGGATAGGTTTAAGGAGATATTCCTCGAGACCTATTTCCCAGAGAGTTTAAAGAATCAGATGGAGGTGCAGTTTCTGGAACTAAAGCAGGGAACAATGATGGTATCAGAGTATGCCGCAAAATTTAATGAATTGGTGAGGTTTACGCCATATCAAGTCAACACAGATGAGCGGAAAGCTAGAAGGTTTGAGCAGGAACTGAAACCCTGGTTGTACAGTAGGGTCTCCCTATTCCAGCTGTAGACATTCGCAGCGGTGCTTGAGAAGGCAAGTCTTGCTGAGGGTGGAGGCGAGGCTATGATAAAATACAATCAAGAACAAAGAAAGAAGAAGAATGAGGGTGAAGGTAAGAATGGTAGTGGGAGTGGAGGAAATGGTAATAATAACCTGAAGAGAAAATGGAATGGAAATGTGGGTTCTGGAAACCAGCAGGGTAACCAGTAGAAGAAAAAGTTCAAAGCATGTGCTACATGCGGAAAGTTTCACGTGGGTGTATGCTTAAGGGGGAAGCGTGTATGCTTTAACTATGGTCAGGAGGGTCACATTGTCCCAAATTACAGCTAACCCAAGAAGAATGTTTGCTACACGTGCGGGTCGAAGGATCATTTTACTCGTGAATGCCCTAAGAAGAAACCTGAAGAGACAACGGGAAACAAGGGAGGTAGCAGTGGAGGGATATTGACCATTGCGGGACCAACGTCGTCAAACAGACCCACAGCCAGAACCTTCAACATGACTGTGCAAGATGTAGTGCAATCAAAAGATGTTGTGTCAGGTATTATCCCAATCAATGATATTGATGCTTATGTATTATTTGATTAGGGTGCTACTTGCTCGTTTATATCTGATGAATTTGCTAAGAGGTTAGGATTGCCTAATGAAGAATTGAATTTCCCTTTAAACATAGAAATTACAAATAGGGAAGTGATGTGACGCCCCCAAAATTAGGTATACGTCACCCATCTTGGGTCGCCACTTACATAATGGTACATAAATTCAAATACAACTTACTAATATAACTGCGTAAGTATGCAATACGACATAAATCGTGAGTTTGAATACAAATATTATCTACTAGATATTATACAAACACAAAAAGGAGTCCTCATTACAACTATTATCACACTATTTCACGTAATAGTGAGGACTACTAATGTTATCCTCTCGACCATTACTCCGTTCCCCGACTGCTCTCAAATATGTTCTCATTTCAAGAAGAACAAAGGTTAAAGAAAAGGTGAGCTCAACTAGCCCAAAGATAGAAATATTATGACTAAGATAATGCGAATAAATTATCATTAGCCTTCAACAATGTTAAACCGATAAAATACAATGACAACAAAGTTTAATCTGCATGTGAATAAGCAATCCATTAAAAGAGTCAAGTAGAGAATAAAGTCTACTATCTTTTAGGTTTTAAAAAGTTTTCATCAATTTTTATCACCGAGACTCGACTTAATAAATAAACCACCACATCTAATCATCCACTGTACCACTACGTCAAGGATTTTCATCAAATTATCAATGGTCACGACTATCTACCGAATCACCCCCGGTCATAATCATACCAAAAACTATCCATCATCGCATTACGTGCCACCGAGGACTTTTGTCACATCATTTATATCAAGTCATGATTATACCGAATGATCCCCAGTCATAATCATACTAAGTTCATCTATGCATCGTAAGCGAAAGATAACATAATATAACATGAGGATGATGACAATGACATAATAATTCAATAAAACAAGTTCAAGAATTATTTAATCCATGAATTATTAACGTCCAAATTGTCAACATGATCTTTTTCGTAGTAGAGTAAAATTCAAGAATGATCGGAAGAATATTTCCATGAAAAGATCTTTGGATGAAACGCAAATATCAAGGATATTCTACTAATTTCATGGAGTATAGAAGTCAAAGTTTTAACCAACCGGGTATAATAAAGAATGGAATAACAAAAGAAATCACCACGCATGCGGTGCTTGATGATAGGCGAGTTATTCCAACGAATAATAATAATAACGGAACCGTCGTGAAATTCACAATCGACAGGATGTTCCAACAGAATAATAAAGATGGAACCCGGATCCGGTGTAAAACACACGAGATAGGATATTCCAACAGAATGATAAAGATTTTAACCGGTCCTGTAAAACACATGAATGAGATGTTCCAATGAATAATAATAAAGATTTTAACCAGTCCTGTAAAAAACATGCATGTGATGTTCCAACATGTAATAATAGAAGAATGTCACCAAGTATAGGTAAATCAAGCGTACAAAGTTATTCCAATGTAATAATAAGCAATGGAATAACATAAGGATTTCACCAAGTATAGGGTACGCTGCAGATACAAAGTTATGTATAGGGTATGCCACTTTTACAAAGTTATTCAAATGAATGATAATGAATGGAATAATGAAGTTCTCTTCAAGAAGAAAGAATAACACCCTTTACCGTAAAAAGAACTGAATATAGAAGTAGTGAAGTAGCGAAATACTCTTCTTCTTTCTATAACTTTCTCTCTATAACTTTCTCTATAATTTCTCTCTCTGTAGTTTCAATGAATTCGTAAGAAAATAATGAAGGAATGAGCTTTCTATTTATAGAAAATGGAATGCATAGTAACTAATCCATGAACGGTCAGTTGATTTACTTTAATCTGACGGTCCATATTTAAAGAAAAATCTTTTAAATAAAATATAATATATTCTATTTATATAAAAACATTTTACTATGCAAACACTATGCAATACTATGCAAAACACTATGCAAAACACTACGCAACACTACTATGCGTAATAAAATATAATATATTCTATTTATAGAATAACTTTAATAAAAGTATTCTATTTTATATAAAGATGTTTACTGTTTTATTACGTTAATAATATGAATAAAACAAAAACGTCATTATCGCTATAATAATTCATATTATTAATCGACAATAATGGAATCAAACTGAGTGACTTCTCACAAAGCATCAATAATCAATACCGGTATTACTATGCAACCACACGACATCGTATTTTACTCACTGAGTAGTTCAACAAGAACTCAAGGTAAAACTTCCACCAATTATTTCAATAAAATATTTTTTGTCGTTTTCTCAATCCGACAATAATTACATTGTAGGTCCACCAATGATTGAGCCGTTGTCTTTAATATTCCTCGCTAAACCTAATATTCCCACCAATCGAATATAATATAACCACTGCATACTTTGCAAAATTTATAAATACTACCCACAACTATAATATTATCTTAAATTCACACCATAATATTAAAAAAATTATTTCAACAAAATTTAAATCTTTATTGATAAAATCTGGGTCTCACAATCTCCCTCCTTATGGAATTTCAGCCCTCGAAATTAGAATGCGTGCACTGGTATGATAAAGAGATGAGGATACCTTGAATACCTTCATCGCTTTTAAAAATATTAAATTCATCTTTGAAATCTGCCAAAAGCTATTCATTAACAATTCATCTTTGCACTACAAAGCTAAAGATATACAACTCAGAAAACCAATAATGCTAAGACGCACTTAATAGTATCACGACCACGAATTATCCATGCACCACTAGCCAAGGATATTCGTGTTTTCAATTACTGCTATGATTATACCCTAACAATCCTCGGTCATAATCATACCAAGTCCATCTATGCACGTAAGCCATGTATTTACTTTGAACACATCCATGAATTAATATTTCATTCTTGAGACTCAAATTTCAATAATTAATCCACATCATCGAATCATCCCCGCACTACGTGCCAAGGATATTCATTAAGATCACGACCACAAATTATCCATGCACTACTACCAAAGATAATTGTGTATTCACTAAGATCACGACCACAAATTATCCATGCACTACGGCCAAAGATAATTGTGTATTCATTTACTGATTATGATTATACCGAATGATCCGTGGTCATAATCATACCAAGTCTATCAATGCACTACTGACTAAAGATGACTTTTTAACATAATATAAGCACGAGGATAATGATATAAAGAATCAATCAAATGAGATAAAGGATAAATATTAAACATTTATAATATAATTTATCCAGATTCAAGAATATCCCCATGTTATCAATCACTTAATAATCTCACAATCTAATAACATTAATATTATAATAATATTTTAATCACTTCTTAAATTTATAAATAATTTATCTTAATTGTTTACACTTTACCATATAATGCATTTAATCATTCAAAATGTCATACTCATAAGATATCATCACCAATTATCAAATCCTCTCATCAAAAAATATGCATATACTCTATATAGGATTCTCTAGCCATAAAATCCTATTTTCAACTTTGTTACTTCACATAACATATTTAATTCATATGTTCAGAATTAAACTATTTTCATGAAAAATACCAAATCAGCCCCAAAAATATTTCTTTTCTGGGATTTAGCATAATATAGTCCCATAATGAAAATATATTTTTCTCTAATTTTTAAAATTCATTTACTATTTTTAAAAATCAATTTCCACTTAATTCCTTAAGAAATTAGCTACCTCAATTTTAACTCCAAAATTCCCAAATCTTGGCAGGACCTTACACATGTTAACGTGAGCTTCCGGTTTAAATTTCATGGTCATCGGAGTTATAGAACTCCTTATAGCGTTTTTTATTTCCGGAAAAACCTAAATATTGAAATAGTCATAACTTGCTCATTTTAAGTCGTAATGAGCTCATTTTTTGGACAGGAGGTACTTTATACCATATAATTTCATGTCCCAAAAGGCCAGAATTTTTCTCATAATTTAAGTGGCCGAAATAGCCTCTCTAAAATCATGGCGTAAGCTTTTTCTGCTTTTGCAGCTTTGCACCCTTTTGCTAAAATCAGTCCACACAAAATCTACAACACCTTTTCCAGTAATTCCACTTGGATTAGTTAGGTAACTCATAGATCTAACTCTAGGATTTGACCACATTCAAAAATTCAAAATATAATAGGAGATATGGTCAATTGAATTTCATGTTACGTTTTTCACCAAAATCTGATTTTCAACTCATTGTGATTTCTAAGAAACTTTCATGTTTTCACATACCAACCAACATAACTCATCATAAAACTTACTAATACTTCATATACCCATGATTTTCATTATTCCAATGCTTTTATTATGACTTTTATCATAAACCACGTAAACAGATCCTTTTAGTTGAAGAAATATTTGAGGGTTTAAGAAATGGGTTTTTGTACTGGGGTCAATACAAAATTCGATTTTACGCTCTAAGTAGGCTAAGAAGTCTTCAAGAATACGCCAGGAAATTTATTAATAATAGAAATATCATTCAATACTGTGACTCTTATCCAAGACTTGGATAGTACGTCACATTGATACCAACTGTGACTTCTATCCCTTAACCTAGATAGCACCTCACAATGATACCTATAAACTTGCCATCTTCATTCACGATGTCGCCTCTACGAAAAGTCCTGGCTTGCAGCATTCCACACAAGGAAGTCAACAACGAAAGGTTCTGAGCTCTTTTCTTATGGCTTGATATAACAAAGATTAACTTTAGGGTTTGGTTACTTTGAATTCAGATAACAAAGTTGGTTATGAATATAAAAGCTAACAACCTTACTAAAAAGTATGATGATTAGCTAACCAATTGATTCCTAAAAATCACATCAAAGGCAAGTATTTTCAAAAAGATAAGATCGACGAATAACGTGAAAATGTTTATTTGAATCAACAAGATTTAAAAATAAGAAGCGTGTAACGAAGGCTCCTACTAACGAAGTTTCAACCAATAAGTCAAAGTTTAACTTCTTCTGAGTCAAATTTAAACGTTGAACACAACTAGGTGAAATAAGAGAGTGGGTAGAACTTGTATTGAATAAAGTATAGACTTCAAGATTAATTTATAATTAACTTACCCGTAATAACTTTGCTCGGTTTCTCGACAAACGCCTCGCTTAAATTATCGAAGTTTGACTTTACTATAGGGTACATTCCACCCTTAAGTGCTTCTTCACATTCCCGATCCATGATTTGAATCATTATTCTCCGATCCATATCGAATTCGGGTTGACCGCTATGCATGTGGTAATTCCAATTCGATGTTGGGTTCTCCCAATTCATTCCAAAAAGCAAAGTCCATTTCATCTATTTTGGCTTTATCGATCGGACGTTTTTTTTCATTACACTATCAACGCGTTATGCGCCTTTTACCCATGCATCGCCTATTCTCCTTCGCTCATTGTTTCTTCCTTCAAATGATCCTTGATTTTTAAATTCTCGATTCCAACTTTAATATCTTACACCGCCAAAGCGTGATTTTGTTCGAGCATCACATATCGGGTAACCCAATTTTTGAATTGTTGTATCCCTTTGTTCCACCTAATCGCTTGTTGCTTCTTCAACCTCGTTCTTCTAGCTCACGAACACGATTTTGTAATTCTAAGTTTTGATCATAAATTTCTTCTAACCAATTCTCCTCAGTTCCTCTTCTTCCTCTTCTTCCTCACTTTCACCGCTACCTGCAACACTCAGCTCCTGTGCAACAATTAGTTCTTCATTCACTACGTGATATCTCTAATTTGTTCCTCGTCCCGACAATCGCATTAACCCGATTAGTGATTAAAGGTGTCACAACGGTCACATTCACTCCATTGTGAATATTTTCACCGCCATTTCCAAACACCGCCACAACACAAGGGTTAATTAATATATCAAATATTATCCCTATACTCGACCGACCAATTAAATACCAAATAAACTTAGGTAGGTCATACTAGCGAAGGAATTTCCGCCTCCCTCCTAGTTCTTATCTCACATCTTAGCCAGGATCATATCCCTAAGCTCGATACCAACCGTGACGCCCCAAAATTAGGTATACGCCACCCATCTTGGGTCGCCACTTATATGGTACATAAATTCAAATACAACTTACTAATATAACTCGCTGTACACAATACGACATAAATCGTGAGTTTGAATACAAATATTATCTACTAGATATTATACAAACACAAAAGGAGTCCTCATTACAACTATTATCACACTATTTCACGTAATAGTGAGGACTACTAATGTTATCCTCTCGACCATTACTCCGCTCCCGACTGTCTCCAAATATGTTCTCATTTCCAAGAGAATAAAGTTAAAGAAAGGGTGAGCTCAACTAGCCCAAAGAAGAAATATTATGACTAAGATAATGCGTAATAAATTATCATTAGCCTTCAACATGTTAAACCGATAAAATACAATAGACAACAAGTTTAACTCATGCAATGGAATAAGCAATCCATTAAAAGAGTCAAGTAGAGAATAAAGTCTACTATCTTTTAGGTTTTAAAAAGTTTTCATCAATTTTATCGCCGAGACTCAATTTTAATAAATAAACCACCACATCTAATCATCCCCGTATCACGGTCAAGGATTTTCATCAAATTATCAATGGTCACGACTATACCGAATCACCCCGGTCATAATCATACCAAAAACTATCCATCACCGCATTACAGTGCCACCGAGGACTTTTGTCACATCATTTATATCAAGTCACGATTATACCGAATGATCCTCGGTCATAATCATACTAAGTTCATCTATGCACGTAAGCCAAAGATAACATAATATAACATGAGGATGATGACAATGACATAATAATTCAATAAAACAAGTTCAAGAATTATTTAATCCATGAATTATTAACGCCCAAATTGTCAACACGACATCGCTTTCAGAGAGAGTAAAATTCAAGAATGATCAAGAATATTTCCATGAAAAGATATGATGAAACGCAAATATCAAGGATATTCTACTAATTTCATGGAGTATAGAAGTCAAAGTTTTAACCAACCGGGTATAATAAAGAATGGAATAACAAAAGAAATCACCACGCACGCGGTATTTGATGTACAAAAGTTATTCCAATGTAATAATAATAATAATCTAACCGTGTCGTGAAATTCACAATTCGATGATGTTCCAAATGTAATAATAAAGATGGAACCGCATCCGGTGTAACACACGATAGGATATTCCAACGTAATGATAAAGATTTTTAACCAGTCCTGTAAAACACACATGCATGTGATGTTCCAATGTAATAATAATAAAGATTTTAACCAGTCCTGTAAAACACATGCATGTGATGTTCCAAATGTAATAATAGAAGAATGTCACCAAGTATAGGTAAACCATGCGATACAAAGTTATTCCAAATGTAATAATAAGCAATGGAATAACATAAGATTTCACCAAGTATAGGGTACGCCACATCAAAAAGTTATGTATAGGTATGCCACTTTTACAAAGTTATTCCAATGTATGATAATGAATGGAATAATGTAAGTTCTCTTCAAGAAGAAAGAATAACACCCTCACCGTAAAAGAACCTAATATAGAAGTAAAGTGAAGTAGCGTAATACTCTTCTTCTTTCTATAACTTTCTCTATAGCTTCTCTCTATAATTTCTCTCTCTAGAGTTTCAATGAATTCGTAAGAAAATAATGAAGGAATGAGCTTCTATTTATAGAAAAATGGAATGCATAAGAATTAATCCATGAACTATCTGATTGATTTACTTTAATCTGACGGTCCATATTTAAAGAAAATCTTTTAAATAAAATATAATATATTCTATTTATATAAAAACATTTTACTATGCAAACACTATGCAATACTATGCAAAACACTATGCAAAACACTACGCAACACTATGCATAATAAAATATAATATATTCTATTTATGTAATAACTTTAATAAAGTATTCTATTTTATATAAAAGATGTTTCGCTTTTTATTACGTTAATAATACTTAATAAAACAAAACGTCCATTATCGCTATAATAATTCATATTATTAATCGGCTACAATAATGGAATCAAACCGAGTGACTTCTCACATAAGCATCAATAATCAATACCGTGTTTACTACGCAACCACACGTGACATCGCATACTTTTACTACCGAGTAGTTCAACAAGAATCAAGGTAAAACTTCCGCCGTTATTTCAATAAAATATTTTTGTCGCTTTCTCAATCCGACAATAATTCTGCATTGTAGGTCCACCAATGATTGAGTCATTATACGAATATTCCCCGCTAAACCTAATATTCCCCACCAATCGAATATAATATAACCACTTGATACTTTGCAAAATTTATAAATACTACCCACAACTATAATATTATCTTAAATTCACACCATAATATTAAAAAAATTATTTCAACAAAATTTAAATCTTTATTGATAAAATCTGGGGTCTCACAAGTGATTCCTGTTAGGTTCGTGTACAAGAATTGTAGGGTAAACATTAAGGGGAATGTCATGATGGTAGATTTAATTCCAATAAAACTTGGAGAGTTAGATGTTATTTTGGGAATGGATTGGCTATTTAATTATGGAGCGATAATTGATTGCCAAAAGAAATGTGTAAACCTTATGACTCCGTCAAAGGTAGTTTTCTATGGTAGTAGCTCGCCTAGATATGCGAGATGTTTGATGATTATGCAGGCCAAGAAGTTGTTGAGTCAAGGCTGTGTGGGTTATTTAGCTTACATAGTCGATACTCAGAGGAAGGGGGTGAAACTGGAAGAGATGCCAGTGGTTAGGAAATTTATAGATGTGTTTCCGGAGGATTTTCCAGGACTGCCGCCTGACCGAGAGATTGAGTTCGTGATCGACTTAGCACCAGGAACCGCTCCGATATCGAAGGCCCCGTACAGGATGGCTCTGGTAGAAATGAAGGAACTGATGGTACAGTTGCAAGAGTTATTGGACAGAGAAGTGTGAAGAGAGTTTTCAATAATTAAAAAAGAAGTTAAGTGTGGCACCTGTGTTGTCATTACCAGATAATACAGGAAATTTTGTGGTGTATAGTGATGCCTCACATAAAGGATTAGGCTGTGTGCTTATGCAAAACGGTAAAGTTATTGCATATGCATCAAGACAACTGAAAAACTATGAGAAAGGATATCTGACTCATGATTTAGAGTTGGTTGCGATGGTATTTGCTCTAAAGATATGGAGACACAATCTCTATGGAGAAAAATGTGAGATCTACACAGACCATAAAAGTCTGAAGTATATTTTCACTTAGAAGAACCTGAACATGCGTCAAAGGAGATGGATGAAATTGATAAAAGGTTACGATTGTGAGATCTTTTATCATCCAGGCAAAGCGAATGTGGTTGCAGATTCTTTAAGCAGGAAAGGTCAGGAAAAGTTGATGTTGATAACCACTCAGGAGGAGCTTATTTCAGCAATGACAAAGCTAGAGTTGGAAATAAAATTTCTAAAAGAATCCGATGAACGACTATTCCAGATAGAAGTTAGTCCAACTTTGGTGGACAAAGTAAGGAATGCTCAACTTCAAGATGAAGAATGTGGAAAGATCAAAGAGAAAGTGGTTGAGAGTGGTGAAGTAAAATACAAGATCGATACCGAAGGGTTACTAAGATTCAAGGAAAGAATCTGGGTTCCAGCAGTACCAGATATTAAAGACAAAATTTTGATTGAAGCTCATAACTCAAGATATTCGATTCATTCGGGGAGTACGAAGATGTATCAAGATTTACGATGACACTTTTGGTGGCCAAACATGAAAAAAGATGTCGCAGAATGTGTTGCGAGATGCTTGACATGTCAAATAGTAAAGGCAGAACACCAGAGGCCAAGCGGATTACTTCAACCGTTGGACATACCAGAATGGAAGTGGGAACATATCATAATGGATTTTGTGGTAGGTCTTCCAACCACTCATAAAGGATACGATGTGATTTGGGTGATAGTGGATAGACTGACAAAATCAGCACACTTTTTGCCAATAAAGATTAGATTCAATCTTGATCAGTTGGCAAAATTGTACGTTAAAGAAATCGTTTCGAGATATGGAGTTCCAGTATCAATTGTGTCAGATAGAGATCCGCGATTCACGTCAAACTTCTGGAAGAGACTACAAGAATGCATGGGAACATAGTTGAGAATGAGTACGGTATACCATCCGCAAACAGATGGCCAAAGCGAACAAACAATCCAGACGTTGGAAGATATGCTTAGAGCATGCATCATGGATTTCAAAGGGAGCTAGGATGAACATTTACTATTGGTGGAATTCGCCTACAACAAAAGTTACCACGCAAGCATCGCCATACCGCCTTACAAAGCATTATATGGCAGGAAGTGCAGAACTCCACTGTGCTGGGATGAAGTCGGTGAACGCCAACTGTTAGGACCAGAACTGGTACAACAAACTGCTAAGGTTGTTAAACTCATCAGGACAAGATTGGTAACTACTCAAGATAGACAGAAGAAGTATGTTGATCAACACAGACAAGATCGTGAATTCGACGTAGGAAATTTCATATTCTTAAAAGTTTCTCCTTGGAAGGGGAAAATTCGTTTCAGTAAAAAGGGAAAGCTAAGCCCGAGGTTTATTAGACCCTTTGAAGTGCTGCAAAGAGCAGGAGAAGTGGCTTATAAGGTAGCTCTACCTCCAGAGTTGGGACACGTTCACAATGTATTTTATGTTTCGGTGTTACGACCGTATAAACCTGATTACAAGCATGTGATCGAGTATGAACCATTGCAGTTTGATAAAACTTGTCTTATGAAGAGGTTCCTATCCAAATAGTCGACAGGAAAGAACAAGTGCTCAGGAATAAGGTGATACCTTCCGTGAAGGTAATATGGAGGAACCACAATGTCGAAGAGGCTACGTGGGAACTCGAAGCTGAAATGATGAAGAATTACCTTGAGTTATTTGTTTAATCTGTGTCTTCAATTCTGAGGACATAATCTTTGTAAGGAGGGAAGAATGTGACGAATAATTTGTTTGAGTTGTGATTCTGGGGACAGAATCCTTGTAAGGAGGAAATGATGTAACAATCCGAAATTTTAAATTTGTAATTTTTAATATTTATTGAATTATATAAATATTTAATTGAAATATTTGATTGATGTGTTATTATTGAATAAATATTTGTTTAATTTGATTTGATGTGATTAATTATTTGTTAAATAAATAATTAATGAGTGAAGGAAATTAATTATTATGAGATAATATTCTAATTTAATTTATAATTAAATTAGAGAGTTGATAAGGATGAAATGGATTATTATAATGTTTTGAATTTAGTTTGAAAATTAAAGTGTGACAATAAACTATGCTGTAAAGGGGTTACTAAAAAATATTAAAGGAGTTTAATTTAGTTTTTGTCAAACAAGGCTTAAAGATATTAAGTCTTTAATTTTTAAAGAGTTTTGCCAAACAAAGCCTTATGGCTTTTGGATTTTTAAATTTTGAATTTTAATTATAATAAATAGAATAAATAAAATAAATCAAAATAATAAATAAAATATATATTTATATAACATATACGTTTATATTCTTGTAACTGTTATATTAATTACGCTTATTATGGCTTATCAGTTTTAGTGTATGCATATTATCAGTTTTAGTTTTAGTGTACGCATATTAGCTTGGCTATGAGTTTTGTTTTACGCATAAAAATTTAGTTTCTAAGCCTAAGAAGAAAGAAGGAAGAAAATAAAGAGGGAAGTTGAGAGAGTTGAGAGAGAGACTTGAGAGATTTCAGTTGTTAGCAAGGATTGCGCAAGGCAAGAAAAGGTATTTTCCAAAACCTTAATATTATATATATATATATGTTTACTGCATAAAATTTACATGTTCTGTGGAGTCAATTTTTCTATAATTGTTGTTATACAACCTGTTTATGGTGATTGTATATAATTATGATGTTAGAGTTGTATTTAGACAAGGAATTGTATTTTAAATTATGTTTAAAAAGAAAGAAAATGGTTTTACAGTGAACATATGTATGAACATGGATTGTATGAGTACCAAAATTGGTATTTGATTGTGAACTAATAGATAAATTGAACCTTGAATATTTTAATATGGTAAGAAATAAAGAGAACGTAGTTCAAATGAATCAATTTGGTGTATAATAAGGATTACAGTGTTAGTTTTGTCTCAAAAATGGAGCTTTTGGTTTAAAGCATGGCATTCAAGGATTTAATCTTTCTAAAATTGTTGTTTAGTTGTTTTAAATTAGTATATATATGATGGATAATGTTTATGAGTAATCTATGTAAGTTATACGTGTTAAATTAGGTGCTAGCAGTGTTAAACAGTCAAAAAAAAATTAGCTTTGCTCTGTTTTTTGTGTTCAGTTCTCAGAATTCTAAGACCTCAGCATACCAAAATTAGAGTCAAGAAGACCAATCTCGCGTCATTGTCACCTTTGCTTAGCCTAGGCATCGCATACAAATGCCAAATAATTACACCACAACTTTAGTCCTCGGCAGGCGTCATGTACATAATATGCCGATTAATCATATGTCAACAAGGCCAACCCCAAAGATAAAGTGTGGCATCGCGATCTTAGGTTAGCGTAATGGCCCAGAAATGATTTTTCTCTCACACGGAGTTTGTAATTGTAGATATAATGCAATACTACGATTGTTAAAATTGTAATTTTTGTTATTTGGATATTATAGTGCTAAGAATGAGCATATTATTAATACTTAACGAGTTTTATTATTATTTTATTTATGTAACTTGATTATGTGATTAAAAATTAAGCCATACATGAAATATGTACTAATTTGTATACAGAGTATCAATAGTAACTAAGTGTGTCATAATGACATGTGCTTAAGGTATTGTGAATCAAACTATTACGGTTTAGCTTACACGCAAGGCAAGTTTTTCTAACCCTAAACTTTCGTTGAGCAAGTTTCATAACTCTAATTATATTGTGCAAGTTCCTAAAGATCTCTTGTTATTGAGAAAGATTTTCTAATCTTTAACTTGTTATTTGACATGCAAGTTTCTAAATTCTGATACTCTAATATTTAACAAGTTTTATCGTTTAATTTACTATTTGTATGCATGCTCACATACTCAATTCTAAACAACATTCTAACCTTAGCTTAACATTGTTCAAGTAAGGTATGTTATATTATTCAATGTTTATGCTTTTAGTTTATTCCTAAAGCATAACCTTACTATGAAATATTGATTCATTTATAACTTGTTACATAGCGTATTGTTACTACATTTTATTCAACTAATCCTTAGTTGATATTCGTTAAACTCTAAATTACCTTGAAACTTATCCAAACCAAACTTACTTTGGTGCGGACTCGTATTCTAAATGTTGAGATGAACAACCCTACTATTGGGGATAATTTTACGCATAGCGTTGAACTGTATGTGCACAATACATTGTACGAAGGGCTGATCTCCCTAAGTACGAGGAGTCTCTATAGTCTCATGACGGTTAAAGTTTAAATTGAAAGAATACTTATAATTATGGACATAGTTCGTGGTCTTTTGACCCTCAGTTATACATTTTGAATTCTGTTCCTGATTGTTATTGATGAAGTACCTTATTCATTACTATTGAGCCTATTCATTTGGCAGATGATATGATGTTTATTCATTATCATTTCAAGTGAGCATTGTTTGCTCACTCTTGCTTATATTAATATTACAGCTAAAGTTGAGAAGGTCGATGAACCTATAACCAGTAAAGGGAAAGGGAAGATAAGCAAGTATTGAAGGCTTGTAAACCCATTAGTTTGTATGTTGTTGGACTCTATTTTAAATCTTGTGATGTATTTATTTAATTTTTTCGCACATGATGTTTGTAATTAAAGGTTAGATAACTTGGGAGATTTTGTTGAACTTATTGATGTAACCCTTTAATGGGAAGGTTTATTATTAAACTCTATTATGTTTGGACATTTAGATATGAATGTGTTTTATAAAGTGAGCACCAAATCTGGTGGAAATGAAGTACCCAAATTTGGGAGTGTCACAATTGATATCATGATCATTTGTGTGGAGACACTAAAGCAAGTATGTAGGTGCTTATTAGAGAATAAGTTCACTGAACCTGGCTCGCTAAGGAATACCTAATTGAGTTTTACTTGCACGTCAAGAGGAATTCCCAGTAGTGATAGTAGTATAAGTGATCCTTGACTTGAGATCATCATAGTATCTTGTGTATGATGAGTTATACTTTGACTTATTCCTTAAGACCCTCGTGGTATATCAAAGGGTATGCTTGGGTATAATAAGTTGTACATGGAGATAATGTATGATCAATAAAGAATCTACCACTTCTAGTAAAAGAAGAGAAATGTCCTATGTGATTTGATAAATGACAACCCAAAGAGTCCTCGGTAAAGGAGAATGAAATTAGAAAGGAGTTTCTAATTTGCATTATTTGAATTGTGCATTTAAGAGTCGAAATACATATAATTAAATAAAATAAGACTTGACAAAGAATTTGATGTCTTATATTTAATTGGGACATCAGATGGTGGAAGGATTGAATTGTACACAGAACTATTTACTCAAAGGTTCTTTTATGATTAATGTTGAAATCTATATTATCTAGAAAGTCGTTAATCTTTAGGGATGCTTATCCCTATTGTAGAATAAATATTATTTATTTAAATAAATTAATTGTTTAATTTATTTATTTAAATAAAATTAGAATCGCTCTAATTGATTTATTCACAACCTGCTTAATACGGAGAACCTAAAGGGTCACACCATAAAAGGAAGAATAATTATTTAAGAAGTTAATGACATAATTATAATAATAAGTTAAGTATATTTAATTTAATCTATGGTGATAGAATAAATTAAATAGTTTAATATTTATTATTTAATATTTTGGAAATATTAAATATAAATTAATAAGAGGAGTCTTATTATTATTATTATTATTATTATTATTATTTAATTCCTAAAGGAGTTTGGAAATTAATTAATAAAAATAATCTCATATATCCTAATAAGATTAGGAGGCTAATTAATTAAAAGAGTTTAATTAATTATTCCTAATAAGATTGGGAGCCTAATTAATTAAAATAAAACTCAATTCCTTAATTGTTAAGGAGGGTTGTCCACATCTATAAATAAGATGAGTCTTATTATGGGTGGGGAGGTTGACACTTTCAAAAAACACGTGAAAGTAATTCCAAGAGTTGGGAGAGTATGCCCTTTTTTATGAGAGATAGAAAAAGTAGGGTTTTGCCAAATACCCATCTTCCTGAATCTTTCTTCTTCCTTGGTGGACCACCTCTAGAGGACAAACACTTGGGTGGCTAATACTGATCAAAGGAAGGAACCAAACCCGGTGGATTCAAGTTGAACGCGAAAAAGATTTGGAGGTGAAATTATACCTGAGGAAGCTCGAATCTTCAAGGGTATGATTCTTGTTCTTCATATTTTTTGTTTAATTAATAATTGTTCATAAAGGATGATCCGGGTATATGGTTTGTAAAATTTTAAAAACTCTATTATATTATGTTTCCGCTTACTTTGTGCAATTTGATTGCGTTCATGAATATTATAAACCTAACACGCTGCTCCTTGTCCAAACCAGAACTGCTAAACAGAAGCTTGGCCAGACTTGAACACCCATAAGATGACACTCGTAGAATCATACATGTTATAATGTTCATAACTAGGTTTGGTCTTTCTTATATCTTGTTCTTTATATGATCCATTATCAAATCTCACAAAATTAATACTTTAAGTGTTGATTTAATAAGGTCTTTCATGTTTAGTCGTTATACTCGCACAACGAGGTCAATAAGTCTCAATTAGACATGCTTACATTGGATTAGTCATGTATTTCAAGTTATGAAGTTCTACACCATTTATACTTGTCCTAATCCGTGGTCAACTATTTTACAATGTGCATGACTAGCTAGGCATTCATGTCAATCATGTCTATAGGCATCACATCCTAACATGATGGTCAAATTTTAGAATACTTGTAACGTAGTTATTGACAAACTAGTTTTCAAATTCTTAAGGTTTCTTTTGAAAATCTCATGTTAAACCAACCAAGCATGCAAAGCAACTTTACTTACTATACATCATACTCTCATATATACATACTAGGCCACATAAGCATGCTCACAAGTTCCTAACTCAAAGTGTATATAGTTTATCAAGTTCGTATTTGAAACTTTGAGTTTCCATTAGTAAAACTTATTCAAGCATGCAAGGTAAGTCCACATATTCTAAATCATGCTTTCATGCTTATGTATATATGTAATCAGATCATGATAGCATGTCTTTCAAGTTCGGAATTTAAAGTATACATGACTCATTTACTCCTAACTAGTATAGTCTTTTACTTGAAAACTCATTTCAAATCATTCTTGGATAGTTTATATCACCTTCAACAATATAAACTAACTTATCAGTCATATGGTAAGGCATAACAGAGCTTGATACATTTGCACAAAAGTCAGAACATGTATTACACAATGTTTAACAAAACTAGTTTCTAAATCGTCAAGCTTTCTTTGAGTACGCATACCAACCCAAGCTAACATGACTTACTATATTCAAAGCAACATCATTTCATATGTTAGGGTCAGTTACGTGCATATTTAATCTAACCTAACATGTTCAGGATAACACAGGATAACTAAAACAGTATCTAAGGCAGGCGACCGCGGTGAAGTACTATATAAGTGGCGTGGCCGCGCCACTTCATCCATAGGCAAAAAAATGGCTCTGCTTCTACAGAGCCTCAACACTTACATTGCTAAACATGTGACTAGACCAACTTCAACACTTCAAATATGCATATAGACTCAGACAACATAATGGCATGCTATTCCATACCAATTAACAGAAAATTCGTGAGAATTATAAGAATTTGACAACTCAAAATTAAGAACATAAAATTAGAATTTAGACCTCTTGAAGCTTAAATGGATTCCCTCAATGCACTGATTATACTCCCTCAATTCTCAGCAACTCACACTCTCTATATGCAACTTACCAAAAACTCAGTGAATTCAAAGTATACAGAATGAAGAAGAGAACTCTATTTATAAAGAAGTTTTGGACCAATTTCTGGTTCATGCTCAATGTATTAAACCAAAGGTAGAAAGAAAAAGATAATGGGCAATGAGAGTTTGGTGGAAAGCAACCACCAACTCCACCCCTATCCATCCTTCTAGACATCATCATCTTCCTCTAGCCTTTTTGGTTTGCTGTGTTTTACGCAACAGTAGGGAGGATAAGCCATTGGCCTAATACACGGCTAATACCTGAGATTATTAATTTGGAACAAGGCTCGTTATTTCACTGACTTATAGTAATGAAATGTTTACTAATACACTTAGGTTTATTTCATTTTTGGCTTATAATTCCACATTTGATAACTAAATGTTATTACAAAATGAATAGTTAGGGATTATACATGTACCCACATTATATAATCCATGTACATTAGTCTAGTCTAATTAATGTTTATAACATGTATGGACTCAATTTAATTGGTCACTAATAATTCAATATCTTCTTAAAACGTTATTATTCCAATTAGACCCACTTATTAAAATAATTTGAAATTCTTCGATATAGTACATCTTTAATGTTCCCACACATACTTGTTGTCACATAAGCATTATTTATGTCACTTATAATTCCTTCCATTTTACTATATAGTTTTATATATTATATAGTTACCTTAAAGTGTCACACTACTCTTTCTTTTTTAACGTTGGTACTATATATTATCACATATCTTGCACACACCAATTAAATGAATAATATAATTCTAATTATGTAAATTACTTTGCTCATTCATATTTTATTATTCACAATGACAATTAATTAATAATATAATATTAATTAATCATTCACTTCTTAATTTATTCATTCCTTAACTAAATTAAACCATCCAAATTATTATTCTCATGCCACAAAAGGCATTTCACAAGTCTCATCATAAAATCCATATTTTTCTCAATTCTTATAAATTCAATTTGAATTAATTGAATTACTCATCTCACAACACATCAATATTTATATTCAAATAAATATTCATTTTCCTATTATATCATTATGAATATTATTCACAAAATTCACGGTTCTTACAGTCGATCATGGTGAAGATAAACCGATGACTATTACTGGCTTTGGGCTCGATTGGCCCGATCACATCCATTCCCTACATTGAGAAGGGCCAAGGCGAACTCATATTGTGAAGTTCCCATGGAGGGGCATGGATAGCAGTCCCATGAATTTGGCATTGATAACATCTCTTGACGTGATCACCACACTCAGCTTTGAGAGAGAGCCAATAATTCCCTGTTCTTAAGTTCTTCTTAACAAGTAGAAGGCCGCTCATGTGCGGGCCGCATACTCCACCATGCATTTCATCCATTAGCCTCTGAGCTTGGTCTTTGTCTAGGCATCTTAGAAGGCCTAGTCCCGCATCTCTTTTGTAGAGTGTTTCTCTGCTCAAATAGAATTTTATGGTCATTCTATGGATCCACTTTCTTTAAGCTTGACTCGCCCCAGTGGGCGTAGATCCATCTCGCAGATACTCCTTGATAGACTGGTACCAAGGGTGTTGGATGGGAGGTAGCTCATCCGATACTTCTCCAATGTAATTCCCATAGGCTGGGGCCTTTTGGCTGGAAAATGTGATATTTGGAATGCTTCCCTTTTCAGATATGTTGGCCAAGGAGGCCAAAGTTGCTAGTGCATCAGCAAAGTCATTCCTATTACGAGGAATGTGAAGGAAGGATATTTCTTCAAACTCCGAAGCCATCTGAATAACTTCCCGATGGTAAGGCATCAAATGTAATTCCTTGGTGTGATAGACCCCAGTTGTATGACCCCAACTTTTATGAATAAAGATGAATTTTTCTCTAAATATCATTTTTGAATATTAAGGTGTGAATTTGTTATAATGTTATAATTGTGGGTAATATTTACAAATTTTGCAAAGTAAGCAAGTTGTTATAAAATATTCGATTGGTTGGGGAATATTCGTTTTAACAGGGAATATCCGTACGACAACACAATCATTTGTGGACCTCATGAACTAATTATTATTTTTAATTAGAAAATGACCAAATATATTTTATAAAAATAACGGCAAAATTTTTACCATTAAACCGTTGAAATACCCAAAGGGTAAAAAATACGAATACGCTGGCGTCAGTGCATAGTAGCACACTGTATTGATTATTGATGCTTACGTGAAAAGTCACTCAGCTTATACTCAAATATCGCTACAAAGATTAATTCAGATAAGATCTCACATTATTGATTCTATTATTGTCACAGTATCATCTATACAATATTTTATATTATGAAATCAATAATTAATTAAGATGACAAGTTATTGATATTATTATTTGCATTGTTGACAATGTCTAGAAAATTCTGTTGAGTAAAGGAGTTTGGTCACCTAATTGTGCGCCAATAGGGAGAATTCCTTATCGGAAAGCCCCCTCTTTCCCGGGGAATGATCTGGTTGTTAATATTACAAGTTATATTATTGATGAATAAATGTTGTTAAAAATATTGAGGAGATTTTTTTATAAAGTATTTGTTGTAAGTTTGGCGTATTATTTGGACCCCCACTTACTCATTTTTCAAAATAATCGGAAGGAAGTTATGAAGTATATATATATATAAACATGTGTGTGTGTGTGTGTGTTTTTGCCTTTGCCATAAGGCAAAGGTTATGTATATATATTTTATTTTTTATTTTTTTATATAAAATAGAATATATTATATTTTATTATTTGTATAGTACTGCATAGTGTTGCATAATGCTGCATAGTGCTGCATAGTACTACATAGTGTTGCATAGTGTAACATAGTAAAATCAAAAATATTTAAACGAATTCGGCCGAAGAAGCACCCGTTATTTTCCTTACTGTTCACCCGTGATTTTCTAAATTCAAATAGTATCCTTCCATTCTCTTATAAATAGGATGCTTAGTTTAGAATTGAAAATCACACCAGAATCAGAGAATTCTTCTTCTATAATATTGAGCGTATTTCTTTCGAGTTGTAGAAAGCTTTGAGTATAGAAAATAGTGAAAGTTTTCTTCAAGAATATCCTCGCTATACCAGTTGGAATACTCTTCTTTTTAAGGTAAGGGATATTATTTTTTTCAGTATTCTTTTAAAATATTTATCGCGGTCTTTCATCTTTCTTTTCCCTTTCTTGCTCGAAGTTGCACCCGACTTGTTGCTTTTAGCTCTCATTTGATCAATTTGGATTTTAAGCTTATCTTGTTCTTCCATTGTTTCTATTAATGCTTTCCGCAATTGACTATTTAATAGCTTTTCTATTTCCCACAGCTTTTCCAAAGAGGAAACCTGGTCCCACAGATTCTGCAGTTCGGTTGATGCTTGATCAGCTCCAACTCAAGTGTCCGAATCACTATCTGTCAGTTCTACCATTTTCGGATCTAGTACTACGTTTTCCATAATAACCACCTCATCGAGGTTGCTTTCACTTTGAGCCTCTATTTCAGCCATTGGCTTTGATATTGGCTCCTTCTTTACGATCCGAGGGTATCCTAATCCTTTTTCACCTGACATCTACACACATAAATTATCCTGATTAGCATATAATATATACATATAGCAAACAATAATTTTATATAGGTTATCTTTTATTTTGTTTGACGATGAATTTATCCGATTCATCTCTTTTTAAACTCTATATGAGTTGTTTGTATTTTCAACATTTTCCTCTGTCCTAAGGTTATAGCCTAATGTCTATCCCACCTAAGGTTTCTAACCCTAAAGCTCTGATACCATGTTGTGATGCCCCCAAATTCAGGTACTTGAAACCCGAACTCGGTGTTTCACGATACCATTTCTATGAGCGGAATAATACTAATAATAATAACAATAATATAGATTATCAAATTTAATTTACATATTATCAGAGTCTCCAAATCCCAAGTACGCAACCTTTATACATTCATTACATGATAATTAATATATATCATCATTATCCTAATAAAGTCTAGTTATTACATAAGATAGCGTAAAAATTCATTCAGCGACCTTCCCTTTTCCCTTGTTCTTGGAAGATCCTTCAGGTTATTCACACTTAGCTAAAAACATTTAAATTAAGTAAGGATGAGCATTTGAGTGCCCAGCAAGTAATAACAATCAATAACAGTTAACTGAAAGGATTAAATATTTTCTTTGAATGATACTTCTACAACAAATCAACAGTTGTGAAGTAAGCTGAACCAATAATAAACAACATATCATTTCGATGATATATTGATCAATACTACATACAAGGATGATATTTTCGTCCAGCATATCCGCCTTAGGCGCATAAAAGTTTCCCATATTTGGGATGTTCATACCAGTCTAGAATCCGAACCAAAACAATTCGGTTGGATAACAATAAAGTTCTATCTTGTTCAACAATAATTTTAAGTTTGTGTCTAGCCGGATCAAATAGCTTAGACGGCTTTTAATTCAACTTATACATACTGGACACCGATAAGTATGTATCAACATGTGATAAAATATAATGATTATCCAAGTGAGGACACTTGTATAACCATGTTTAGAAATTAACGAACAAAATATATATCTTGATCTACAATAATAGAATTAAGGAACTTGTACAAGAAATTATAATTTAATAACTTACTTATACAGAGTCATTGCATAAGTATATACAAAGATTGAAATATTTAAACAATGAAAAGAATAGTTCAGATATTATCTTACACATGTCCATTGCATAAAGTAAATGCAAAGGGTTAGATACTTGTCTTGTCTGTAGCTTACAGTTATGCAACTTAGTTTTATCTTTTATATCAAGCGCTATCATTAATAAGACCATTCGTTCGATTAGAACAACATACTATAATACATAGTACTACATTTTACAGTCAGCACATAATCTAATCACATTGTCACATAGTTATATCAGTCATTGGACCACAAACAAACATTAGCACAGTCAAACTATCTAAGTCCAGATCAATTTCTGAAACATGTCGGTGTTCCGACAGCTTTATCGGGTAATATCTGTTCAAAGTCGGTGTTCCGACAGCTTTATCGATGTTTCTAAAGTTCAATATCTGTAAGTATCAGTCATATTATTTTTAAATGACTTATAATAATTTTTAAACATTTATTATAATTTATCACGAATTTTCAAACACCGGAATCATTATTAAATGATTTAAATATTAAACAATTTTATTATTATTAACATTTAATTAATATTAAACTATTAATGAAACCATTGCCAAAATATTAAAGTTATTTATAATAACTTAGAATATTTTAAAAGTATTTTTATTACCTTTTTTTGATTTTTTAAAATCATTTTAAATAATTACCATTAATATTTAAGTGTTAATGTACTATTTATAAAAATATTAAAAGTCATTAATTATAACTTAAAATATTTTTAATTCATTTATATCCCTTTTAAATAATTTTTTAAATTAATAAAATCATTTTTAAACTATTTATTTAATATAATTATTTAAATAAATTTAATATCATTAATATTAAATCAATATCATTAATTCTAAATTATTAATGAAATTATCCTTTAAATATTAAAAGTTATATTTTTACTTAAAATATTTTGAAACACTTTATTTTCATTTAAAATGATTTTTATAATATTAAAATCATTTTTAAACTAATTTATTTAATATATTTATTAAATAAATTTAATATCATTAATAGTAAATAATTAATGAAATTTACCTTTAAATGTTGAAATTTATATTTTATAACTTAAAATATTAATAAACTCTTTATTTTCATTTAAAATGATTTTTTAATATTAAAATCATTTTTAAATTAATTTATTGAATATGATTATTAAATAAATCTAGTATCATTAATATTAAATAATTAATGAAATTTGCTTTAAAATATTAAAAGTTATATTTTATAACGTAAAATATCTTTAAATACCTTATTATCATTTTAAATATAATAAAATCATTTTTAATTAATTTATTTAATGCATATATTAAATAAATTAAATATCAATAATATTTACATAAATACTAATATTTATGGAAAATATGCTAAATTATTAAAAGTTAATTTTTATAACATAAAATAATTTTTGGAATTTTTAATAATTTATTTCTATTTTTAAATGATTTTTAGAAAATAAAATAAATAAAATTAAATAAACTGTCGCTATAGCTTTTAGCGACAGAAAGTGTCGCCTATTGTGTTCTTGAACTGTGCAATGTGTTTATGTGCATGTTTTTGGTCAGATCGTGTAGTACAAATGCAACACTACAAGACCCAACAACAAATATGAAACCAACGAGATCTAAGCCTTCAAAGGAACTGTCAGACCTGTTCTTCATTTTCTGAGTTACCCAGAAATGAAGAACAGTTCGATCTGTCCACTTTGGGCTTCCACAACTTGAAATATATGTGATGTTTTAGTGATGTAAAAGTTGCAGTGTGTAGCCAACATGTAAGAGAGTAGATCTATCACAAAACATCAACAAAATCACAACACAATCTATAGATCCGTACCGGTCAAACCTTGTCAGAATACATGATCATACGTTTTCTGGGTTACCCAGAAAACGTATTTCGTGTTCTTCCTACTTGGTTTGACCGTCCATGAAATCCAACATGAATGATGTTTAGATGATATAAGGCCTTGAATCGACAGTTCATATACCAAACTACATTCCAGATACAACATCAAGAACAAAACAACTAACATAAGAAAAATCTGGGCACTTGAAAAAGTTGTCAGGCCGTTTCTGGGCAGTTTATTGGTTACCCAGAAACGCCCAGTCATGGCCGGGCAACGGCTTTTGACTACGATTATCTTGCAATCTGTTCATGATATGAACTTGATTCAAGTTCTAGCTTAAAGAGCTCATAGCATGGTACAAGATCAAAGCTTTAAACAACAAAAACACATATCATACAAAGATTTAAAGGATCTTACATTCGTTGTCAGACAACACAAAAAAATTTTCCAGATTTTTTTAAAACTTGATTTTGAGCATATTAATGTTAAGGATCTAGCATGTGCCAACCCAGATCATCATTATACATCATAAACAACATATTTTGACAATAAATCATAACATCTAACATGCCGATCAAGATCAGATTTCTAGGGTTAGTTTTTATACCTCACTTTGATCTATCTTGTATTTGGGCTTCTGATCTGTTAGTGGATTTCGTGGGGCTAATTTTTGGGACTGAAATGCCTTATAATTTCATAGGTTTGAAGGAGAGAGAATTGGTTAAGGGTTTGTTCAAAAATGAACTAACAAGTGCCATTTTCTCTCTCTCAATCTTATTTATAGATTGATATAATGCACATGGCTGAGATCTAGAACTGATATGTTGGAGATTTAAAGTCAAAAGAGTAGTTACATTTGGTCACCAACTCCCATCTTGGCAAGATTCACAAGTAAGCTTAATAAAAAAAAATGTGCATAAGGGCAATTTGGTCTTTTTGTTCACAAATTTAATGGCAAACTTGTAACTTGACAAACCCTTAGGGTTTGACCCTTACGGTTTAATCCTTAGGTTTTCCAAAGAAATGAATTTCTAGGTTTTCATTTAGGGTTTAAAATAAAAAAAATTAGTTTCTAAAAAAGGAAAATTAGGGTTTGTTAATAAGTTAGGTTTTCTAATTACATTATACCGGAACATTAGGGTTTAATTATTTACTAATTTTAGTTAACCTTGCTAATTTAGAAATTAGGATTTATAATTAGTAATTAGGTTATATAATTACTAATTAGGGTTATAAAATATAGAAATTAGGGGTTTCTAGAAATTAATATTTCAAAATGTTAATTAGGGTTTACCTAATTAATCATAAAATCATATAACACAGTTATATAACAATCTTGAATTTCCCCTTTGAATTACAAAATAGAGTTAAAGAAATTAATGTTAGGGTTTTGACATTATATACCATAATTGGCCAACCATTATCGATATACATACAATATATATTTATAAAGACTAAAAAATCAAAATATAATTAATATTATATTATTATTCTCATTCCTTGATCAAAATCCAAAATTAGGATTTGGATTCCATATCCGATTTACTTGCATAAACAACATTATTAATTAAGTTAAAATACTTAAATTAATAATCAAATAAATTCATATAATAAATCAATTATTATAATAATTACAATAATCATTCCATATATCATTTAAATAATATAATATCATATTTTCTTGAAAAATAAATAATAAAAACATTTCTACAATAAAATTAATTATTATAAGAATATAGTTTATAATGATCAATAATTCTAAAATAAAATTATTTGTAATAAATATTCATGTAATAAATATATTTTCATTTATTACATAAATATTTATACGCTTTGACTTATATATATTCCCCATATTTATTTTAATAAATAAAATAAAATAAAATTTTAAAAAAATTATTTATATATAAAATTTACGATTTATTTATATAGAAAATATCAAACAAGTCTTTCCATACTAACGATCTTATTACATAAAAACGCAATAAATTAAGTTGTTAATTAATTATATTTGTTTTTAAATATTGGACATTTTAAAATAAGGAATAATTAATAAATTTATATATATTATTATATATATATATAATTTATTAGTTAACTAAACTAATATTTTTAAATTTTTTTCATCGATATGCTATATATATATTATATTTATAAAAAAAGTATTTATAAATTCTATATAATAATTTTAGCGTTTAGATGAAATTTTATAAATTTATAAATAAATATTTGTTTAAAAAAAAATATATAGAAAAAAAGAAACAAACCTAAGACTTAAGTTATCAACATTATTATTCAAAATAGGTATACATCACCCATTCCGAAATAAATATCAATACATGGTATGTAAACAACTACAACTTTATTATTACAACAAGAAATCTGTGAGTTTGAATACAAATATTATCTTCTGATAATATCTATACTTTATAAATAAATCCTCATCACATTTATTTTATACATTATTTTACAAAAAATGGTGAGGACTACTAAACAATTCTTTCTAAAAATAGAATTCATTCCATACCCCACTGCAGACTTCGCTATATTCTCGCCTCCCCGAGAAGAAAAAATGGAACAAAAGGAAAAGGGTGAGCTCAACTAGCCCAAAGAAAGAATATTATCTTACAGACTAAGATAATATACAACAAATTATCATTATCTTCAAAAATGGTGAGGAAAAATCTAATAGAATACAATAGACAACAAATTTTAAATCAATATTCGCAGCCCGATGAAATAATAATTCATTAGAAGAGTTAAGTAGAATGCAAACTACTATCTTCTATGTATGAATTTAAAAGTTCATCGCTCATCTTTTATCCCCAGAACATCAATCAATATACATCCGAATCAAATATTCATCTTTGCACTACAAAAAGCCAAAGATATTCATCACTGGTCATGTTCATCTAAACACTGCTCATCTTTGCACTACTACCAAAGATATTCTTCAGAAATCATTCATCTTTGCACTACACAGCCAAAGATATTCAATAATATCATCATTTAAGACCGAGGATGATGAAAAATATTTTTAAAGAAACGAATCCAAAGGAAACAAAAAATGACAAGGATTAAGGATTAAGGATTCGTATTTTGTTTTATCCATGTTCAAAAATACCTCAAAAATAATCATAGTGGTGTAAAATTCAAGAATGATCAAAACATGGATACAATCAAAGCTAGTATCCGTATTAGATATTTTGGACAAAAAGAAGAAATTTTATTTTCTATGAATAAAGTCAGATACGTGAATAATAGTGCCAGATACGTGAATAGTAACTCACACCAAAAAAGATAGAAATTTCCCAAAAAAACATCTTCACGCTTCATGAATAGTATTCGTGAATAAGAATTTCGTGAATAATAACTCATGAATAGTAACTCGTGAATAGTAACTCATGAATAAGTAACTCATGAATAGTAACCCCATATGGAAAAGTTCCAAATTTGATAAAAAGTTTCAACTAATATTTCAAAGATAATGATATTGAAGAAATAATATCATTTGAGAAGAAAAAACAACATCCTTTACCTCGAAAGATTAAGATTTCTAATTGAATAATGTGTAGTCAAAGGTCAAGGAACTTGCACCGCCTAACAATACTCAAAGTATACTCAAAATACTCACAAGAATACGCTCGATAATATAGAGAGAAACTTCAGCCAGGTGATTTTCAATTCTAACCCAAGCACCCTATTTATAGAAAATGCTTAGAACACCAAAGCGTAAAATTTAATATAATATTATTATTTATAATAAAATTTCCTACGCCTAACCTTCCAAGAACTGAATTCAGCTCATTCAACCCACATGTGTAGCACACACATAATGAAAAAAACGTTTTTCTAATTTTAAATATTTTAAACTTCCAAAATCAATTATTTTGAGCTTCAAACTTCAATAATTCATAATAAATAGCCCTTTCATCAGAAAAATTTGAATCTCATGAGTTTTTATAGGAAATTCAATTCTACAACTTTGCGTAAGAAAGTTTTTCCAAATTCCAAATAAAAATTGACCAAATCCATAAACCAAGCGATTTTACAAAAGCTATAATCAAATTTCACCAATAAATGGGGTCCAATTGACATGTTTAACATGTTTTAAACATTTATTGCAACAAAAATACTCTTCCTCCTCAGATACTCATATATCCCACATTCGCTGTAAAAATATCACCATTATTATATTATTAAAATATAATAATATATTTAAATGAATTATTTTATCGTAAAAAGATAAAATTTCAATTTTCAACAATTGTCACATTAAAATTTTTCTCCATCTATATCCACATAAAATCAATATTTTCTCATCATATGAATCAATAATTAATTATTCACAAATAATATTACGTAATCACAATATCGATAACCAAAGCAGCTCTCAGAAAGAGGGGCTTTCCAATAAGAATTTCTTCTTACTCGCTGCAATTTAGGTGACCAAACCTCTCCTTAGATGTAACTTTCTAGACATTGCCAATAATGTTATCTAATAATATTATTCGTATAATATGAATTATTGCTTCGATAATGAAAAATACTGTAATGACAATTATCAAACAACAAAGAATATAAAATATCAACGCAAAGAATTATTAACTCAATAAAATACCGAATAAGAATTATCAGAACCATTATCGAGTAGTGCCTTCACGTAAGAATCAATAATTGGTGCATATACCGGTGCTACCGTGTTTTAACCACCGGGTATTTTAACAAGATTAATCTGTGAATAACTACGCCATTATTTTTAAACCACTTATATTTGTCGCTTTCTTCATCCAATCGCTCACATGGGCCCACACATGGTCATACTACCGTCATTTATTTAATATTCCCACGAAGACAAAGATTTAATATTCCACGCACCAAACGAATATTCCCGACAACAATGAATATTTTATAACCACTTGCTTATTTTGAAGTATTTATGATTTTTACCTAACTATCCACATTAATCAAATCAACCCTTACTATTTTAAAATAATAAATAGAGAAAATTAAATTTCATTAATAATAAGTTGGGGTCTTACAACCTCCCTCCTTATGAAATTTCGTCCTCGAAATCGACGACGCACTGTGTTTCAAAAGGTGAGGATACCTCGCTTTCATTTCCGCTTCCAATTCCTGTGTCATTTCTCTATAGCATGATTCCTCCACAAAACTTTAACTTGTGGTATGACCTTTCATGCAGTAGGACATGCTCCTTCCTATCCAAAATCTTGACAGTACCTCCTCATACGCTAAGTCTTCTGCTATCTCGTCCTGGGTTCTAACTCTATAACGTGGTTCGGGTCTTTCACATATTTACGGCAAGACGATATGTGAAACACATTATGAACACAAGACATACTTTTGAGGTAACGCGAGTCTATAGGCTACATTTCCTACTCTGTCAAGAATTTGAAATGGACCAATAAATCGTGGATCGAGCTTTCCTCTCTTCCCAAATCTTATAACTCCTTCCATGGAGCAACTCGCAATAATACACACGATCCCCTATACTAAATTCCACGCCCTTTCGATGAAGATCCGTGATAACTCTTTTATCGATCTTGTGCCGCTTTGTATACGCTTGTCGAATCATTTGGATCTTTTCCGTAGTCATACGCATTTAAACTCGGTCCCAACAAAGTTTGCTTCACCCACCTCGTCCCCAACATACCGAGAGCGACACTTTCGGCCCATATAATGCTTCAAATGGAGCTACACCTATACTTGCTCGATAACCATTGTTGTAGGAGAATTCCACCAATGGTAAATACTTATCCCAACCGCCTTTAAAGTCTAGGACACGTAGTCTTAATAAATCTTCAAGAGTTTGAATAGTCCTTTCTCGATTGTCCGTCTGCTTGAGGATGGTATGTCAATCAATCGTAAACTGCGCTCCATAGCTTTTTGCAAGCTAACCCAAAATCTTGAAGTGAATCTTGGGTCACGATCCAAAACTATGGATACAGTGCATGCCATGCAACCTCACAATCTCATTCACGCATATACCAGCAAGACGCTCAAGTGAATAAGTCTCCGTGATCGGCAAGAAATGAGCGTACTTTGGTTAATCTATCAACAATAACCCAAATAGCATTGATGCCCCGAGAAACCGTAGGAAGACCCGTAACGAAATCCATGGTAATGTGTTCCCACTTCCATTTCGAATCTCAAGTGGTTGCAACGGACCCTTAGGTACTAGATGCTCCGCCTTTACACGCTGACAAGTTAAACACATCGAGATAAACTTTGCAATCTCTCTCATATTGTTCCACCAAAATGTATGTCAAGATCACGATACATTTTAGTACTTCCAAGATGGATTGCAAATGGTGTATCAGTGCCTCCATCATAATCTTGTACTTCAAATCGTAGTCGTTAGGAACACAAAGTCTAGAGTGGACTCAAGTATTCCTTCTTCATCAATTCTCGCCCTAATAGCTCCTTCTTGTACTTTCTTCTTCATACGATCATCTCCCGGTCCTGGGGCTTGAGCAACCTTTAACTTTTTCTATTAAAGTCGGCTCTACGCGATACTTGACATCATCGCACTCGCTCCTCGTGATATGATCTTCTACTCAACGCGCACCACCACGCTCGCTTTTCCAGATGGTATCAATAGTGTGGTCGTAGTCTTTCAATAGCTCGAGCCAACGTCACCGCCGCATGTTGAGTTCTTTTTTGAGTGAAGAAATATTTAAGGCTTTTATGGTCCTAATATATCTCCACTTTCTCCCCATATAGATAGTGCCTCCATATCTTTAGCGCGAAACGATCACGCCGCCAACTCTAGATCATGAGTAGGATAATTCCTCTCATACTCTTTTGTTGTCATGAGGCATAGGCTATGACTTTCCCACGCTGCATGAGAACACATCCTAACCCTTTGCCTCAAGCATCATCAGAGATAACAAATCCATCCGAACCAGATGGTATTGTTAACAGTGTCAAATAAGTCTCCTCTTAAGCTCTTGAAACTCTTCTCGCATTCTTCGCTCCAAACGAATTTTGTATCCTTCCGAAGTTAGCCGAAGTTAATGGAGTAGCGATTCGAGAAAACCCTTCCACAAATCTCCGATAATAACCAAATTTAAGCCCAAAAGCTACGATTTCAACCACCGACTTTTGCTGTTCTAACTTCAGATTGCTTCAATCTTCGCGGATCAACAGATACTCCATGTTTCGACACCATCGCGCCCAAGGAATGCTACTTCCTCGCCGTAACTCGCATTTCTTCAATTTGGCATATAGTTTGTTTTCACGGCCTTTGAGTACCAAATTTCAAATGGTGCTCATGATCTTCACGACTTTTGGAATATATAAGGATGTCATCAATAAAGACAACAACAAACCGATCCAAATATTCCTCAATACTTTGCTCATCATATCCATGAAAGTCAAGAGGAGCATTAGTCATCCGAAGACATGACTAAGAATTCATAATGCCCGCATCGAAGTTCTAAAGGCGCTTTTTGAATATCCTCGCCTAATCTTCACCGATGATATCCGTAATCTAAGATCGATTTTTGAAAAGAATTGTGCCCTCAGAATCGGTCAAACAAGTCATCAATACGAGGTAGAGGATACCTATTCTTGATGGTGACATGGTTCAATTCCCGATAGTCAATACAAAGTCGATACTCCCGCCTTTTCTTCTTTACAAATAAAACAGAGCACCCCAAGGAGATGTACTAGATCGAATGAAACCGATGTCCAACAATTCCTCAGAGTTGACCTTTAACTCCTCAAGTTCAATAGAGCCATTCGATATGGGTTTTAGAAATGGGCTTTGTACCAGTTCAAGATCAATAAAGAATTCAACTTCACGCTCGGGGTAGACCGGAAGTTCTTCGAAAATACGCCAGAAAGTCAATAACAACAGAAATATTATTCAAATTTGACGGTCTTTATTCAAATCCATAACATGGGCTAAGAAAGCTTGACATCCGCTTTTCAATAAACGAATAGCTTTATGATTAGATATGATGTTGATTGATTTTAATGGTTTAGTTGTTGAATTGCATAACAAAGTCAAGTTAGAATATGAAAACTAACAACCTTACGAAAAACAATCAATTTTGGCATGATGAGTAGTTAACCAATCAATCCCTAAAATCACATCAAAAGCAAGTATCTTTAAAGAGATAAGGTCAATGTAAGTAAGGTGATGGTGCCAACTTGAATCAAACAAGATTTATAAACAAAGGATGTGATGAAAGTTTCTCCTAACGGAGTTTCCACAGATAAGTCAAAGTCTAATTTCTCCTGAGTCAAGTTTAAACGCTGAGCACACGCAGGAGAGAGAAAATGAATGGGTAGCACCCAGATTGGTAAGGTATAAACTTCGCAAGAATTTATAAATAGCTTACCCGTGATCACCTCGCTTGGGTTCCTCGATTTATGACCAAATACAACAAACGCTTCTTCCCTAATCGCTGACTTTGACTTTTCTCGGGATAAATTTTCGAGTCACCGTCCCCTCACCGAACTAGGTTTCGCCATCGCATAATCTCGAGCGATATGTCCTTCCTTTCCACAATTATAGCATACCTTGAACTGCTAGGGCGCTTGACCGATATGTCCTCTTTTCCCATTTGTAATATACGACCGGTGGTCGTTTCTCCTCCCTTAGAACCAGCCTGTCACGCAAGACCGCTGCCTTCACATGGTCATTGTTAAATCTCCTCTTTTAAATCTCCTCCCGACTCGCTTTCTTCTATTTTCATGGCTATGATTACCACCAGAGTGGTTACCATTTTTGTCCGTCTGCTTTTCTCCGCTTAGTTATCATTATTCTGCTGACTCGCTATCTCTCGGTACGATCCTCGTCAGGGTCCTCAACTGACCGTACTTTCGTTATCTCGCCTAATAATTGAGCCCTCGCTTACAACATCCTAATAGAGAGAAAATTTATGAGAAATGAGATATCGACGACGCCGTTTCAAACCTCTAAGAAACATCCGCACATATACGCTCCTCATTCTCCACCAAATGAGGTGCAAACCGGATAACTCGCAAACTTTGCCTCGCATCGAGACACCGCCATGTTGTTCTCGCTTCAATCTAATAAACTCCACTTCCTTCATATGACGAAACACTTTCGTGAAAGTATTTGTCATTAAATAGTTTCAAACGCTTCCCAAGACATGCCGAAAAGCGGCCGATGGGTACGCTTCACGCATCTCACCACCAAGAGTCCGCCGCCACTTTTAACATAAAGGTATGCGAATGGAACCTTCGTTCTCCGCATCCCAAGACATCGAATATCTTGGTAATTTGTTTGACCCATGTTTCCGCCATGATGATCGGATCTCGCTTTCCCTTAAATTCGTGGTCCCAACTTTTCAATCGCTTGGGTCATGGATAACCCGTGAATTGCTATCATTTCTCCTCAGATTTTGAACACGAAGTCTCCTCGTCTCGATTTTGCATGAATCGCAAAAAGCTTCTAAACATCCCCTCGCTCATCATCTACTCAAGCAGTGTTGTTCACAGAGGAACATTGCCACTGCTGTACGCTCTCCTCGCTGGTGAGTACAAAGCGCTCCACTGGCCTCATTTCCATTGTTAATATTCTCAATGACATTCTCAAATACCATTATAAAAACAAGGGTTAATTAAGGAAATTAATATATCACATAATATCCTTATATACCGACTAACTAAAAAATAAGCTTAGTAGGACACACTAGCGGGCGGATTTACCTGCCTCCCCTCCTAGTTCTATTCCCCGATCTCCGCCAGAGATCATATCCCTAAGCTCGATACCAACTCGTGACGCCCAAAATAGTATATACATCACCTATTCTCGAGTTGTCAATACATGGTACGTAAACAACTACAACTTTATTATTACAACAAGAAACTGTGAGTTTGAATACAAATATTATCTTCTAGACAATATCTATACTCAAATAAATCCTCATCACATTTATTGATACATTATTTTACAAAAATGGTGAGGACTACTAAACAATTCTTTCTAAAACCTTCATTCCATACCCCACTGCAGACTCGCTATATTCTCGCCTCCCGAGAAGAAAAATGAACAAAAAGGAAAAGGGTGAGCTCAACTAGCCCAAGAAAGAATATTATGACTAAGATAATATACAACAAATTATCATTAGTCTTCAACAGGAAAAATCTAATAGAATACAATAGACAACAAATTTTAAATCAATATTCGCAATGAAATAATAATTCATTAGAAGAGTTAAGTAGAGAATGCAAACTACTATCTTCTATGTATGAATTTAAAAGTTCATCGCTCATCTCTTTATCCCCGTAACATCAATCAATATACATCCGAATCAAATATTCATCTTTGCACTACAAAAGCCAAAGATATTCATCACCGGTCATGTTCATCTAAACACTGCTCATCTTTGCACTACTACTACCAAAGATATTCTTCAGAAATCATTCATCTTTGCACTACAAAAGCCAAAGATATTCAATAATATCATCATTTAAGACCGAGGATGATGAAAAATATTTTTAAAGAAACGAATCCAAAGGAAACAAAATGACAAGGATTAAGGATTAAGGATTCGTATTTTGTTTTATCCATGTTCAAAAATACCTCAAAAATAATCATAGTGGTGTAAAATTCAAGAATGATCAAAACATGGATACAATCAAAGCTAGTATCCGTAATAGATATTTTGACAAAAAGAAGAAATTTTATTTTTCTATGAATAAATGTCAGATACGTGAATAAAGCCGATACGTGAATAAGAATCTCCGACACCAAAAGATAGAAATTTCCCAAAAAATCTCTTCACGCTTCATGAATAGTACTCGCGAATAAGAACTCGTGAATAAGAATCTCGCTTAATAAGAATCAGTGAATAAGAACTCATGAATAATAAGAACTCATGAATAGTAACCCCGACATGAAAAAGTTCCAAATTTGATAAAAAGTTTCAACCAATATTTCAAAGATAATGATATCAAGAAATAATATCATTCGAGAAGAAAATAACATCCCTTACCTCGAAAGATTAAGATTCTAATTTGAATACATAGTATAGTAGTGTCAAGGAAACTTGCACCGCCTAACAATACTCAAAGTATACTCAAAATACTCACAAGAATACGCCGATAATATAGAGAGAGAAAACTTCAGCTTCGTGTGATTTTCAATTCTAACCTAAGACACCTATTTATAGAAAATGCTTAGAACACCAAAGCAGAAAATTTAATATAATATTATTATTTATAATAAAATTTCCTACGCCAACCTTCCAAGAACTGAATTCAGCTCATTCAACCCACATGTGTAACACACCATAATGAAAAAAACGTTTTTCTAATTTTAAATATTTTAAACTTCCAAAAATCAATTATTTCGGAGCTTTGAAACTTCAATAATTCATAATAAATAGCCCTTTCATCGAAAATTTCAATCTCAAATTTTATAGGAAATTCAATTTCTACAACTTTATAGTAAGAAAGTTTTTCCAAATTCCAAATAGAAATCGACCAAATCCACAAACCAAGCGATTTTACAAAAGCTATAATCAAATTTCACCAATAAATGGGGTCCACCGACATGTTTAATATGTTTTAAATATTTATTGCAACAAAAATACTCTTCCTCCTCAGATACTCATATATCCCACATTCGTTGTAAAAATATCACCATTATTATATTATTAAAATATAATAATATATTTAAATGAATTATTTTATCGTAAAAGATAAAATTTCAATTTTCAACAATTGTCACATTAAAATTTTTCTCCATCTATATCCACATAAAATCAATATTTTCCTCATCATATGAATCAATAATTAATTATTCACAAATAATATTACAGTAATCACAATATCGACAACCAGCAGCCTCCTGTGAAAGAGGGGCTTTCCAATAAGAATTTCTTCATCGCCGCAAGAATTAAAGTGACCAAACCTCTCCTTAGATGTAACTTTCTAGACATTGCCAATAATGTTATCTAATAATATTATTCAGATAATATGAATTATCGCTTCGATAATGAAAAATATCGTAATGACAATTATCAAACAATAAAGAATATAAAATATCAACGCAAAGAATTATTAACTCAATAAAATATCGAATAATAAATTATCGTAACCATTATCGAGTAGTGCCTTCACGTAAGAATCAATAATTGGTGCAATACCGCAAGCTATCGTGTGTTTTAACCACCGGTATTTTAACAAGATAATCTGTGAATAACTACGCCATTAGTTATTTTTAAACCACTTATATTTGTCGCTTTCTTCATCCAATCGCTCATGGGGCCCACACATATCATAATACATTTCGTATTTAATATTCTCCAACATTTAATATTCCACGCACCAAACGAAATATTCCACAATTCCAATATTTACCAAACGAATATTTCAGATTTTACCCTATCCATCCATTATTAATCAAATCAACCCTTACTAACAATAAATAGAAAAATATTTTTAATATAACTTACACTAACGCCATAACTTTTTCCAATATTTTTAAATTTTTCTACTCGATATGATTTTATATATATATATATATATATCCACATTAATCAAATCAACCCTTACTATTTATAAATTTAAAATATTCATAAATATTTATAAAATTAAATTTCATTTAGATGAAATATTTATAAATTTATAAATAAATATTTGTTTATAGTTACATTATATAAATATTCATAGTTACTTTATATATATTTAGTTTAATAAGATTTAAGATAGGTATATATATATATATATATATATATATATGGGAAATATATTTCAATCCATGCCATCCAATGTTGCGATCAACGGTATATATTATGGTTGTTAAAATAGTACCCGTAACAACCGATTGCCAAGAATGGGGGCCCATATATATATATATATAGCCGTGTATATTCTATTTGTGCGCAGTCTTACAAAACTGCGTCGTTTTGGCATATTTTTTTTTGATTTATGATTTGGGAGGAGAGAAGCTGTTTCACTACAAAAAAATGGGGCTTCAGCAACAACTGATTTTCGTTGCTAAAGGTGTCAAATTTCGTTGCAAAAGGGTTTTGGCAACGACTTTCTTCGTCGTTGCGGCTTTTCGTCAAGCAGCGAAAGCGCCGCTAATTGTTCCTCAATGAACGTATTTCTTTTCGTTGCCAAAAGTAATATATTTTGCAACAAAATTTGGCTTTCGTACAAAGACATTGATCCTTTAGCAACAAAATGTATAGTTGCAGAATAATTAAAATTTCGTTGCTAAAAAGCCCATTTCGTTGCAAAAGCCTTCTAATTGGCAACGAAATGAACTCTTTTTTTTGCAACGACCATGAATTTTCGTTGCAATTGACACCATTTTGCAATGACATTTTTCGTTGCAGTAAATTATGAAAATTGTTGCCTAATCTTGCTTACGTTGCGGAATGTAAACTTTTTAGCATCGATTTTCATTGCTAATTATATTATTTGGCAACGACATTATGCTGAATCGGCAACGAAAATGTTTGTTGATGGTTATTTTTCAATAGCAACAAAAGTCGTCGATTAACAACGACATTATATGTTGCTATTTCTTTATATGTGCAACAAAAATTGATATGATTTGCAACGATAAAAAATGTTGCCTTTTATTTTAGTATTAGCAACAATATCCTCTCCGTTGTTATTAGGTTAATTTTTCGTTGCCAAATATTATATTTTTAATGCCATTAGCAACGAAAATTTGTTGCTAAATGTATAAAAAATTGTTGCTATATTAAAACTTGATCAATGCTTTGGTAACGAATTGTATTGTTGCCAAATCAAAATTTGACATTCTTTTTGTGTACCTGGCTGGCTCAATGTCCCCATAGCAAATAATGGCAAAAATACAAAAAACTAAAATATTATTAACTTAAGAAAATCATCCACTACATAATCATTCATTATCTTTACAATTAACCATCAAAAGCTACCACAGTTCTTCAATTAAAATATATATCTATATATAGAGAGAATACATTAATGAATACATTAATGTTGGTAGCTTAAAGTTAATTTGCAGATACTTAAGCCATGGTGCATCTCAAGTCAAAGATACCACCAAGAAAGTTAGTGACCAAAGTTGATACAATAATGTGATTTTAATAACTTAACACAAAAAGAGTATGTGGATGTCCTAAAGGATTCAAAATGTATATAATGTCATTCTAATAACATGCTGCATCCCACCACCACCAAATGAATGTTTTTGATTTATGATTTGGGAGGAGAGAAGCTGTTATAAATAAAAAAAACTGTCAAAACGACATAATTTTGGCAGACTATGCACAAATAAATTTTACACAGCTATGTATAACCATATTGCTCTCTATATATTAACTTACCAAACTATAATTATTAACTTGTTACAATTTTTTTTACTTAAAAAACTTAATTGCGATGTCAAGAGGCGGGAGCAATAGACAATATAATTTTGAAAAAAAAGAATTAAATATTCAATGTAAACTTTTGAATTATATATATATATATATAGGTATTAGCTTGTTACAAATTTTGTACTTTCAAAATTTACTTGCGATAACAGGAGGCAATAACAATGGATAATATAATTTTATTATTAAAATGTATTAGGTTCGAATTAATTTAGAATTAATGAACTATACTTTAAAATTCATTATTTTTTTATTCTAGTTATACACTTATAGTTACAATTACACAACTTTTATCTTTTGCTATAAACCAAAAATATATCTAGATCTAGATATAATCTTTTTCTTCTTAATGTTTGCTGAAGAGACGGAGGAGGAGGATCGCGGTGAAGAAGACGACGTTAGGGTTTAGGGTTTTTGGATTTGTGTTCTGTTTGATTTCTTTCTCAATGATGGCTGCTGACTGAAGAAAGGGCTGGGCTTTTGATTCCATCGACCAGTACATTGAATTCAGGTTAATTAATCTCTTCTCTTTTCCACTCTCTATATTTGTGCATTAATTTATAGGTGACTTTGAGTGTTAAGATAAATTGGGCAGGTACTGTTTGACAGTGAACATGATCGGATTTGTGTACTCAGCTTTACAGGGATTAAATCTTGCTTACCAGTTATCCTCTGGTAAACTTGTTTCCGACTCTCATCTCAACTCTGCTATGTATTTGATTTTTCCTTTGATCAGGTGCATTCTCTACTTTACTCTTATTTCCATTATTGTGCCTAATCTACTTGGCTGTGATTTTTTTGCCGGTTAATTTACTTTTTTTAGTTTTGTACTCCATGTTGAGGAGTGTATCTTTGTATCTTAAAGTGAAAAGTATTGCATTTATAATGAAAATCACTTCAATTGTGGTATATAGATACATATGCTATATGAATTCAGTCTCTGTTTTGAAGAAATAGAGACGATTTTCTTGCTAGTTCTCAAACACTAACAGCAGGCCACTTGCTAGCTAGGCACATGATCTGTATTATAATCCTCCCGCTTCCACAAAAGACTTCCATTTGCAAATGTTAAGGATGTACATTTGTTTCATGTTTACCCCTAAAATATAAAAATTGTTAGCTAAGTAGTAGTGGCGTGATAATGAAATCATGATGACAGACTTGAGGTCGTCTTGTCATTTTATACTACTATTAATAAAATGGAACTCTTTTTGTGGAATTTTTCTTTTGTACAAACCGGAATCTTTTGTGGAATGGAGGAGTACTTATATTATCAGTATCCTTTTGCTGCTCAAAGCAGTTCTTGTAATCAAATCTGGTCACTTCGAATAAAATCAAATCACATCCTCTGGTTTTGGTGACATAAAATCAAATATAGCTTGGATTGTGATCCACTTCTAAAATAGATATTGCAACACACTCTAATAATTTTAAAACCCACTCCTGGTGCTGCTAGTTCTTTGAGATTGAGTTACCACAATAAGCTTCAAGCACCACATTCATACCCATAATAATAATGTAACTCCTTTTACCAGAGAAGGCCTCACGGCGTATATGTCACGGATGTAAGTTGGGTAAAAACCTTAATAACGGTTAATAATATTTCTATTAATAATATTTTGGGTAATTTTATATATTTGAGCATAAGACTAATCAGCCCTCTTATCAGCCTTACATTTGTTAGATTAAACCTGTAGACTTATTATTTTGTCTTTCCATCCTATCTGTGATTTTTTTCCTGGGAAATGAATTTAATAAGAAGGTATTTGATAGCTATATGAAATGTTGTTAAAATGTTTTAATAGTTTTTGGGTTTTATTTAGAATATGCAATATGGAAATGGTAAATACTATAGAATCTGATGTCATGCATTTAGCCTTTTTTTGGTATTTGATAGCTATATAAAATGTTGTTAAAATATTTTTATAGTTTTTGGGTTTTATTTAGAATATGCAACATGGCAATGGTAAATACTATAGAATCTGACTTTATGCATTTAGACTTGTTTGATGGCATTAATTTAGAAGCTGGGATAAATTTGAATTAGTGAGGACATGAAATTTAAAATTAGAATGAAAAATATTACTTTTCTTCTTGTTTTCTTTTAATGCCACGGGGGTAGTAATTGAAGACATTGGTGAGTACTTTAGGGTGGCATTTCTCAGTTTCTACTGTATGGAGTTTGTTTTTCTGTAAATATCAGCAAGATGAAGACTGTTTGTAGTCACTCCAAGTTACTTTCTCTTAGTAATTAGTCGGTGACATATACGCCGTGAGGCCTTTCAAATAACTGAAAACCAAATAATACCAGAGAAGATCATTATGCTAGTAAGAGCTCATTTAATTTGCAGCTTGTTTTCTTTTTCTGTTATTGTTTTTGTTTTTGTGCTTTTTCCTTTTCATTTACTTGAAAGTATGCTAAGTATCTGATCCAAGATCTCTTTGGCCTGCAAATTCTTTTCCTGTCTATTTCAACTGATTAGTATTATATTTTGGTTATTAATGGTATGTGTGAATATGGGCTAGAATTAATAATGGTGGCACCATAATTGAAAAATTTAAGCTAATTTTCTCCATTTTCAGAACTTGATCTATGTTCCCAAATACATTGTAACCTTATTGTCAAATATAGTTGCAAAGATGGTGTACAAGCTGTAAATTACTGAATTTCTCGGTCATATTTGTTTATTTCATTTAGTCCACAAGTAAAATTTTGTACTCGACATTCAGGATGTTTGAAATTGAATATATCTTGTTTCTATATTTGTTGCGACAAATACTTAAGGTACTTCATGCTATCAACTAAATTTCGTTCCACTTCAGTTTGAGCGACGGATAAGAAGAGAAAACCATTGGACAACCAAATCTCCATAATCAATCACTCCGCATGTAATTGATATAGGCAAATGCTTAGAAGATTGTGTAAGGTGTGTAAAATTTTGATTTGATTTGGGTCATGGTTTTTTTTAGAATATGCATGAACATATATAAATATAGCAAAGCCAAGTCTTACATAGAGATTACACCCAGAAATAAAACCATATACTGGAACTTAAAGTACATAAACAGAATCAATTATTACAAAGAAAATTAATAGTCCTCCTAGCCAAAAGATGACCTGTTGCACCTCTTTCCACCGAGCTTTATTACTCATCAGACATTTATTTATATGTGAAGCTCAACCACTTGGTTTAGATGCCTTAGATAATGGAACACGAAATCAAGCTGATACCAAGGTTGGCAATGTTTAGTTCGCTCTCAAATATTTCTAATGCCTCCCTCCATGGGATAAAATTCTGAAAGCATGTTGATACAAATTAACATGGTACTAAATAGTACTACTACATTAGTAGAATCATGCATTTCCTCATACTCGTAATATAAGTTCTTGAATTGTAGAAATAAAAATTTAGTACTCACATCAGTATTTGTACGTGCAGGAACAATAGCATTTAGTACTCACATCAGTATTTTTTTTGTCTTTTCTACTTCTAGAATGGTTTGTCTTTATTGAATTATATTACTGTAAGATTTTCTTGGACATGTAAAACTGTCAATTACACATTAATTATTGGTCTTGATTATCTAAATTTAGGGTAACTATGTTTCTAAATCTTGGTTTTATGTTGTTGATAATAGCTTATTTTTAGATGTGCATTATATTTACTTTTATGTTCTGATTGAGTTTGGGCATCATGACCTCATTTTATTCTATGAGAGGTTAGATCGGTGAAGAAATAGCAATCCAATGGAGTTAGTTATCTATTCTTAGTTATAAGCAAGGAAGAACAATAACCTTTATATGATTAACTTGTAGGTCTTTGTGGCTTCTAGATTGAAAGTTCCAGGAGCATGGAAGATGCCTCAGGTGATGTGTTATGTATGCATTTCTTTCGGATTTGAGCATATAATTTCCATATGGTACACCTAAATATTGCTGAGGCTTGGTGCCTTCTTGATTCTTAGTTGCTGAGAGGGTTGACACCTAGACATGCAGTTCTTCATGACCTCACTTGGGTAATTCTTGAAAGATGCATTTGGATTATAGCATCTCATAGAATCTCATATTTTTATAAATTTTTCCAAGTAATTGTATCTGCTCATTTTTGAGCTTTTATTTTAGGGAGGAATTAAAGACGGTGAGGAGCCAACATATGATGCAATTATGGAATTGCGAGAATAAACTGGAATATTGCCTGCTAAATTTTTTGCTAAGGTTCGTTTCTCATGCTCTGCTTTTTCCTTTCTCATGACACGGAAGTGATTACCATGTGGAAACTATATAAATTTAGGTGGTGTTATGTTGCAAAAGTATATGTATATGTCAACATTTATAGTCGCACTGAAGGTTCATGAAATGGCCGATTAAGATTCCAATTTTTTCTTGTAACAGAGCAATCATATAGTCGCATTCGATTTTCTTTTTCTATTTGGATTTGTAGCAAATGATATTGTGATTGCTTATTTGTCTTTTTTCGCTTATGAAAGCAATACGGTACATTAGTACCACGTAGTAACTCTATTGTCTTTTGTGTATTGATTTTGGCACTAAGTGCATCCGGTGATCTATTTGCTTCATTTTCCCGACTTGCTATTATTTTTAAATATGTGCAGAAGACCGCTTTCTGACCGCCTTTATAATACTGGGTATCAAATTTTAGGTATACGCTTACTTTAAGACAAGGATCAAAATTATGAAGTGTACTCTTTATATATATGTAGATATATACTTTGATTAAAGAACTGTGGTAGCTTTAGATGGTTAATTGTAAAGATAATGAATGATTATGTAGTGGATGATTTTATTAAGTTAATAATATTTTAGTTTTTTGTATTTTTGCCATTATTTGCTATGGGTACATTGAGCCAGCTAGGTACACAAAAAAGAATGTCAAATTTTGATTTGGCAACAATATATTTCGTTACCAAAGCATTGAACAAGTTTTAATATAGCAACAATTTTTTATACATTTAGAAATAAATTTTCGTTGCTAATGGCATTAAAAATATAACATTTGGCAATGAAAAATTAACCTAATAACAACAGAGAGGATATATTGTTACTAATGCTAACATAAAAGGCAACATTTTTTATCGTTGCAAATCATATCAACTTTCGTTGCACATATAAAGAAACATCAACATATAATGTCGTTGCTAATTGACGACTTTCGTTGCTATTGAAAAATAACCAGCAACAAACATTTTCATTACTTATTCAGCATAATGTCGTTGCCAAATAATATAATCAGTAACAAAAATAGTTGCTAAAAAGTTTACATTCCGCAACTAAAGCAGGCTTAGGCAACAATTTTCATAATTTTGTACAAGCAAAATGGTGTCAATTGCAACGAAAATGCATGGTCGTTGCAAAAAAAAAAAGAGTTCATTTAATTGCCAATTAGAAGGCTTTTGCAACGAAATGGGGTTTTTAGCAACGAAATTTTAATTATTCTGCAACAATATATTTTGTTGCTAAAGGATCGATGTCTCTGTACGAAAGCTAAATTTCGTTGCAAAATGTATTACTTTTGGCAATGAAAAAAAACATTTGTTGCGGAACAATTAGCAACATTCATTGCGCAACGAAAGACACAACGATAGTAAAGTCGTTGCCAAAACCCTTTTGCAACGAAATTTGGCACCTTTAGCAATAAAAATCGGTTGTTGCTGAAGCCCCATTTTTTTGTAGTGTATGTTTTGTCATATTTTAATAACATGCTGTATAATTAAGTTTGTATTTGAATTCTGTACCATGTATTTGATGACTCAAGATGGGTGATGTGTACCTATTTTGGGGGCGTCACAGTTTGTATTAAAGCTTAGGGATATGATCCCTGGCTGAGATTTGAGGCTAGAACTAGGAGGGAAGAGACGTGTAAATCCTTCGCTAGTATGACCTACCTAAGTTTATTTGTTATTTAATTGGTTGGTCAGAATATAGGGATAATATGTGGCATGTCAATTAACCCTTGTTTTATGGCAGTATTTGAAAATGACATCTAAAAATCAAGAGATGAACTCATATAGAGTTTTAAGAGATGAATCGATGAGATTCATTTAAAGAATAAATATTGGAGTATAATATTTTGTTATAATAAAGATTTTATTGGGGAGTACTAATTAAGTTATTAAACTTGATTGTCAGGTGAAGAAGAAATTAAAGATATCCATGTGGTGAGTGAAGAATTAATAGTTGCACCCGAGCTAGTCGCAGAGGTAGCAGCTGAGAGTGAGGAAGAAGAGGAACCAGAGGAGAATTTATTAGGAGAACTTTATGATCGAAATGTAGAACTGCAAAATCGTATTCATGAGTTAGAAGAGCAGGCTGAAGAACGGTAGGCGGTCGTGGAACAAAGGGATGCAACAATTCAAGCTTGTGTTACTCGATATGTGATGATTGAACAGAAGCACTCTTTGGCAGAGTATAAGATAATAAAGCTAGAATCTGAGAATTCCAATGTTAAGGATCAGCTGAACGAGTGAGAATGAAGGATGCATGGGTAAAAGCTGCACGACACGTTGATATTGTGGAAAGAGAAGTCCGATCTAAGAAGGCTAAAATAGATGATATGTATTTCTCTTTTTAGACAGCAATTAGGAGAACCCAACATCGAGTTTTGAATTACCCTATAAATTGCGGTCAACCCCAATTCGATATGGATCGAAGATTAATGATTCAGATCATGGATCAGGAATACGACGAAGCAGTTGAGGGCGGAATATGCCCTATAACGAAAGTCAATTCCAGCGGTAATGATGACACTAAAGGCTATCCCAGAAAAGTCAAAGTTGGTGGTTCAAGTGAGAGCACTTTTCGTAACTTCCCAATAAGCGAGGAACCAGACGAAGTTATCATGGTTAAGCTAATCATAAACTATTGCGAAGGCTATACCTTATTCAATACCAGTTCTACCCACTCTTTTATTTCACCTAGTTGTGTTCAACATTTGAACTTGACTCTTGAGAAATTAGACTTTGACTTGTTTGTTGAAACTCCGTTGGGAGAAACCTTAATGACATCCACTATTTATAAGTCTTGTTTGATTCAAATCGGCACCCTCACATTACCTGTCGATCTTATCTCTTTGAAAATACTTGCATTTGATGTAATTTTAGTGATTGATTGGTTAACTACTCATTATGCTAAAATTGTTTATTTTTGTAAGGTTGTTAGCTTTCATATTCCTAACCAACCTATTATGCTAATTGAAGCAACCAAACCACTAAAGTCAATCACTGTCATATCAAGCCATAAAGCTATTTGTTTATTAAAAAACGGATATCAAGCTTTCTTAGCCCATGTCACGGATTTAAACAAAAATACATCAGATTTGAATGATATTTCTATTGTTAATAAATTTCCTAACGTATTCCCTGAAGACTTCCTAGCCTACCCCCAGAGCGTGAAATCAAATTTTGTATCGACCTTGAACCCGATACAAAACCCTCAAATATTTCTTCACTTAAAATGAACGTAACATGTGCTAAAGACATTGGTTCGAGCTGTTGAAAGATTACGATTATACCATTCAATACCATCCTGGAAAAGCGAACGTGGTAGCTGACGTGTTGAGTAAAAGATCGTATGCGGTTACCAGTGCGATGTTTTTAACATGATGACCTATTTCGTATAAACATACAAATAATGGAGATAGAGTTAAAGACTCTAGAGACCCACGTGAAGATGACAAATATACTACTAGAATCAAATTTAATCGGTAAAGCTAAAGTTGCTCAAGCTACAGACCCGGAGCTAATGAATATGAAGAAAAAGGTACAAGAAGTCGTTATTCTAAAAGCGAGAATGGACGAAGTGAGGAAATCTCAAACCCTTGATTTATTGTTCCATTTGAAATCCTCAATCGAGTAGGAACTGTGGCCTATAGACTCGCCTTACCACTAAGTATGTCTCGTGTTCATTACGTTTTTCACATATCTATATTATGTAAATATGTGGAAGACCCGAACCACATTATTGATTTAAAACCGGATGAAATAGCGGAAGATTTAACGTATGAAGAGGTACCTATTAAAATCTTGGATAAGAAGGAACATATTCTACGCTCCAAGTTTATACCCCAAGTCAAAGTTTTGTGGAGAAAGCACGATGTTGAGAAATGACTAGGGAGTTGGAATCTGAAATAAAATCAAAGTATCCTCACCTCTTTGATATACCAGGTACGTACCCCAATTTCGAGGACAAAATTTCATAAGAAGGGGAGGTTGTAAGAACCAAAATTTCATAAATAAAGATTAATTTTTCTTGAAATATATTTTTAAATATTATGGTGTGGATTTGATATAATGTTATAGTTGTGGGTAGTATTTATAAATTTTGCAAAGTATGCAAGTTGTTATAAAATATTCGATTGGTTGAGGAATATTCGTTTTAACAGGAAATATTCATACGACAGCACAATCATTGGTGGACCCCACAACGGAATTATTGTCGGAGTTAGAAAATGTGACACCCCCAAATCTAGGTACTTCATTCCCATAAGATTTGGTGCTCACTATCCATACATTTATACTATCTACCCAAATAAAGTAACATTTAAACCATAAATCCTCCCTTTAAATTGGTTTAGATCATTAAATAAAAATCTTCCCAGGTTATCTAACCTTAAACATCATTCAAGTACGGAAAGGATTGCACTTGCATTCGCGCATCCCGTCGTCCTCTGATTGGCTCCAAATGAACAACAATCCTAAAGATGGCCATTTTGACCCTTCATAACGATTTGAAATTGAAAACCTTAAAGAATAAAAGTTATAGACCTATTCGTCCTCGTTCCGAATCATCTTGAATCGTATCAATCGGAGTTTCTATGAAGAAGTTATGCCCATTTTAGAAAACTATGTTCTATCAGATTTTTTTTTAAACTTTGGCTTAGCAGAATACCCGTCTTGGGCGGGGATTTTGTGATTAGGGGCCCGTAGGCGCTGGGGTCCTTCTGCGCTTTCGATTTTATGCTCAGAATCTCTCACGAAAAAGCCAAATTAGGCCTCCAAACTCCTTTCTAACAACCATACCAACCTATCTAAGGTGTAATAGGTTTAGAGAAACATAATCTAATATTTTCTAACACATTTCTAGCCATCTAAACAACATAAACATCCAAATTACAACCATTAATTGTCACTATTTTTGCTAAAACTTTACTTTTTTGACATTTTCAGTGAAAATCACCACTGTGATTGTGTTTTTCAATCAAAATAGTTAATTCAAAGTACCTTGTTTATGTTTATTCATCCTCTTTCAAATTCAATAGTCAATTTATAAATTAAATAACTAATTAAACCTTAATTTAACTTTAAACTAAGCCATATTCATATATATTTATATAAACTCACTGTAATATGGTTTCCTTCACAAATTACATACATAACATGAATTTATTAACTAGACTCATATACAAACTCATGAAAAGCAGCCACAACAACAACTAATTTATCATATAAAACTATATATAACAAATAATTCAACATCTACAAAGATTTTACAGAGAATTTTGGAAGAGAAAACTAAAACTATAAAAATAAAAGAATTAAGATGATACCTTAGTTTTAGAAGATAATAACTTTCCCTTTGATCAACAATCTTCTTTTCCCCAATTCTTCTCTCAAAGCTTCTCTAAAATTCTTTCAAGTTTTCTCTCAATTTTCTTCTTCTCTTCTTTTTCTTCTTCTAAGTCTTTCTTCTCTATTCTAACTTACATACTAAAATATAACGTATAATAATAATATAGGTATTAAGTATATAATATAATTATAACTTTAACTGACATCAGTTATAATTTTATTTGAAAATCAAAAGCCATATGGCTTGTTTGGCTAGCTAACTAAAAATAACCCAAATCTTACACCTTGTTTGGTAAACATATTTAAATTAAAGACTTAATATACATTAAGCCTTGTTTGACAAAACTGAATTAAACTCCTTTAATTTATTTTAATAACTCCTTTATAGTAAGGTTATTTGTGACACTTTTATTTAATTAAAATTTTAATAATCAATTTAATTAATTCTAATAACAATTTATTAAATTACTTTAACACATAAATCAATACAACAAAATTATAATTTTCTTTATAATTATAACTTTATTTAATCAACTAACACATCATTTTAATTACAAATTCAAATTAAAATATAATAGTTCATTTAATCATTATAATCATACTAATTTAATTATTAAATTAAATTAGTAAATTATCTCATAACAATTAATTTTCTTAACTCCTTAATTATTTACTTAACAAATAATTCACCAAAGTAAATCAAATCAATTTAAACAAATATCTATTCAACGATAAACATATCCATTAAATATTTATATAATTCAATAAATATTTAAAATTACAATTAAAAATTCTGGATTGTTATATCATTCCCTCCTTATAAGGATTTTGTCCCCAGAATCTCAACTCAAACAAATCATTCGTCACATTCTTCCCTACTTACAAAGATTCTGTCCCCAGAATTGAAGACATAGATTAAACAAATAACTCAGGATAATTTTTTATCATTTCAGCTTCGAGTTCCCACGTTGCCTCTTCGACATTGTGGTTTCTCCAAATCACCTTCACAGAAGGTATCACTTTATTTCTGAGCACTTGTTCTTTTTTGTCGACTATCTGAATAGGAATCTCTTCATAAGACAAATCTTTATCGAATTGCAATGGTTCGTACTCGATCACGTGCTTGTAATCGGGTTTATACGATCGTAACACCGAAATATGAAAAACATTATGAATGTTTTCCAACTCTGGAGGTAGAGCTACCTCATAATCCACTTCCCCCACTCTTCGTAGTATCTCGAACGGTCCAATAAATCTTGGGCTGAGTTTTCCTTTCTTGCCAAAACGAATTTTCCCCTTCCAAGGAAAAACTTTTAGGAAAACGAAATTTCCTACTTCAAATTCGTGATTCTACCTGTGTTAATCGGCATACTTTTTCTGTCTATCTTGGGCAGCTACCAATCTTGTCCTAATGAGTTTGACAACTTCAGCAGTTTGTTGTACCAGTTCTGGTCCTAATAGTTGGCGTTCACCGACTTCATCCCAGCACAGTGGAGTTCTGCACTTTCTGCCGTATAACGCCTCACACGGTGGCATACCAATGCTTGTGTGGTAACTGTTGTTGTATGCAAATTCCACCAATGGTAGATGATCATCCCAACTTCCTTTGAAATCCATTATGCATGCTCTAAGCATATCTTCTAGCATCTGGATCGTTCGTTCGCTTTGTGCATCGGTTTGCGGATGATATGTTGTACTCATCTTCAGTTGTGTTCCCATGCATTCTTGAAGTTTCTTCCAGAAATTTAATGTGAACCTCGGATCTCATTCGATACAATTGACAATTTAACTCCATATGCGAGATGATCTCCTTAACGTACAGCTTTGCCAACTGATCAAGATTAAATCTTATCTTTATTGGCAAAAAGTGTGCAGATTTCGTTAATCTGTCCACTATCACCCATATCGCGTCCTATCCTTTCTGAGTCGTTGGAAGACCTACCACAAAATCCATTGTGATATGCTCCCACTTCCATTCCGATATTTCCAACGGTTGAAGGAATCTGCTTGGTCATTAATGCTCAGCCTTCAATTTCTGACATTTCAAACACTTTGCAATGCATTCTGCAACATCTCTTTTCATGTTCGGCCACCAGAAATGACGCTATAAATCTTGATACATTTTTGTACTTCCTGGATGAATCGAGTATCTTGAGCTATGAGCTTCTGTCAAGATGTCTTCTTTAACATCTTGTACTGCTGGAACCCAAATTCATCCCTCGAATCTTAGCATTCCCTCAGTATCGACCTTGTATTTCACTTCTTTACCCTCAACCACACTTTCCTTTATTTTTCTGCATTCTTCATCCTATAGTTGTGCATTCTTCACTTTGTCCACCAAAGTTGGACTAGCTTCTATCTGGAACAATTTTTCACAGGATTCTTCTGGAAATTTGATTTCTAGCTCTAGCCTTGCCATTGCTGAAATGAGCTCCTCCTTATCAGTTAACAACATCAACTTTTATCTGCCTTTCCTACTCAAGGCATCTTCAACCACGTTAGCTTTGCCCGGATGATAAAAGATCTCACAATCGTAATCCTTTATCAATTCCATCCATCTCCTTTATCGCATGTTCAAGTCTTTCTGTGTGAAAATATACTTCAGACTTTTATGGTCTGTGTAGATCTCACATTTATCCCCATAAAGATAGTGTCTCCATATCTTCAGAGCAAATACTACTGTCGCCAACTCTAAATCATGAGTCGGATAACCTTTCTCGTAGTCTTTCAGTTGCCTTGATGCATACACAATAACCTTATCGTTCTGCATAAGGACACAACCCAATCATTTGTGTGAAGCATCACTATACACCATAAAGTTTCCTGTATTATTTGGTCATGACAACATAAGTGCCACACTTAACTTCTTCTTTAAGTCTTGAAAACTTTCTTCACACTTTTCTGTCCAAACAAATTTTATAGCTTTCCTTGTCAAATTTGTTAACGGAGTGGCTATCTTGGAAAAATCCTGAATAAACCGTCTATAATACCCGGCCAGTCCTAAGAAACTCCTCACCTCCGAAGGTGTTCTTGGTTGTTCCCAATTTATCACAGCTTCAACTTTTGATGGATCTACCGAAATCCCATCCTTATCGATTACATGACCAAGAAATTGTACACGTTCCAGCCAAAATTCACATTTAGAGAATTTCACGTACAACTTTTCTTTTCCTAGCATCTCCAGCGTCAGACGTACGTGTTCCACGTGTTCCTCTTGAGTTTTAGAGTACACCAGAATATCATCGATAAATACCACCACAAACTTGCCTAAAAATGGTTTAAACACCCTGTTCATCAAATCCATGAACGCTGCAGGGGCGTTTGTCAAACCAAATGACATTACTAAAAATTCGTAATGTCCATACCGAGTTTGGAATGTCGTCTTTGGTACATCCTCCTTCCTTACTTTCAATTGGTGATACCTACTTCTCAAATCTATTTTCGAGAAATATCTAGCACCCTTCAATTGGTCAAACAAGTCATCTATTCTTGGCAATGGATATTTGTTTTTAATAGTGACTTTGTTTAATTCTCTATAATTAATGCAAAGACGCATTGACCCATCCTTCTTCTTCACGAATAACACCGGTGCTCCCCACGGTGATACGCTTAGCTGAATGTACTTCTTATCTAATAGTTCTTGCAATTGTACCATTAGTTCTTTCATCTCCATCGGAGCCATTCTATACTGGGTCTTCGATATCGGAGCTAAGTTGATCAAGAATTCAATCTCTTGGTCAGGCGAAAGTCCTGGCAAATCTTCGGGAAACACGTCTATGAATTCTCTAACCACTGGTATATCTTTTAATTTCACACCATTCTCCTTTTGGGTATTGACTATGTAAGCTAAATACCCTACACGGCCCTGACTCAACAACTTCTTGGCCTGCATCATCGTCAGACATCTCATTTGTCTAGTCGATTTGCTACCATAAAAAACTACCTTTGACAGAGTCATAAGGTTTACAGACTTCTTTTGGCAATCAAATATTGCTCCATAATTGAATAACCAATCCATTCCCAATATAACATCAAACTCTCCAAGCTTTATCAGGACTAAATCTACTTTCATAATATTCCCCTTAATGTTCACCCTACAGTTCTTGTATACGAACCTAACAAAAATCACTTCCCTATTCGCAATATCTATGTTTAAAGGGAAATTCAGCTCTTCTCTAGGTATTTCTAAATTCTTAGCAAAATCATCAGATATAAACGAGCAAGTAGCACCCGGATCAAATAATACATATGCATTTATATCATTGATTGGGATAATACCGTACACGACATCTTTTGATTGCACCACGTTCTGCACCGTCATGTTGAAGGTTCTTGATGTGGGCTTATTTGTTGATGTTGGCCCAACAATAGTCAGCGCACCTCCACTAGCATTTCCCTTGTTTCCATTTGCCTCACCAGATCTCTTCTTAGGGCATTCGCGAGCAAAGTGATCCTTGGACCCTCATGTGAAGCAAACGTTCTTTTTAGGTTGAGTGCAATTCAGGGCGATGTGACCCTCCTGACCACAGTTGAAGCATACTCATTTCCCCATCAAGCACACACCCTTGTGAAACTTTCCGCATGTAGCACATGCTTCAAACTTCTTATTTTGCTGGTTTCTTTGCTAATTTCCAGCTCCCCCATTTGCACTCAACTTTCTCTTCAAAATGTTGTTTCCATTTCCACCATTACTACCTCTGCTTCACTCTCAGCGAGAATTGCCTTCTCCATCACCGCTGCAAATGTTTTCAACTGGAACAAGGAGACTTCATCAGCATAACAGGGCTTCAAATTTATTCAAACCTCTTTGCCTTACATTCATCTGTGCTGACTTGATATGGTGCAAACCTCGCCAACTCATTGAATCTTGCGGCATACTCAGATACTGACATCGCTCCCTGCTTCAGTTCCAAAAACTGCACTTTTAGCTGACTCTTCGAACTCTCTGGAAAATAGGTCTCAAAGAATATTTCTTTGAACCTTTCCCAAGTCATAATCCCTTGACCTCCTCAGGTTTTATTGGCTTGCCACCAATAACTCGCCTCTGCTTTCAACATGAATGTTGCAAAAGTAGTCTTCTGGTTATCTTCTACCCTAGCAACATCGAAAACCTTCTCGATTTCCATGATCCAGTTCTGAGCCTCAACTGGATTCATGGTTCCACAGAATTTTGGTGGTCCAACCACCTTGAAATCCTTAAACGTTGTACCCTGGTTTTGAGGTTTATTCTGCAAAGCACCAGTCAGTAACGTCACTAGCTGCTGAACTGGGTTATCTTCCACATTGTTGTTGTTGTTTTCCTCATTTGTTCTCTGTCGTGGTGGTTGTCGTATTGGAGACATTTTCTGTTAAAATACATCCATTAGATTCTATTCAACCTTTTACGTATTATATACTTAAATTGCACATCATAGGAGTTTATCACATAACACATAACACTTTGAATAAAACAATAACTTTTATTCATTCATCATCTTTGAAAAACATCAAAAAAATAACATCACTACTATTTACATTACTTTCCTGAACTATAACAGTTACAGGACAACATCATCAACATCTATCCCATTGGTTATATCATACCCGGGATTTACAATTTATTTACTCCCAAACCACATATTCGGTATATTCCCTACAATGTCCTACTAAGATACTGCGTAGCCTTACGATGCTCTTCTTCCACAATTCGAAACATTATTCGGTGATCTAATATATATGACGGTAGCGTCTCGAACTGAATTGGATAACACATGACCCGATCTTGAGCTCAATTGATCACGGTGTTGAATACGTTATTCATTTCTCCCATCTTCATCCTCTTTGCTTGTTCATCTCTCTCTGCCATTCTGGCTCATTGATAAGCTTCCTCGTATGCTCCTTCAACTCTTGTCCTCTTCGTAGCTTCTTCTTTCAACTTGTTCTTCAACTCTGCAATCTCTGCTGTCATTCGCTCGTTCTCTCCTTTAGTGTGAACCAACTACTCTTCAACATTATTCAGACGTTCCTCTTGATCTTGGATCTCGTCGTCCTTCTGTGCCATCAAAGTTTGCTGTTCAGCTACTATCTCCTGTAATTCCTCGACGGTGTCTTGAAGTTCCATATTGCGGTCATACACCTCGTCGTACATACGGGCAGCTATCGAGTTAAGTGGAATCTCCTCCTCTTTGTCCTCCTCATCCCTCGACTGTGGCAGCTCAACAGGGTCCTCCTCATCCGTCTCTATCTCATCCTCCTCATCAGGTACTCTTTCCTACTCAACTACTGTGACCGAGGGAACTGTTTCCCGTGGCAGAAGTTGTTCCCAAATCACCTGAATATCTCGAGGCTCCTCCTCTCTAGCCTGACTGGATCCTCCTATATTAGCCATCCTATCAACCAAATTTTATGTTTTAATTACTAATCATTACTACTCGACACTCACGAGCACATAAGTTGTAATCACATAAACACATAAGTGTTTTATTATTTCTTCCTTAAAACTCGATAAGAGTTTATCACCACTATCTTTTCAAAGGTTACTTCCTAAGGCTTTTCCCCCACCTAAGGTTCATAACCTAAGGCTTTAATATCAACCTGTGACACCCCTAAATCTAGGTACTTCATTCCCACAAGATTTGGTGCTCACTATCCATACATTTATACTATCTACCCAAATAAAGTAACATTTAAACCATAAATCCTCCCTTTAAATTGGGTTACATCATTCAATAAAAATATTCCCAGGTTATCTAACCTTAAACATCATTCAAGTGCAGAAATAAAATTATTACATCACATCATTAAGTAAAAGTCTATCATCAAATTAAAAGTCTAACATCATATCAATAAACAAAATTACAAGTCTTCATCACTTGTACATTTTTCCCTTTCCTTTGCTAGTTGAAGGTTGATCTACCTTCTCAACTTTAGCTGCAATGAGTATATAAATATGCAAGAGTGAGCAAAACAATTGCTCACTGGATATAACAATGAATCAACAGAATAATAATAATAATAACTGCCAACAATAAGTTTATCAAAACTGAATAGTACTCTAACGATGATAATCAGAAACTGGAATCCAAAATATGGAATATATATAACTGAGGGTCATAAGACCATGATCTATGTCCATAGTTGCGAGTAATCTTTCAACTCCAACTTTAACAGTCATAAGACTATAAGGACTCCTCGTACTTAGGGGGATCAGCCCTTCGTACAATATATTGTGCACAAATATTTCAACGCTAAGCGTAAATTACCCCTAATAATAGGGTTGTTCATCTCAGTATTTAGAATACAAGTCCGCACCAAAGTAAGTTTGGTTTGGATACATTTCAAGGGTAATTTAGAATTTAACGGATCAACTAAGGATTGGTTGAATACAATATTGATAACATCATGCTATGGAATAATCATAACTAAATCAACATTGAAAATTAAGATCATGCTTTAGGAATAAACTAACATCATAAACATCGAATAATTATAATATGCCTTGCTTGAACAATGATAAGCCAAGGTTATTTGGAACTGAGTACTAAGCATGCACAACAAATAGTACTTTAAACGATATAACTTGTTCAACATGAGTATATTAGAGTATATAAGCTTGCATGCTAGATAACAAGTTAAAGACAAGAATAACTTGTTCAATATCAGAATAAGATTTAGATTTAGAAATCATAAACAAACTAGATACAAGAACTTGCTCAACAATAAGAATAAACTTGCACAATGTAAAAAAAATAAGGTTTAGAAACTTGCTCAACGTAAATGTAGAGGTAGAAAACTTGCCTCGTGCGTAGGTTAAACAATCACTACTCACGTTCACCACAAGTCCTACACATATCATATGTATTGACAATACACATTAGCTACACTAACATTAGCTTCATGAGTAGCTTTCTTACTTTTAGTATAGCTACTAACTAAGTTTAAGTTTAAACAACATCACATCTTTTCATGAACATTACTTTTTTAGCTTTATTATAACTACTTAAGTGATCATGTCATTGCACCACATACACATTAACAACTTGATACAAAATCCTATTACATGTCCAACATGTTATCATTAGGTTATACTAATACACAAAGGATTGCACTTGCATTCACGCATCCTGACGCCCTCCGATTGGCTCCAAATGCACAATAATTTTAAAGATGGCCATTTTGACCCTTCATAACGATTTCAAATTGAAAACCTTAAAGAATAAACGTTATAGGCCTATTCGTCCTCGTTCCGAATCATCTTGAATCGCATTAATCGAAGTTCGTATGAAGACGTTATGCCCATTTTAGTAAACAATGTTCTGTCAGATTTTTTTTAACTTTGGCTTAGCAGAATACCCCCGCCAGGGCGGGGGTTTTTGTACTGGGGGGCCCGCCGGGCCGGGGGTCCCTTCTGCGTTTTGCGATTTTATGCTCTGTAACTCTACGGAAAGCCAAATTAGGCCTCCAAACTCCTTTCTAACAACCATACCAACCTATCTAAGGTGTAATAGGATTACAGAAACATAATCTAATATTTTCTAACGTATATCTAGCCATCTAAACAACATAAACATCCAAATTACAACCATTAATTTTCACTATTTTTGCTAAAACTTCACTTTTTTTGACATTTTCAGTGAAAATCATCACTGTGATTGTGTTTTTCAACCAAAATAGTTAATTCAAAGTACCTTATTTATGTTTATTCATCATCTTTCAAATTCAATAGTCAATTTATAAATTAAATAACTAATTAAACCTTAATTTAACTTTAAACTAAGCCATATTCATATATATTCATTCATATAAACTCACCTTTGTAATATGGTTTTCTTCACAAATTACATACATAACATGAATTCATTGACTATACTCATATACAAACTCATGAAAACAGTTTCACAACAACTAATTTATCATATAAAACTATATATAACAAATAATTCAACCTCTACAAAAATTTTACAGAGTTTTGGAAGAGAAAACTAAAACTTTAAAAATAAAAGAATTAAGATGATACCTTAGTTTTAGAAGATAATAACTTTCCTTTGATCAAAAATCTTCTTTTCCCCAATTCGTCTCTCAAAGCTTCTCTAGAATTCTCTCAATTTTCTTCTTTTCTTCTTTTTCTTCTTATGAGTCTTTCTTCTCTATTCTAACTTACGTACTAAAATATAACGTATAATAATAATATAGGTATTAAGTATATAATATAATTATAACTTTAACTGACATCAGTTATAATTTTATTTGAAAATCAAAAGCCATAAGGCTTGTTTGGCTAGCTAACTAAAAATAACCCATTAAATCTTACACCTTGTTTGGTGAACATATTTAAATTAAAGACTTAATATGCATTAAGCCTTGTTTGACAAAACTGAATTAAACTCCTTTAATTTATTTTAATAACTCCTTTATAGTAAGGTTATTTGTCACACTTTTATTTAATTAAATTTTTAATAATCAATTTAAGTAATTCTAATAACAATTTATTAAATTACTTTTACACATAAATCAATACAACATAATTATAATTTTATTTATAATTATAACTTTATTTAATCAACTAACACATCATTTTAATTACAAATTCAAATTAAAATATAATAGTTCATTTAATCATTATAACTCTCTAATTTAATTATTAAATTAAATTAGTATATTATCTCATAACAATTAATTTTCTTAACTCCTTAATTATTTACTTAACAAATAATTCACCAAAGTAAATCAAATCAATTTAAACAAATATCTATTAAACGATAAACATATCCATTAAATATTTATATAGTTCAATAAATATTTAAAATTATAATTTAAAATTCTGAATTGTTACAGAAAACGATAGAAATATCTTTTTATGAAAATAACGACTAATGTTTTACCGTTAACTATTGAAATACCCGGTGATAAAAGTACAGTACAATATGCATGGTTGCATAGTAGCACACAATATTGATTATTGATGCTTACGTGAGAAGTCACTTAGTTTTATTTAATTATTGTTACAGTAATTGTTGCATAGTATCTCACGTTATTTGATTCAATTATTGTTACAATATTTTATATTATTAAATCAATAATTGAGATGACAAGTTATTTATATTATTATTTACATTGTTGATAATGTCTAGAAAATTCTGTTGAGGAAAGGGGTTTAGTCACCTAATTACGCGACAATAGGGAGAAATCCTTATCAAAATGCCCCCTTTTTCCTGGGAATAATATGGTTGTTAATATTTCAAGTTATATTATTGATGAATAAATGTTGTTAAAAATATTGAGGAGATTTTTCATGAAGTATTTGTTGTAAGTTTGGCGTATTATTTGGACCCACACTCACTCATTTTTAAAAATAATCGGAACAAAGTTATAAAGTATATATATATATACATATTATATATATATATATATATATATTATTTTATTTTCTTATATAAAATAGAATATATTATATTTTATTGTTTGCATAGTACTACATAGTGCTGCATAGTAAAATCAAAAAAAATTAAATGAATTCGGCCGAAGAAGAGCCCGTGATTTTCCTTACTGTTCACTTGTGAATTTCTAAATTCAAATAGTATCCTTCCATTCTCCTATAAATAGGATGCTTAGTTTAGAATTGAAAAGCACACCAGAATCAGAGAATTCTTCTTCTATAATATTGAGAGTATTTCTTTCGAGTTTTAGGAAGCTTTGAGTATAGAAAATAGTGAAAGTTTTCTTCAAGAATATCCCCGCTATACCAGTTAGAATACTCTTCTTTTTAAGGTAAGGGATATTATTTTTGTTCAATATTTGTAAGATATAATATTTTCTTCCATACTCTGTAGTACATAAGTAATATTATTTTGTTTCATATTCTGAATTCTACACTCATTTTGTTAAGTTTTGGCTTCTATACTCCATGAATTTAGTATAATATCCTTAAAATTTGCGCTTCATCAAGTATATTTTCATGGAAATATTATTCTGATCATTCTTGATAAATTTTAATCTTTTCATGTCGGGATACTATTCGCGGGGTACTATTCTAAAATTACTATTCACGGGATACTATTCACTCGAATACTATTCACCCAGGATACTATTCATGACAAAAATTGATTCCTTTTCGGTCCAAATCATTTTTGATACAATATAAATCTTGAATTTTACTCCACAAAGCAGTATCATGTTGACAATTTGGACATTATTGAGTTCTAGATAAATTAAATTATAAATCTTTAAAAAATTTATCCTTTGATTTCTTTTAATTAATTTCTTATATCATTGTCATCATCCTCATCCTTATATTATGATGAAAGTCATCTTTGGCCCGTAGTGCATAGATGGACTGTTGATTGGTATGATTATGACCAGGGATTATTTGGTATAATCATGACCATAATGTTACAAATGATGTGGTAAAAGTCCTCATTGGCCCGTAGTGCATTGATGGACAGTTGTTGGCATGATCATGACCATTGGTGAAAACACGAATATCCTTAGCCCGTAGTGCGTGGATAATTCGTGGTTGTGATACTAATGAATATCCTTGGCCAATAGTGCATGGATAATTCAATGATGTGGATTATTTATTAAGCTGAGTCTCAGCGATAAAATTGATGATAAACTTTCTAAATTATAGAAGATAGTAGATATCATGCTCTACTTGACTCTTCTAATGGATTTCTTATTTCGCTGCAGTTAATCTTGATGTTTATTATATTTTATCATTTTAACATTGTTGAAGGCTAACGATAATTTATTCTGCATTATCTTAGTCATAATATTTCTTACTGGGCTACTTGAGCTCACCCTTTGCTTTCATTGTTTTCTTCAGGAAATGAGAACGTAGCCGATACTAGTCGGGGAACGGAGTGATGGTCCGTGTTGGTGGCTGTAGTAGTCCTCACTATTCTATGAAATAGTGTAATAATAATTGTAATAATGACTCCATTTGAGTTTGGATATTGTCTAGAAGACAATATTCGTGTTAAAACTCTCACCTATGTTTTGTCATATTTTACACGACAGCTGTATAATTAAGTTTGTATTTGAATTCTATACCATGTATTTGGCAACTCAGAATGGGCGATGTATACCTATTTTGGGGGCGTCACAACTGCTATAATTTCCCTCCATCTTTATGGTCATGAAGGAAATGTATTTCCACTCTCAAGTTATACGGTGTCATCGTCTGTCATTTACAGGTCATCGTTGTCAATCATATTTTGGATAAGATGACGAAGTGCCTAACATTCTTCAATGTTGTGACCACGAAAATGGGAGTGGTATTGACAGACTCCAGTAGCATCAAATCTTTTTGAGTGCAGATTGACTGGAGGTAAAAGTGCTGTGATCTTTCCCTCATTGATCAGCATCTGCAAGATTTCCTCAATCGGTTGGCCTAAATAGCTGAACTCCCTTTTGATGGCAAAGTCCTGACGGTCTTGGGCTCTTACTTTTCTTGTAATCTTTTCCTCCAAGGTTTTACTCTCTTGGGTCTGTGGTGGAGTCTTTTTAATAAGGGAGAGGAGACTTGCATGCTCCTGACTGAACAACTATCGTGTGACTTGGTGTTGATGTATTACCAGTTCTGCCAGTTGATTAACCAGTTCATCAATAGATTTTAACTCTTGTTCCATCATGAACTGGAACTATGAATAATCCCACTTATCGAAATTATCTTTACTGGTTTGGGGAGAACCACCAACGTATTTCAGGTACTTGGAGCTCTCTCCACTGCCTCTATTGATCATGTTAACATCCTCTTCCCTGTTTAGAGGGAGAGGGTTATCTTGAACGTGTGGTTATTTGGGCATTGTTACCATAATTTCACCACTGTCTATTAAGTCCTGGATCTTATGCTTGACGGCCCAACAATCCTGAATGTCATGGCCTGGAGCTCCAGAATGGTAAGCACACTTCTTTCTTATATTGAAGCCCTTTCCACTTGGATTGGCTGGTGGAAGGAGATGAGTGATTTTGTTCTGAGCTGTCAGAAGTTTGAAGATGTTTTCCAGTGAGTCCCCTAAGGGTGTGAACACTCTTGAACGTCTAAACTCTCCACTCTTTTGTAAGGGAGGATTTGAGAACTGTGCTTGAAAAGGGGAATAGTTTCTCCTTTTAATAGGCAAGTTCTGATTGCCTTTTTGAGTTTGTCCTTGCAGTATCAAGGAGACATCCTCTTCTTTCTTTTTATGGAGCCTCCGGGGGTTGTTCCCATAACTTCCAGATTGGATATGCTTAGCTACAGTTTTTAAAGTGGCGAGGTCTTGAATCATCCCATATTTTAACCCCATTTTTGCCATTTATCCATGCTTAATCATTTCTGAGAATGGTTTTCCTATTCCAGCTAGGACCCTATCATAAAATGGAGCTTCTTAAATATCTATGAAGGTCATCACCATCTCAGTCTCTGTCATGGATGGAATTACTTAAGCAGTCAGACGCCTCCATCTTTGGGCATACTCTCTGAATGACTCATTGACTTGCTTCTTGACTTTGGTAATTTGATACCTGTCTGGAGCTATCTGAGTTTGAAAGCTTTATTGACTGAGGAAAGCATGGGCTAAATCCTCTTAGTTGTGAATTTTGGAGTTATCCAATCTAGTGTACCATGCTCTGGCTTCTCCAGTTAGACTTTTCTAAAATAGCTGCATTCTCATCTTTTCATTCTCAGCGTAGAATCTGAGCTATCAAATGAACACTTTTAAGTGGGTGTAAGGATCTCCCATTCCATCATATTTCTCGAAATCTGGAGTCTTGAAGTTCTCTGGATAATGAACACCGGGGAAGATGCAAAGGTCTGAATAGGAAACACTTATGTGCATTACAATCCCTTTGATGGACCGAATGGTCTCTTACATTTATAGAACCTTCTTCCAAATATCACCGGTGTCTTGATCTTCTTTAAGATAGGTGATTTCAGGGGTTTTGTTGGACTTCTCAATCTGAGACTCAGGTATTAGGACTTCTCTGTTCGGATCCTGGATTCCTCCTTGTGCAGAGGATTCTGTTTGGATGGGTATTTGTGGACCCTGAGTTGATTTGTGTAGTTCAATCAGGAGAACAACCAACTCTATTGTTTGATTCCTTAATCCTTCGAACTCCTTGCGAAAAACAAGAGTAGGATCAGGTGAGGCACTTGTAGTCATGTCTGACTGTGGGCTTAGTGCCTTTTTGGACTTTGAATAGGTAACGGGACCAATCGTTTCCCTATAAAAAGACTATGTAGTTTAGTTTGGGAAAACAGGGAAATGCTATGCAATGTGTCTGTTTTTCTAGAAGTGTTTTAATGTTCTCCTGCAAAATGGATGTCAGTCATTTTGATGAAAGGATAGCATGGCAGGTCTTGATATGAAAAAGGAATACATATTTACATACGCCTTTATATTTTCCATTACATTGCGATTGACATGGAAATGAAATTACAAGTAATTGAAATTACAGGTAATTAAAAGGGGAGAGTATTAAGAGACTTCCCTTCGCATTAGGTTTATCAGAGGCTGACCTATCTTAGGCTACTTTCGCAGCTTTTCGACATGAAGGTTCCCAGATCATCGTAATTTACTAGATGGGAAGTTAATCTGATCTTTCAACTGGAGCGAATCTGGGTGGTGCCTTTTCCGAGCCTCGTAGAATTAGTCTCCCTTGAGTCTAGTAATCAACCACCGATGGGTTAGCCTCCTGGTGGAGGAATCACACAACATACATTCACATACATCGCGTCTCACCGTATGGAAATGATGACATGTGCGAAGCATGAAAGTGCGGTAAATAAAGCATTAGTACACATCCATTCAATGTAAATGCAGTATTCACACAGAAGCAGATAAAAGTTTTTGAAAATCTTGAATAGCGGCTTAAGCCCTCTTACTAGAGTCCTCAGCAGAGTCGTCACCTGTCGACGTCGAGATTTTTATTTGTCCCTTTTTGTTCTTATCTTTTGGTGTTCTCATTTTAAATGAGTTTTGTTTGAAAAAACAAGTTTGAAAAGGTCCGACATGTATATGTCGATGATTTGACTGTTAGAGTCACCCGTTGGTAATTTTAAATGGTTTCACCAACTTAACCGAGAAAAGGTTTGCACAAAGACCCAATGGTTTGACACTGTTTAACTGGTCTTGGAAACCAAGATTCGTTATGGTCCAGGGGCTTGATTAAGCGGAGGGAAGGTGTTAGGCACCCCCCGACTTCTGTGATAACACGGTTACCGCTTAAACTTTTATGTGTGTGTGTGTGTTAGGTCTATGTGCAATTATCTGGAAGTAGTGCTATGCCTCGTTTGCACCTATATACAAAGGGTTTGACTTTTGAATAAAATTTTAATTTTAATAAGATATAGCAGTGAAGTTTTGAAAAATAGGTTTTTCAAACCCTTATGCTCGATAGTAATTGAGGCATTTGATACTTCTATTTTATTATGTTCAGCTTGATTGCTTTTATTTTTGAGATGCGAGGCATCTTCGAGAAAATAAGATACATAGCAGTGCTGAACTCCTTGTGGTCATGATAGCCATCTAAGGATATCCAGACACCCTAAATAATTTATAAGCTGGCTGCAGCTAAGAAATGTCCATCATGGGAATCGAATCTAAATTCAGAGGCTAAATCTGTGATCACATGATTCCTAGACTAACATGAAAGAGCAGTATATACAAAAGCTAGAAAAAAAAACTAGATTTGAGTAAATCTAAACCATTCTAGCTTCAACGGTTTCAGTTTAGTCATTTTTGAACCGTTAAAAGTTAGAAGTAGCCAGATTTAGGCAAATCTAGCCTGCAGGCTGAAAGATTACATATCTACATTATGAAAGTAGTTAAAGCAGATATTTGTATAAAAGCGGTAAATATATATATATATATATATGTGTGTGTGTGTGTGTGTGTGTGTGTGTGTGTGTGTGTGTGTGTGTGTGTGTGTGTGTGTTAACTCAGAATTGACCCGTTCTCAAGTTGTTTTCTAGCTTTCACAACACACTTTAAATCCCATCGGACAGAATTTCATTTTGGACATTTTAACTAAATGTTTAAACAACTCAAAAATACCATGTCACGTAGTTTTTCATACTTAACGTTTGTAACATTTAATTTTCATTTCTTCGTAACTTTCACATCTGAAGCAGGAACAAGGTTGTTCTCGAGTCCACGACTTCCTATTCTTGTGAATTACTCAATTCTTTAGAAATTTCAATCCTCAGAATTGACTAACTACAATTGAAAATCATTTTAACTTACGTTTTCATTACTTGATATACTATACTAAAATTTTCACCATAACTTCGTTCTAGCATATTTTTACTCCGTTCCAAAGGAACCTTTTTCATAATTCTTACACTAACATATGATGATTTTTAATTTATCCATCAACTACACAAATATGGTGGTTTTAAACTTTTCCACCAATAACTTTTAACATAGTTTCCTACGTTCTTTTTTTTACGAGTATAATTTTACTTAGCATGCATAATTTAGGGATTTCAATCCACTAAATCATCTTTATTCCAGCAGTTTACAAATGATTTATCGTGAATGACCTAACCAACCACCAACATGTACTTCATTTCAATTCTAAAAATCCATTAAAGACTTGAGATGAAGATGTTAGATAGGTTTATGATGAAATACCTCATGTGTTCTTAATTAGATGACGATCTTGATTAGTTGCAAGCCTTTCTTCCTTGATTTTCCAAGATTTTTCTCACTTCTATCTCAATATTTTCTTCTTTAAATGTGTTAGATGATTTGTGAAGAAAAACTAACAAATCATCTTCTATTTATAGGAAAGTCAAGAGTTGGGATATTTAGGTCATTAAAACACTTATATTAGGTTACTAACTAATCACTTAACTTAAGGTCTCTTATGTTCAACTCCCTTAAGTTTCATTTCTTACTAACCATCCCCTCCTCCACCTCCTTAATATTTGTACCAAGGTTAAGTTAATTGGTGAGTCACCTTAAGACTTTGTCAACTGGAAATTCTTGGCCAGAAAATAATTTACAAGTGGAAGGATATTTTGCAAGGAGCAAACCTCCTTTGACCATGAGGTGGGAGTCCATGTGCCCCTTGGGGATCCCACATGGGCTTGGTTCGTCCTTTTTACCCACTCATTAACCCATTAGTTCGAGCCATGATTTTAGATCTTTGTTTAGGCTTGAGTTTAATTCACCTTGGGTTTTATATTGGACTTGATTTAATATCTCTTTGGGGCCTTGAATTAAATTCCATTAGGCCTCTTACACTTTCCAACTTAGGCTTCTTTAAATTAAAGTCCATTAGTTAAATAACCCATGTTGACTTTAGTTGGCTTTTGTTGACTTTGACTTTTTGTATTTCTTTTATATAATCTTCGTATTATTTTTCGTACTGTAATAGTATAATTGTAGCATCCCCAAATTTGGATACTTTTTACCTCAGACCTAGTATGTTATGATTCATCATTTTTATAACTATTGTGGAAGATATAAACATAAACTGTTTATACAATAAACATTTACACAAAATCCCCAAGGTCTGTAACCTTAACTTAATACTTACCTTCAACATCTTAAAAGATTTACAATGTAATTTGCATCAAATAATTTTATAATTTTAACTGCATAACAGTCCAATTCTGGAATTTTCCTTTGCCTTTGTCTTTATTCAAGCCTCCGTCTTAATCTGAAAATTTTATCATGATATAGCAAGGGTGAGCAACAATTTTACTCAGCAAGTTTAAGTATAATGAAGATATATCATGATTAAAAAGGAATAAGCTGTCAAACTTTCAACAATATAATGATTGTGAAAGAGCATGAATCAATTTCAATGATTGAATGACTAAACCAACAATATTGAGTGGTCAACAATGAACATGAACAAATTTAACTGAACCATATGGTAATGAAGGTGATCAACCTTTCATACCTGATGAACATTTACAACATGCATAATGTGGGAATCAATAATTATAGATGTGGTAAACTCAACAATGATTAACCACGAACATGCTTTGAATAACAACTCAAGTTTGAGTTAGGAAACTTGGATGTACCGTCGATTACCTCTAAATAGTCTAATTTAATCTATTATTAAAGACATATCATTTATAAGATTGATCTTTCAATCAGTATAACACATCATGCCTCGTAATACTATTACTTGATTAAAAATTTAGCTAACATTAAGTGTAAGACCCCGAATTTTATAAAATGAAAGTATTCAATTTTCTTATAATTATTATTTTATTTCGTAAATGGTTAAATTGATAAAGGTTAAAGTTAAGGGTGATATGTGAAAATTTTGCAAAATAAGTAAGTTGTCATAAAATATTCGATTGGTCGGGGAATATTCGTTTTAACAGGGAATATTAGTATGACAACACAATCATTGGTGGACCCCACAACGGAAGTATTGTCGTAATTAGAAAACGACAGAATTATCTTTTTATAAAAATAACGATGAAAGTGTTACCGTTAAAACTGTTGAACTACCCGGTAGTAAAAGTATAATAATACGCGTGGTTGCATAGTAGCACACGATATTGATTATTGATGCTTACGTAAGAAGTCACTTAGTTATACTCAATTATTACTACGAATTAATTCTGCATCATATCTCTTATATTATTGATTCAATTATTGTCACGAGATTATCATAGATAATATGTTATATTATTAAATCAATAATTGAGATGACAAATGTGACACGCCCAAACCCGGGTACTTCATTCCCACAGGATTTGGTGTTCACTTAATAAAATATTCATATCTAACTACCCAATCACAATCTAATTGAATAATAAAAACCTTCCCCATTAAAGGGTTACATAAAAAAAATCTCCCAGGTTGTCTAACCTTTAAATACAATCATTCAAATGCGGAAAATAAATAAACTTCATTACAACCATTCAATTAAAACTGATAATAAAATATCATCATAATACAAATCTTCAATACTTGTTCATCTTTCCTTTTCCCTTACTGGTGCTAGGTACATCAACCTTCTCATCTTTAACTGTAATAGTTATATAAGCAAGAGTGAGCAAACAAAGCTCACTTGAAACAACAATGAATGAAAATCTTTACAACAACTGTCAAATAAGAGGCTCGAAAGAATTAAACAATATGATTTATCAACATTACAAGTATATAATCGAAAGTGTCCTAAGACCACGAACTATAATAAAGTAGTTATAAGTAATTTTTCAACTTAAACTTTAACAGTCATAAGACTATAGGGACTCCTCGTACCTAGGGGGATCAGCCCTTCGTATAATGTATTGTGCACAAACATTTCAACGCTAAGCATAAAATAGCCCTAATAATAGGGTTGTTCATCTCAGTATTTAGAGTACAAGTCCGTACCAAAGTGAGTTTGGTTTGGATACATTTCAAGGTAATTTGGAATTCGACAAACACCAACTAAGGATTAGTTGAATAAAATCAATAATATTACATTATGGAATAATCATAACTGAATCGACATGGTAAATTAAAAGCATGCTTTAGGAATAATCTAATAGCATACATCTTGAATAACTATAACACACCTTGCTTGAACAATATTAAGCCAAGATTATTTAGAATTGTATACTAAGCATGCATAGAAATTTGAACGATAAAATTGTTCAACATTAGTATATATAAATTTGCATGCTAAACAACAAGTTAAATACAATAATAACTTGCTCAATATCAAAAATTAAAGTTTAGAAACCTTGCATCATTATATTGTAATCGAATTGGAAATAATAATTGGCTCAACAAGATAATAGATTAGAGAACTTGCCTTGCTCATAGGCTAAACCAAACAATTCGAATCACAATATCATATATACATATGTCATCATGACATAGTTAGTCACTACCACTTTACAAACATAACTAAGTACATTCATCATATAGGGTTTGATTTTCAATCATATAATCAAGTTACAAACAAGTTAATTGTTAATAACATGCTCATTCATTGGTATAGAAATACTGAAATAAGAATTTAACAGTCCGATTATTCACATAACAATTCCTTCAGATTTTGAGTACAAAAAGTACACTGTCAGACCATTATGCCAACTCGCCTGCAAGCGCCAGAATTAACTTATGAGGTAGTCTTTCTTGCAACGTGGCACCCGATCTCTGCAGTTGCGAAAGTTATCTTTGTAAAAATGCAGGCTACTTATGCAATTGCGAACTTCAATGGACAACTTTCAAGAATAAAGATGAACAAAAGCCAATTTTGGCCTACAAGCTACTTTCTAACAGCCTAATTAACATGTAATTCATATAGAGACTTCATATAAACATAATTCATAGACTCTTAACATGTTTCTACCTATAAAATAACATAAACAACAAATTTAAAACATCCAATTTCACTATTTTTTGATAAAAACTCATTTTTTGATGTTTTTAATAAAAATCAACACTGTGATTTTGTTTTTCAACCAAAACAGTTAATTCAAAGCACTTAATCCATGTTTATACATACTCTTTTAAATTTAATAGTCAATTTATCAATTAAACAACTAGTTAAACCTTAATTTCTACCTTAAACTAAACCATATTCATATATATTCACATAAACTCTCTATAAAATAGTTTTTTCTTCATAAACCACATACATAACATCAATTCATTGACTATACTCATATATAACCTATGAAAATAGTTTTACAACACTAGTTTATCATATAAAGACATATACAATCAAACAATTTATCCTTTCACAAGAATTTTACAGAGAATTAGGGAAGAAAAAACTAAAATTTTAAAAGCTTAAAAGGGTAGGATGATACCTTGTTTGTAGAAGATGATGGCTATCCTTTTGATTATCAAGCTTCTTCTCCCCAATTCCTTTCTCATATTCTCTAACCTTCCTTCCTCTCTTCTTTTCTATCTATAAACTCTCTTCTTCTCTTCTACTGAGTTCTTTCTTCCTAACTCTAACTACGTACTAACAATATAACATATACTAATAATATAGGTATTAAATATATAATATAATTCTAACTTTAACTAACATCAGTTATATTTTATTTGAAAAATCAAAAGCCATAAGGCTTGTTTGGCTAACCACTAACAAAAATAATCAATTAATCCTTATGCCTTGTTTGGTAAAACACAATTAGATTAAAGACTTAATAGGCGTTAGGCCTTGTTTGTAAGCCAATTAAACTCCTTTAAGTTTTTTAATAACTCCTTTATAAAAGGTTATTTGTCACACTTTTATTTAATTAAATTAATTCTAATAACAATTTATTAAATTACTTTAACACATAAATCAATACCACCAAATAATAATTTTATATATAATTATAACTTTATTTAATGAACTAACACATCTTTTAATTACAAAATCAAATTAAAATATAATAATTCATTTAATCAAAACTCTCTAATTTAATAATTAAATTAAATTAGAATAAAATAATTAATTTTCCTAATTATTTATTTAACAAATAATTAACCAAATCGAATCAAATTTGAATAATTACAAATTCAACCATAAACACATCCATTAAATACTTATATAATTCAACAAATATTTAATATAACAATTAAAAATTCTGGAATGTTACAACAAAGTTATTCATATTATTATTTGCAATATTGACAATGTCTAGAAGTTCTGTCAAGGAGAGGTTTGGTCACCTAATTGTGCGCCAATAAGGAGAAATCCTTATCGGAAAGCCCCATCTTTCCTGGGAACGACCTGGTTGTTAAATATTGTGAGTTATAATATTAATGATGAATAAGTTTATGTTGATTAAAGATGAAATTGATAGTTCCATTGTGTTGGGATTATTAGTGTTAGTGGAAATCAATATTTATTTCGATAATAATTGATGTCTAGAGGTTATATTGACCAATCGGGTAATTAACAGAATAAATGAGCAATTAATTGCTATTAATTCACATGCTTATAACTATGTGTTCACATGTGTGTACTATTGATTCACATTATTTATTATTAGGGGAGTTGGTTCAAGATTGATAATACTTGCATGACTAAATTAAAAATGGAGGTGTAGATGAAGGTACTATAATATAATTAGTTTTTTCACATGATTATACTATTGAGTCACATGAATGAACTATTAATTCACAAGATTAACTATTAGGGGAGGTGGTGCAAGTTTGATAATAGTTGCAAGACTAACTTAAAAATGAAGAAAAAGAGGAAGGTATTATACTATAATATTTTGAGCCACAAAATGTGCAATTATTGAAACTATATTTTCCTATAAATAGAAGCTCATTCTTCCTTCATTTCTCACTAATTCACTATGTTTCACAAGAGCAATTATTATAGAGAGAAATTATAGAGAGAAAGAAAAAGAGAAGTCTGCTACCTCACTATTCCAGTATCTAGTTTTCTTCTAAGGTAAGGGGTATTATTTCTTTCGTATTCATGAAGAGAATTATTTTCTTTCAATACTGTAAGAAACATTATTCCATTCTTTATTATTTTGTTGGAATAACTTTGTCTCACGCGGATTCTGCGCATGCATGGTGAATTCTTACATTATTCCATTCTTTATTATTACATTGGAATAACTTTGCTCTGCCGACTACCACATGTAGGGGTGAATTCTTACATTATTCCATTCTTTATTATTCTGTTGGAATAACCATCGTCTCACGGACTCTCGCATGCATGGTGAATTCTTACATTATTCCATTCTTTATTATTTTGTTGGAATAACTTTGTCTACGCGGACTCTGCATGCATGGTGAGTTATTATGTTATTCCATTCTTTATTATTCTGTTGGAAAAACATCGCTCACGCTATGGACTCTCCGCATGCATGGTGAATTCTTCATTATTCCATTCTTTATTATTTTCTTGGAATAACTTTGTCTAAGCGGACTACTGCATGCATGCATGGTGAATTCTTCATTATTCCATTCTTTATTATTACATTTGGAATAACTTTTGCTTCTGGGACTACCACATGCATGGTGAATGACTCTTCATATTCATTCCTTATTAAATTGTGGAAATGATCTGTCTACGTGGATTACCGCATGGTGGGTGAAAATCCATTTGCAGTTTCATATATTCTATTATACTCATTTGGTTAACGTTTTGGCTTCTATACTCCATGACATTAGTAGAATATCCTTGATATTTGCGCTTCATCCAGTATCTTTTCATGGAAATATTCTTCTGAGCATTCTTGAATTTTACTCCACAAAGTAGTATCATGTTGACCATTTGAACATTATTGAATTCTGGATAAATTAAATTATAAATCTTTAAAATTTATCCTTGAACTTGTTTTATTAAATTATTATGTCATGGTCAACATCCTCACGCTTATATTGTGATGAAAGTCATCTTTGGCTTACGTGCATAGATGGACTTGGTATGATTATGACCAGGAATTATTCGGTATAATCATGACCGTAATGTAACGATGTGGTAAAAGTCCTCATTGGCCTATAATTCATTGATGGACAGTTGTTGGTATGATTATGACTAGGGATTATTCGGTATAATCATGACCATTGATGATTACATGAATATCCTTGGCCGTGGTGCAGGGATGATTCGAAGATATGGTTTATTTATTAAGTTGAGTCTCAGCGATAAAATTGATGAAAAACTTTTTAAATCCTAGATGATAGTAGATTTTATGCTCTACTTGACTCTTCTAATGGATTGCTTATTTCATTGCGATTTGTTGATCTAACACTTGTTGTCTATTGTATTCTATCGGTTGTTATCTTCGTTGAAGGCTAAGGATAATTTATTCGCATTATCTTAGTCATAATATTTCTTCTTGGGCTAGTTGAGCTCACCCTTTGCTTTCATTGTTCTCTTCTTGAAAACGAAAATATATAAGGACTAGTCGGGGAACGGAGTGACGGTCGAGATAATAGCATTAGTAGTCCTCACTATTACATTAAATAGTGTGATAATAAATGTAATGAGGACTCCATTTGAGTTTGAATCATTATCTCAGAAGACAATATTATTAGTATTAAAACTCTTAGTTTATGTTTTGTCGTATTTTACCGCGGTTGTATTATTAAGTTGTATTTGAATTTTGTACCATGTATTTGGCGACTCAAGATGGGTTATGTATACCTATTTTGGGGGCGTCAACAGTTGGTATCAAAGCTTAGGGATATGATCCCTGGCTGAGATGTGAGACAAGATCTAGGAAGGGAGAGACGGGGAATTCCTTCGCTAGTATGACCTACCTAAGTTTATTTAGTATTTAATTGGTCGGTTAGAGTATAGGGATAATATGTGGCATGTCAATTAACCCTTGTTTTGTGATAGTATTTGAAAATGGCATCCGAAAATGTTGAGATAAGCAATGAAGCACATGAGACTGTTGAGTCACCAACGATCAATATTCAGGATAATGTGCAACAGGAAGACAATAATCCTCAGGTAAACAATAACACTGATGAAATGATGAACGATGGGATGTTCAAAGGCTTTATGCAATTCATGCAACATCAGGCGAGAGAGACTCCTGTTCAAAATGCAGGTGCAAACAATGGCAACCCATAGCTGGGACCGCCGGAGTTTTTGAGACAGCCAGAACCACTTAAGGCGGAGACGTGGTTAAAGCAGATCACCAAGATATTTGATGTCTTGGGATGCTCCGAGGAGAAAAAGGTTCCCTTTGCCACCTTTATATTGCGTGAAGAGGTAGATTATTGGTGGGAATCTGTAAAATGTACCCAGCCTGATGCATTCAAGATGTCTTGGGAGAAGTTCCAAGAGCTGTTTAATGACAAGTACTTTCCCAAAAGTATTCATCACTTGAAGGAGGTGGTGTTTATCAAGTTAGAGCAAAACAATATGATTGTATCGCAATACGAGGCTAAATTTGCGGAGTTATCCCGGTTTGCATCCCATTTGGTCGATAATGAGGAGGGAATGACGTGAATGTTTCTAAGAGGTTTGAAATCTGAAATACGTCAATACCTCATTTCTCACAAATTGTGTTTGTATTCAGATGTAATGAATAGGGCTCAGTTATTGGAGCGTGATAATGAGCCAGCCCAACCAAAGGATAACGAGCAACAACACAATAATAATCGTACCTGTGGCAACTGTGACGCCCCCAAAATAGGTATACATCACCCATCTTGAGTCGCCAAATACATGGTACATAAATCAAATACAAACTTAATTATACAACAGTCGTGTACAATATGACAAAACATAGTTGAGAGTTTAAACAAGAATATTGCCTTCTAGACAATATCCACTTTGAATGGAGTCCTCATTACAATTATTATCACACTATTTCATAGAATAGTGAGGACTACTAAAGCCACTTATCCTGGACCATCACTCCATTTTCCGACTCGTCCCAGCTATATTCTCATTTCCTGAAGAGAACAATGAAAGAAAAGGGTGAGCTCAACTAGCCCAGTAAGAAATATTATGACTAAGATAATGCAGAATAAATTATCCTTAGCCTTCAACAGTATAACAACTGATAGAATACAATAGACAACAAGTTTTAGATCAACAACTGCAGCGGAATAAACAATCCATTAGAAGAGTCAAGTAGAGCATAAAATCTACTATCTTCTATGATTTAAAAAGTTTTTCATCAACTTTATCGCTGAGACTCAGCTTAATAAATAAACCACATCATCGAATCATCCCTGCACTACGGGCAAAGGATATTCATATAATCATCAGTGGTCATGACTATACCGAATAATCCTTGGTGATAATCATACCCATAACTGTCCATCAATGCACTACAGGCCAATGAGGACTTTTACCACATCATTCGTTACATTACGGTCATGATTATACCGAATAATCCCTGGTCATAATCATACCAAGTCCATCTATGCACGTAAGCCAAAGATGACTTTCATCACAATATAAGCATGAGGATGATGACAATGACATAATAATTCAATAAAACAAGTCCAAGGATAAATTTTAAAGATTTATAATTTAATTTATTCAGAAATTAATAACGTCCAAATTGTCAACATGATACTGCTTTGTGGAGTAAAATTCAAGAATGCTCAGAAGAATATTTTCATGAAAATCTATCGCACGGCGCAAATATCTAGGATATTCTACTAATTTCATGGAGTATAGAAGCCAAAACTTTAACCAACTGAGTATAATAGAATATATGAAACTGCAAATGGATTTTTGCCCGCCATGCGGTAATCAACGTAGACAGATCATTTCCATAATTTAATAAGGAATGAATACGAAGGATCATTCACCATGCATGTGGTAATCCACATTGATAGGTTATTCCAACAGAATAATAAAGAATGGAATAACAAAAGAATTCACCATGCATGTGATAGACCGCACATACAGGTTATTCCAACAGAATAATAAAGAATGGAATAACAGAAGACTTCACCTGGCATGCGATAGACCGCACAGACAGGTTATTCTGTTCACTAGGTATGCGATAGACCGCACAGACAGGTTATTCCAACAGAATAATAAATAATGGAATAACAGACTAATTCACCAGGCATGCGATAGACCGCACAGACAGGTTATTCCAACAGAATAATAAAGAATGGAATAACAAAAGAATTCACCAGGTATGCGATAGACTGCACAAACAGGTTATTCCAACAGAATAATAAAGAATGGTATAACAACCCTTACGAATATTGAAAGAAATAACTCTCTTCATGAATATGAAAGAAATAATACCCCTTACCTTAGAAGAAAATTGGATATCGGAATAGTGAGGTAGCAGACTTCTCTTCTTCTTTCTCTTTATAATTTCTCTCTATAATAATTGCTCTTGTGAGACTTAGTGAATTGGTGAAAAATAATGAAGGAATGAGCTTCTATTTATAGGAAAATATAGTTTCAATAATTGCACATTTTGGGGCTCGAAATATTACAGTATAATACCTCCCTCTTTTTTTCATTTTTAATTTAGTCCTGCAAGTATTATCAAACTTGCACCACCTCCCCTAATAGTAAATCATGTGAATCAATAGTAAATCATGTGACTCAATAATTCCAAACATGTGAAAAAAGAACAATTACAGTATAGTACCTTCATCTATACCTCCATTTTTAATTTAGTCATGCAAGTATTATCAATCTTGCACCAACTCCCTTAATAGTAAATCATGTGAATTAATAGTACACACATGTGAACACATAGTTATAAGCATGTGAATTAATAGCAATTAATTGCTCATTTATTCGGTTAATTACCCGATTGGTCAATATAACCTTCAGACATTAATTATTTTCGAAATAAATGTCGATTTCCACTAATACTAATAATTCCCACACAATGGAATTATAAATTTCAGCTGTAATCAACACGAACTTACTCATCATTAATATTATAACTCACAATATTTAACAATCAGGTCGTTCCTAGGAAAGATGGGGCTTTCCGATAAGGATTTCTCCTTATTGGCGCGCAATTAGGTGACCAAACCTCTCCTTGATGAACTTCTGAACATTGTCGATATTGCGAATAATAATATGAATAACTTTGCTTGTCTCAATTATTAATTTAATAATATATATTATGCGAGATGATATTGTGACAATAATTGAATCAATAATATAAGAGATATGATGCGACAATTCTTTGTAGCAATAATTGAGTATAACCGAGTGACTTCTTACGTAAGCATCAATAATCAATCTGGTAATGCTACTATACAACCACGCCAGCGTATTCTTTGTACTTTTACTCTTTGGGTAGTTCAACAGTTTTAACGGTAACACTCGCCGTTATTTTTAATAAAAGATAATTTTGTCGTTTTCTAACTATGACAATACCTCCGTTGTGGGGTCCACCAATGATTGTGTCGTTGTACGAATATTCCCCGACAAAAAGAATATTCCCCGACCAAACGAATATTTTATAACAACTTACTTACTTTGCAAAAAAATTTCACATATCACCCTTAACTTTAACCTTTTATCAATTTAACCATTTACGAAATAAAATAATAATTATAATAAAATTAAATACTTTCATTTCATAAAATTCGGGGTCTTACAACAACGGCCATCGGAACAATGATAACCATCGTGGGGGAAATTATCATGCTAAGAATGGTAACCACTTCGGTGGTAATCATGGCCATGATAATAGGAGTGGAAATTTCAAGAAGAGAAGGTTCAACAACGATGGAAAGACAACAGCACCAACACCCGTTTTCAAGGAAGGAGAACGACCACCAATTGTATGCTTCAAATGCGGAGGGAGGACATATCGGTCAAAGCTGCGTGATGCGATCCAAAGCATGTTACAATTGTGGAAAAAGAAGGTCACCTAACTTGATTTTGTCGTGCACCAAAGTCAAGTCCACCGGGACGGTGGCACCAAAGCGATATCTGACAAAACAAAGTCGGTGGTTTTCGGGAAGAAGCGTTTTTGTGACTTCTCAAAAAGCGAGTAACCCGAACGAATTTAGCACAAGTTAGTTAATTATAAATTCTTGTGAAGTCTATACCTTATTAGATACCGGTTCTACCCATTCTTTTATCTCTCTTGCTTGCGCTCAACGTTTAAATTTGACTCCGGAGAAATTAGACTTTGACTTACGATTGAAACTCCGTTAGGAGAAACCTTCGTTACCTCTACTGTTTATAAATCTTATTTGATTCAAATCGATACCCTCACGTTACCTGTCGATCTTATCTCTTTGAAAATACTTGCCTTTGATGTGATTTTAGGAATCAATTGGTTAATTACTCATCATCTCAAAATTGATTATTTTCGTAAGGTTGTTAGCTTTTATATTCCTAACCAACCTGTTATGCGAATTCAAGCAACCAAACCACTAAAGTCAATCACTGTCATATCAAGCAATAAGTAAAGAGCCCCAATTCTTTCGTTGTTGACTTCCTTGTGTGGAATGCACCGAAATCGAACTTTCCGTAGGGGACGTTGTGAATAACGGTGGGAAGTTGATAGGTATCAATGTGACGTAATATCCAAGTTTTGGATGAGAGTCACAGTTTTAAATGATATTTCTATTGTTAATAAATTTCCTGATGTATTCCTGAAGAACTTCTTAGCCTACCCCTAGAGCGTGAAATTGAATTTTGTATTCACCCCAGTACAAAACCCATTTCTAAAACCCTCAAATATTTTTCTTCACCCAAAATGAACGTAACATACGCCAAAGATGTTAGCTCGAGCTGTTGAAGATTACGACTATACCATTCAATATCATTGTGGAAGAGCGAACGTGGTAGCTGACGCGTTGAGTAAAAGATCGTACGCATTTACGAGTGCGATGTTGTTAACACAAAAACCTATTTCGCATAACTTACAAATGATGAAGATAGAGTTAAAGACTATAGGGACCCACGTGAAGATACTGAATATACGATTAGAATCGACTTTAATCGATAAAGTTAAAGCCGCTCAAACTACACACCTGAAGCTGATGAATATGAAGAAGAAGGTTCAAGAAGGCGTTATTCTAGAAGCAAGAGTCGATGAATAGAGGAAATCTCAACCCTCGATTTAATTATCCCATTTGAAATCCTCAATCGAGTAGGAACTGTGGCCTATAGACTCGTTTTACCGCCAAGTATGTCGCGTGTTCATAACGTTTTTCACGTATCGATGTTACGTAATTATGTGGATGACCCGAACCACATTATTAAATTAGAACTAGATGAGATAGCAAAAGATTTAACGTATGAGGAGATATGTGTTAAAATCTTGGATAAGAAGGATCATATTCGACACTCAAAGGTTATACCTCAAGAGTTGGAATATGAAATAAAGTCAAGGTATCCTCACCTCTTCGGCATACCAGGTACGTACGTAAATTTCGAGGGCAAAATTTCATAAGGAGGGGAGATTGTAAGACCCCGAATTTTATAAAATGAAAATATTCAATTATTTTATAATTATTATTTTATTTCGTAAATGGTTAAATTGATAAAGGTTAAAGTTAAGGGTGATATGTGAAAATTTTTCAAAGTAAGCAAGTTGTCATAAAATATACGATTGGTCGGGGAATATTCATTTTAACAGGGAATATTCGTACAATGACACAATCATTGGTGGACCCCACAAAGAAAGTATTGTCGTAGTTAGAAAATGACAGAATTATCTTTTTATAAAAATAACTATGAAAGTGTTACTGATTAAAACCTGTTGAACTACCCTAGTAAAAAATACGAATCTGGCGTGGTTACATAATAGCACAAGGTATTGATTATTGATGCTTACGTGAAAGTCACTCAATTATACTCAATTATTGCTACAAGATAATTCTTTGATTCATACCTCTCTATATTATTGATTCAATAATTGTCACAATGTCATCTCAGATAATATGTTATATTATTAAATCAATAATTGAGACGACAAAGTTATTTATATTATTATTTGCAATATTGACAATGTCTAGAAGTTCTATCAAGGAGAGGTTTGGTCACCTAATTGCACGCCAATAAGAAGAAAACCTTATCGAAAAGCCCCTCTTTCACGGAACGACACCGGTTGTTAAATATTGTGAGTTATAATATTAATGATGAATAAGTTTGTGTCGATTAAAGATGAAATGGATAGTTCCATTGTGTTGGGATTATTAGTGTTAGTGGAAATCAACATTTATTTCGATAATAATTGATGTCTGGAGGTTATATTGACCAATCGGGTAATTAATCGGATAAATGAGCAATTAAATACTATTAATTCACATGCTTATTGTGACGACCCCAAAATAGGTCCATTCCATCCAACCCATTCTGAGTCGCCAAATACATGATACAGAAACAACTACAACTTTATTATCACAACAATAAAACTGTGAGTTTAAATACAAATATTATCTTTTAGACAATATTTATACTCAAATAAATCCTCATCACATTTATTGATACATTATTTTACAATAATGGTGAGGACTACTAAACAACTCTCTCTAGAACCTTCATTCCATACCCCGACTAGTACTTCGCCATTTCTCGCCTCCCGAGAAGAAAAATGGAACAACAAGGAAAAGGGTGAGCTCAACTAGCCCAAGAAAGAATGTTATGACTAAGATAATATACAACAAATTATCGTTAGTCTCCAACAGGAAAAATCGATAGAATACAATAGACAACAAGTTTCGGATCAATATTCGCGAATGAAATAATAATTCATAGAAGAGTTACATAGAGAATGAAATCTACTATAATCTATGAATTCAACGATCCATCATCAATATTTTATCCACAGTAACATCAATCAATATTCTTCTCAAATCAAATATTCATCTTTGTACTACGGGCCAAAGATATTCATCAATCGGTCATATTTCATCTCAACACTGTTCATCTTTGCACTAAAGGCCAAAGATATTCATCGATCGGTCGTGTTCATTTAAACACTGTTCATCTTTGCACTCTGAGGCCAAAGATATTCATCGATCGGTCATGTTCATTTAAACACTGTTCATCTTTGCACTTCTGAGCCAAAGATATTCATCGATCGGTCGTATTCATTTAAACACTGTTCATCTTTTGCACTACGAGGCCAAAGATATTCTTCGAAATCATTCATCTTTTACTCTGAGCCAAAGATATTCAATAATATCATCATTTAAGGCGAGGATGATGAAAATATTTTTAAAGAACGAATCCGGTGAAACAAAATGACAAGGATTAAGGATTAAGGATTAGTACTTTGTTTTATCCATGTCCAATAATACCTCAAAAATAATCATAGTGGTGTAAAATTCAAGAATGATCAAAACATGGATACAATCAAAGCTAGTATCCGAATAGATGTTTTTTGACGAAAAGAAAAATTTTCATTTTTCTAATTGAATAGTGTCGTATTAAATGAATAGTCAGATATCGTGAATAGTCTTGAGTATCGTGAATATAGTAACTCCGACACCCAAAGATAGAAATTCCACAAAAAACATTTTCACGCTTCATGAATAGTACTCGTGAATAGTAACTCATGAATAGTAACTCATGAATAGTAACTCATGAATAGTAACCCCGACTTGAAAAAGTTCCAAATTTGATAAAAAGTACCAACCAATATTTCAGCATAATGATATTGAAGAATTAATATCATTTGAGAAGAAAATAACATCCCTTACCTCAAAGAATCGATTTTCGGAAAGAAAGGTCGGAAGTGATCTTTGAATGAAACTTATCTTTGAACAAAGAACTCTCAAAGTATCTAAATACTCACAAAATACGCTCGATAATATAGAGAGAAAAGAGAAAAAACTTGTTTACGGTATGATTTTCAATTCTAACTTAGCCCTCTATTTATAGGAAAATGTTAGCCCGTAGAAAGCGAGACTTGACTGCCTACACGATGGCTTTACTCGCTACTATTGCCACCCACCACATTTGAAATAAAATTCAGCACATTTTTTTCACCAACCACAAGTGGGGCCCACTCAATTCTAGAATTTTCCACCAAAATCAATTATAACCCTACTTTCCTAATCAAACACCTCTTAAAATTTATAACAAATCATTCATTCATTTTTAACGGTTCAAAATTTGTAGACATATACTCAACTTATATATGTATAACATATCCAAAAATCGCATAGCGATCCAACGGTCGATTAAAAATTATAACTCACGCATATATATCGTAAAAATAATGATTTGATTTTTAATACCTCCATTCAAACAAAAATACCGATAAAACACCTCAACATTAAATCCTTCAATTATAACCACATATAATAAATAAATCCATCATTTATATCCATATCAAATAAATATTTTCTTATCATATAAATCAATAATTAATTATTCCCAAATAATATTACGAGAATCACACAATTATGACCAGCAGGCGGTTCCTCGGAAAGAGGGGCTTTCCGATAAGGATCTCTCCTTCTTGGGCGGCGCAATTAGGTGACCAAACCTCTCCTTAGATGAACTTTCTAGACATTGCCAATAATGTTATCTAATAATATTATTCAAATAATATGAATTATTGATCCGATAATGGGAAATCTTGTGCGGTGACAATTATTGAAACAATAATAATATAAAATATCAACGCAGCGAATTATTGAATCAATAAAATAAAATATTGAGCGAGAACTTCACTGTGAAAATTATTGAGTAGTGCCTTCTTACGTAAGGATCAATAATTCAACAATCTTGTGCGATCTGGTAGCTCTTTGTGACCACGCAGCGTATTCACGTATTTTAACCACCGGGTATTCCAATAGTCTTAACGGTAACAACTACGCCGTTATTTATAACCACCCAAACTTTGTCGTTTTCCTCATCCAATCGCTTTCCGTTATGGGGCCCACATATGGTTTGTCTTGTCATCGCATCGAATATTCCCAAGCGATCTGAATATTCCACGACCAAACGAATATTCCCCGACAAAAATGAATATTTTATAACCACTTGCTTATTTTGAAATATTTGCGTATTTAACCCTTAACTATCCACATTAATCAAATCAACTCTTACTATTTCAAAATAATAAATAAAGGAAATTCCTTTTATTTAAAAAATTTTGGTCTTACAACTCCCCTCCTTATGAAATTTCGTCCTCGAAATTGACGTCGATACTGTGTTTGAAAAGGTGAGGATACCTCGCTTTCATTTCCGTTTCCAATTCCCAGGTCATTTCCTCTATAGCATGATTCCTCCACAAAACTTTAACTTGTAGTATGACCTTTGTGCGTAGGACATGCTCCTTCCTATCCAAAATCTTGACAGGTACCTCCTCATACGTTAAGTCTTCGGCTATCTCGTCCGGTTCTAACTCAATGACGTGTTTGGGTAGTCCCACATATTTACGTAACATCGATACGTGAAAAGCGTTATGAACACGCGTCATACTTGGTGGTAAAAGCGAGTCATAGGCCACGGTTCCTATTCAATCGAGAATTTCAAATGGATTAATAAATCGAAGGTTTGAGCTTTCCTTACCTCACCGATTCTCGCTTTTGAAATAACAACTTCTTGCACCTCCTTCTTCAAATTCATCAGCTCCGGTGTGTAGCTTGAACAGCTTTAACTTTATCGATTAAAGTCGATTATACTCGTATATCATCACGTGCATCATATATCATCACGTGGGTACCTAGAGTTTTCATCTCCATCTCTATTATTTGTATATTATACTGAAATTAGTCTTTGACAACATCGTACTCGTACTTGTATACGATCTTCTACTCAACACGTCGGCTACCACGTTAAACTTTTCGAGGATGGCATGGTCGAACATGTCTTTGAAATGAGTCTCCTCTTGAGTTCTTGAAGCTCTTCCCACATTCCTTGCTCCATTCGAATTTTGTATCTCTACGAGTTAGCTACGTTAATGGAATAGCGATTCGAGAATATCCTTCAACGTATCTCGATAATAACCAACTAAGCCTAGAAAACTACGCATTTCGATTCTGAAGCTTAGGTTGTTCTCAATCGTGACTCATATCCCAACCTTGGATAAGCGTCACAATGACACCTATCGATTTACTATCGCATCGAATATGGCGTCCCTTACGAGAGTCTCGGCTTAGGTGAATTCCACAAAGGAAGTCACAAGATAAAGGCTCATGTACCAAATTCTATAGTTGAATTTTTAACTCCACGAAGTTCAATAGGAGCCATTCGATATGAGATTTTAGAAATGAGTTTTGTCTGGGGTTCAAAAATCGATACAAAATTTAATATCGATCTTTGGGAGTAAGCCAATAAATTCTTGAAATATACGTCGGAAAAATCAATAACAACAAGAATATTATTCAAATCGGCGTGTCTTTATTCAAATCCATAACATGGACTAAGAAAACTTGACATCCGTAATAAACAAATGACTTCATGGCTTGATATGAAAATGTTTGACTACAATGGTTTGATAGCTTGAGTTGAATAACGGGTTGCTTAGGAATATGAAAACTAACAACCTTACAAAAGCAATCAATTTGGCATGATGAGTAGTTAACCTTAAAATCACATCAAAAGCAAATATCTTTAAAGAAATAAGGTTAACGAGGTAATGTAATAGTGCCAACTTGAATCAAGCAAGATTTCTAAACAACGGATGTAATGAAAGTTTCTCCTAACGAGTCTCCATAAATAGGTCAAAGTCTAATTTCTCCGTAGTCAAGTTCAAACGTTGGCGCAAAGCAAAGAGATAAAAAGAATGGGTAGAACCCGGTCTATCTAGTAAGGTATAAACTTCGCAAGAATTTATAATTAAACTAACCTGCTAACCGTTCGGGTTCCTCGTATTTTGACCGGTCGCGACAAACGCTCTTCCAAGAATCGTTGACTTTGACTTTTACGGGACATCCTTTTGAGTCACCATTCCCATTGGATCGGGTTTTCGATATCGTCTAATCTCGAGCGATATGTCCTTCCTTTCCACAATTATAGCATACCTTAAAGCTGTTGTGGACGGTTTGGTGATATGTCCCTCTTTCGCATTTATAACATATAATGGGGTGGTCGTTCTCCTCCCTTAGAACCGGTTACTTCTGGCACTATCGTCGTCTTCATATGGTCATTGTTAAATCTCCTCTTTTAAAATCTCCTCCCGACTTCGCTTCTTCTATTTTCATGACCACGATTACCACCGGAGTGGTTACCGCCTTTGTCCGTATTCTTCTTTCTTCTTTGGTTATCGTTATTACGATGATTTACTATCTTGATATGATCCTGGTTATGGTCCCTCGGTTGAGCGTACTCGTTATCTCGCTCTAACAATCGAGCCTGTTGACAACATCTGAATAGAGAGAAAATTTATGAGAAATGAGATCTTGGCGTATGTCTGGGGTTTCAAACCTCTCGAAACATCCGCGTCATCGTTCCTCATTCTCCACCAAATGAGGTCTGAACTGGATAACTCATGAAACTTACGCCTCGTCTTTGGGACCGTCGTGTTATTACTGCTCCAATCTAATAAACTCCACTTCCTTCATATAGCCCGATACTTTCGAAGTACTTGTCATTGAATCATTCTGAAACGTCTCCCATAACATCTTTGAGTGCGGTGAATGGAGTGCGCTTCACGATTCCCACCGATGTCTGCCTTTCGCCACGGAACATAAAAGTAGCGAATGGAACTTTCTTTCCTTCGTGCATCCCAAGACATCGAATATCTTGGTAATTTGCTTGACCCATGTTTCCGCCATGATCGGATCTGCTTTCCTTAAATTCTAGTGGTCCCAACTCTTTGAATCGCTTGGTTTGTGACAACCCGTGAATTACTATCATTTCCTCCCAGTATTTTGAACATGAGTCTCCTCGTGCGATTTTGCATGAACTACAAAAAAGCTTCTAAACATCCCTCGTTCTTCATCATACGCTTTCGGTGGTGTTGTTCACAGGAGGCACATTGCCGACTGTTGCACGTTCTCCTCGTTGTTAAATCTGAGGCATCTCCACGGTCTCATTTACACCACTATTAATATTCTCGATTGACATTCTCAAATCTTGTCATAAAATAAGGGTTAATTAAGGAAATCAATATATCACATAATATCCCTATATATTTGACCAACTAACAAATAAGCTTAGGTAGGACACACTAGCGAAGAATTTACTCGTCTCTCCCTCCTAGTTCTATTCCCCGATCTCATGAGGAGATCATATCCTAAGCTCGATACCAACCGTGATGGCGACCCCAAAATAGGTCCATTCCATCCAACCCATTCTGAGTCGCCAAATACATGATCATGAGAAACAACTACAACTTTATTATCACAATAATAAAATTGTGAGTTTAAATACAAATATTATCTTCTAGACATATTTATACTCAAATAAATCTTCATCACATTTATTGATACATTATTTTACAATAATGGTGAGGACTACTAAACAACTCTCTCTAGAACCTTCATTCCATACCCCGACTAGTACTCTCTACATTCTACGCCTCCCGAGAAGAAAAAATGGAACAACAAGGAAAAGGTGAGCTCAACTAGCCCGATAAAGAATGTTATGACTAAGATAATATACAACAAATTATCGTTAGTCTCCAACGAGGAAAAATCGATAGAATACAATAGACAACAAGTTTCGGATCAATATTAGCGTGATGAAATAATAATTCATAGAAGAGTTACATAGAGAATGAAATCTACTATAATCTATGAATTCAACAGTCCATCATCAATATTTTATCCCTGTAACATCAATCAATATTCTTCTCAAATCAAATATTCATCTTTGTACTACAGGCCAAAGATATTCATCAATCGGTCATGTTCATCTCAACACCTGTTCATCTTTGCACTAAAGGCCAAAGATATTCATCGATCGGTCGTGTTCATTTAAACACTGCTCATCTTTGCACTCTGAGCCAAAGATATTCATCGATCGGTCGTGTTCATTTAAACACTGTTCATCTTTGCACTCTGAGCCAAAGATATTCATCGATCGGTCGTGTTCATTTAAACACTGTTCATCTTTTGCACTACAGCCAAAGATATTCTTCAAATCATTCATCTTTTTGCACTACGGGCCAAAGATATTCAATAATATCATCATTTAAGGCCGAGGATGATGAAAAAATTTTTAAAGAAACGAATCCGATGAAACAAAATGACAAGGATTAAGGATTAAGGATTAGTACTTTGTTTTATCCATGTCCAATAATACCTCAAAAATAATCATAGTGGTGTAAAATTCAAGAATGATCAAAACATGGATACAATCAAAGCTAGTATCCGAATAGATGTTTTGGACGAAAAGAAAAATTTTCATTTTTAGGTAATTGAATAGTCTTGATTGATTCGTGAATAGTCTTGTATCATCGTGAATAGTCTTGAGTATCGTGAATAGTAACTCAAACACCCAAAGATAGAAATTCCACAAAAAACATTTTCACGCTTCATGAATAGTACTCGTGAATAGTAACTCATGAATAGTAACTCATGAATAGTAACTCATGAATAGTAACCCCAGAGCTTGAAAAAGTTCCAAAATTTGATAAAAGTACCAACCAATATTTCAAAGATAATGATATTGAAGAATTAATATCATTTGAGAAGAAAATAACATCCCTTACCTCAAAGAATCGATTACTTGGAAGGAAAGGTGGAAGTGATCTTTGAATGAAACTTGTCTTTGACAATGACTCTCAAAGTATCTAAATACTCACAAAATACGCTCGATAATATAGAGAGAAAGAGAAAACTTTGTTTACGGTTTGATTTTCAATTCTAACTTAGCCCTCTATTTATAGAAAATGTTAGCCCAGCAAGGCGGACTTGACACCTGCTACACGATGGCTTTACACCTACTATTGCCACCCACCACATTTGAAATAAAATTCAGCACATTTTTTCACCAACCACAAGTGGGGCCCACTCAATTCTAAATTTTCCACCAAAATCAATTATAACCCTACTTTCCAGATCAAACACCTCTTAAAATTTATAACAAATCATTCATTTATTTTAACGGTTCAAAATTTGTAGACATATACTCAACTTATATATGTATAACATATCCAAAAATCACAAGCGATCCAATGGTCGATTAAAAATTATAACTCACGCAGATATATCGTAAAAATCTTCGATTTGATTTTAATACCTCCATTCAACAAAAATCTTGATAAAACACCTCAACATTAAATCCTTCAATTATAACCACATATAATAAATAAATCCATCATTTATATCCATATCAAATAAATATTTTCTTATCATATAAATCAATAATTAATTATTCCCAAATAATATTACAGAATCACAATTATGACAACCAGTAGGTTCCTGGAAAGAGGGGCTTTCAGATAAGGATCTCTCTCTTCTTGCGCCTTGAATTAGGTGACCAAACCTCTCCTTAGACGAGAACTTTCTAGACATTGCCAATAATGTTATCTAATAATATTATTCAAATAATATGAATTATTGATCCGATAATGGGAAATCTTTGTGCGGTGACAATTATTGAAACAATAATAATATAAAATATCAACGCAAAGAATTATTGAATCAATAAAATAAAATATTGAGCGATAACTTCGTGTGAAAATTATTGAGTAGTGCCTTCTTACGTAAGGATCAATAATTCAACAATCTTGTGCAATCTGCGTGTACTTCTTTGTGCGACCACGCCAGACATCGTATTTTAACCATAGGGTATTCAACGGTCTTAATTCAGTAACAACTACGCAGATTATTTATAACCACCCAAACTTTGTCGTTTTCCTCATCCAATCGCTTTCATGGGGCCCACACATGGTATTTGTCTTGGTCGTGCGAATATTCCCAAAGCGATCTGAATATTCCACGACCAAACGAATATTCCCAAACAAAAATGAATATTTTATAACCACTTGCTTATTTTGAAATATTTGCGTATTTAACCCTTAACTATCCACATTAATCAAATCAACCCTTACTATTTCAAAATAATAAATAAAGGAAATTCCTTTTTATTTAAAAAATTTTCGGGGTCTTACACTTATAACTATGTGTTCACATGTGTGTACTATTGATTCATATGATTTATTATTAGGGGAGTTGGTTCAAGATTGATAATACTTGCATGACTAAATAAAAAATAGAGGTATAGATGAATGTACTATACTATAATTAGTTTTTTCACATGATTATACTATTGAGTCACATGAATGAAATATTAATTCACATGATTTACTATAAGGGGAGGTGGTGTAAGTTTGATAATACTTGCAAGACTAAATTAAAAATGAAGAAAAAGAGGAAGGTATTATACTGTAATATTTTGAGCCCCAAAATGTGCAATTATTGAAATTATATTTTCCTATAAATAAAAGCTCATTCTTCCTTCATTTCTCACTAATTCACTAAGTTTCACAAGAGCAATTATTATAGAGAGAAAGAAGAAGAGAAGTCTGCTACCTCACAATTCTAGTATCCAATTTTCTTCTAAGGTAAGGGATATTATTTCTTTCGTATTCATGAAGAGAGTTATTTTCTTTCAATACTCGTAAGGGCTATTATTACATTCTTTATTATTTTGTTGGAATAACCTGTCTGCGGGGATTACCGCATGTATGGTGAATTCTTATGTTATTCCATTCTTTATTATTCTGTTGGAATAACCTGTCTGCGCGGACTACCGCATGCATGGTGAATTCTTCTGTTATTCCATTCTTTATTATTTTGTTGGAATAACCTGTCTACGCGGACTACCGCATGTATGGTGAATTCTTACATTATTCCATTCTTTATTATTACATTGGAATAACTTTTGTCTACGCGGACTCTGGCATGCATGGTGAATTCTTCTGTTATTCCATTCTTTATTATTTTGTTAGAATAACCTGTCTACGCGGACTACCACATGCATGGTGAATTCTTTTATTATTCCATTCTTTATTATTCTGTTGGAATAACCTGTCTATGCGGATTACCGCATGCATGGTGAATTATTCCGTTATTCCATTCTTTATTATTTTGTTTGAATAACCTGTCTACGCGGACTACCGCATGCATGGTGAATGACCCTTCATATTCATTCCTTATTAAATTATGGAAATGATCTGCCTACGTGGATTACCGTATGGCGGGTAAAAATCCATTTGCAGTTTCATATATTCTATTATACTCATTTGGTTAACATTTTGGCTTTTATACTCCATGAAATTAGTAGAATATCCTTGATATTTGTGCTTCATCCGGTATCTTTTCATAGAAATATTCTTCTAAGCATTCTTGAATTTTACTCCACAAAGTAGTATCATGTTGACCATTTGAACGTTATTGAATTCTGGATAAATTAAATTATAAATCTTTAACATTTATCCTTGAACTTGTTTTATTAAATTATTATGTCATGGTCAACATCCTCATGCTTATATTATGATGAAAGTCATTTTTGGCTTGCGTGCATATATGAACTTGGTATAATTATAACCAAGGATTATTCGGTATAATCATGACCGTAATGTAACGAATGATGTGGTAAAAGTCCTTCATTGGCCTATAGTTCATTGATGGACAATTGTTGGTATTATTATAACTAGGGATTATTCGATATAATCATGATCATTGATGATTACATGAATATCCTTGAGTCGTGGTGCAGGGATGATTCGATGATGTAGTTTATTTATTAAGCTGAGTCTCAGTGATAAAGTTGATGAAAAACTTTTTAAATCCTAGAAGATAGTAGATTTTATGCTCTACTTGACTCTTATAATATATTTCTTATTTTGCTGTAGTTGTTGATATAAAACTTGTTGTCTATTGTATTCTATCAGTTGTTATACTGTTGAAGGCTAAGGATAATTTATTATGCATTATCTTAGTCATAATATTTCTTACTAGGCTAGTTAAGCTCACCCTTTGCTTTCATTATTCTCTTCAGGAAATGAGAATATAGCTGGGACTAGTCGGGGAATGGAGTGACGGTCCAGATGATAGCATTAGTAGTCCTCACTATTTTGTTAAATAGTGTGATAATAAATGTAATGAGGACTCCATTTGAGTTTGAATACTGCCTAGAAGACAATATTCGTATTAAAACTCTTAGTTTATGTTTTGTCGTATTTTACACGACAGTTGTATTATTAAGTTGTAATTAAATTTTGTACCATATATTTGGCGACTCAAGATGGGTGATGTATACATATTTTGGGGGCGTCACATTTAGCCACATAATGAATAATTCATTATCTCATTATCATTACCGTCACTCAATCATCATCTTAAAACTCATGTCTAATATTATTAATCACTTAATAATATTTCATTCACTTCAGAATAATCATTTCATAATATCTTAATCATTTACAAATATTATTAACCTTTTAATACTATTTTAATCACTTATCCACATCTTAACCATTTCCAAATATTATTAATCATTTTATAATATTTTTATCACTTACTAATATTATTAATCATTTAATAATATTTTATTCACTTGATTATTATTAACTCTTTAGTAATAATCTTAATCATTTACAAATATTATTAATCCTTTAATATTAACCTTAATCATCTAATATTATTAATTATTTAATAATATTTTAATCATTATCTAATATTATTAATCACTTAATAATATTTTAATTTAACTTTAATCTAATATTATTAATCATTTAATAATATTTTAATCATTATCTAATATTATTAATCACTTAATAATATTTAAATTTAAATTTAATCTAATATTATTAATCTCTTAATAATATTTTAATGATTTATTAAACTCGAAATAATTAATTTTAATTACTTATCCTTTACTAATTCACTTATTTAATAAATTGAAAATGCCATAAATATAACATTTTATCAAAAATGACCAAACTACCCTCTAAAAATCTGATTTCTTCATATCAAAGGTCTTTGGTCAGAAAAATTACGTTTTTACCCTTTTTAACACTACATTACTTATTATACACATTTATTCATAACTCAACTATTTACGTGAAAAATACCAAAACAGATCCAAAATTGTTTCTTTTCTGGGATTTGACAGATTGTAACTCTCTTATGAACATATATTTTTCCTATAATTTTTAAAAGTCATTTACTATTTTTAATTAACTTAAAACAGCCGGATATTGCAACATTTGTAGTAAATCGAAACTTTGTCCAAAACTTGTGAAATTTTCAGGGTATGCTCATATCACTTACATGTACTTCTTGTAAACATTTCATAATTTTTAGGGTTATCCACAAAGAGTTATTCAATTTCACTTTTAAAATAATACTTTCTTATAAAATCCATAACTTTTATTCTACACATCCAAAAATATTCATATTTGAAAAAAAAACTTCATAACTTATCATAGTATCATACCAAATTTTCCCTAATTTTTTTTTAAAAAAGTGGACGAAACAGTCCCTACAAAAACTTGACAGAAACTTTATTTAAAGTTTTTCCTATTTCTTTCCATCTTGGATAGTTTCACAAAAACAGCCACTACGGCTTGTACAATTAACATTTTTAAGTGCTACCACTTGGGTTAACAGATAACTTACATATCTAGCCCCCCTCTTTGACGGATCACAAAAAAGAGTTATAGAACTCAAATGGTTTGTTGATCAAAGTGAAGGAAAATTAGGGTTTCTAGTCCCTTAAGGACATAGTTTCCATTCCTTTATATTCTAACACTCAAAAAATATTTGATTCACACATGAAAACACTTAATATTATGTGAATCAAGAGGTTTTGAGTTTAGAACATAAGCTTTCCATTTCATCAAAACTTAAACAAACTAAAGGAAATAAGCTATTTTAAAGGATTATACCTTGTTCTTCTTACACACCTTCTTCTCCTACCAAAGTAGTTGATATAATTTGGTCTCATACACAAAGATCTCTCTCTTTTTCCCTCTTTAGACCCCTGACCACTCTCTTCCTTTTCTTTCTCTCTTGGTTTTCTTTTCTTTTGCTAGTTTAAGTAAACTTTGATTTCTACCAAAGAGGGGAATATTTATACTTGGTAAAAATATATACATACAATCTATATACATATTTTCAAACTCCCATCTTCTCTTGCTCCATCACATGTCTTCACATAGTTTTCACATGGGTGGCACATGATTTTCACATGGCTACTAACTACGTGGCCAAATAAAATGGTGACACCTAATGAATTTCAAATGCTTTCCACCTTGGCCTTCACATGCCACCATATGGTCTTCACATGGCCTTGACATGGTCTCACTTTGTTTTTTTTATAGCTTATTCAAATGATCAAAATGCCCTTTAAGTAATGGGCCACCAATTGAGCTTCCTAAATAATGTTTTGGGCTTCTAATTTCTTTGGTTTGGGTCTTGTTTATAACATGGTCAAATACTTGTAATCCTACCCTAATCATTTAGTTAGGGTTTCCATTCCACTCCTTTGGAATTTAAATAAGTACTTATGTATATTTAATCTCATAACCTAATTAGATTTGCTTAAATGAGGTTTTAAATAAATATTAACTTGAGATAATAAAATTAATCTCTTAAGTATGTATACATTTATATACTAACATTCTTCAATACCATAGAGTGACCTAATATTTTTATAGGGCAAAGGTGGAAAAAAGCCCTTGATGTTTACACGGATGTCCCACTTCCACCCTAAACTAATTTTGTTTCCAAAAGTACCCTTAATGTTTCAAAAAGAAGGTCATCCGTGCCCTTGCCGTTAATAGAAGACAAACGGGGTTAAACTATGATGACGTGGCAGGCTTAAATTAGGGCAATGGTTCAAAAACGTCCCTGATGTTTATACAGATGTCCCACTTCCACCCTAAACTAATTAGAATATTATCATATAAAACATATTCTAAATAAAATAATATATATCATTTCATCAAAACAAAAAATACAAAAATTCAAAATAGAAAAAACATAAAATATTTACATCATTTAATTAAAATAATAAAATTCAAATTACATCATTAAAATATTAAAATCATAATACTCAATACTAATTGATATAAAATGTAAGACCTCAAATTTTTTAAATAAAAAGGAATTTCCTTTATTTATTATTTTGAAATAGTAAGGGTTGATTTGATTAATGTGGATAGTTAAGGTTAAATACGCAAATATTTCAAAATAAGCAAGTGGTTATAAAATATTCATTTTTGTCGGGAATATTCGTTTGGTCGTGGAATATTAAATGACATCGTGGGAATATTAAATTTACGACAGTAGCGACCATAATGGTGAGGGCCCCATAACTGAAGCGATTGGATGAGGAAAACGCGACAAAGTTTGGGTGGTTATAAATAACGTGTCAGTAGTTATTCTCAAATTAAGACATTTGGAATACCTTAGTGGTTAAAATACGATGTCTGGCGTGGTTGCGAGATACCGGTATTACCAGTGATTGTTGAATTATTGATCCTTACGTAAGAAGGCACTACTCAATAATTTTCACAGTGAGTTCTTTATTCAATATTTTATTTTATTGATTCAATAATTCTTGTTCGCGTTGATATTATTGTTGTTCAATAATTGTCATTTGCTGCAATATTTCCCATTATCGGATCAATAATTCATATTATTTGAATAATATTATTAGATAACATTATTGGCAATGTCTAGAAAGTTACATCTAAGGAGAGGTTTGGTCACCTAATTGCGCGCCAAGTGAGGAGAGATCCTTATTGAAAGCCCCTCTTTCTGAGCGAACTGGTTTATGTCATAAATGTGATTCGTAATATTATTTGTGAATAATTAATTATTGATTCATATGATAAGAAATATTTATTTTATATGAATATAAATGATGGATTTATTTATGTGGTTATTAATGAAGGAATTAATGTTGAGGTGTTTTATCGATATTTTATCGGATTGGAGGTATTAAAAATCAAATCGGGGTTTTGAGATATATTGCGGGGGTTATAATTTTAATCCGAATCCGCTGGATTGTGGTAATTTTTGGGTATGTTATACATACATAAGTTGAGTATATGTCCACAAATTTTGAACCGATTAAAAATGCACGAATGATTTGTTGTGAATTTTAAGAGGTGTCGGATTCTAAATTAGGTTTATAATTGATTTTGGTGGAAAATTCTAGAATTGAGTGGGCCCCACTTGTGGTTGGTAAAAAATGTGCTGAATTTTATTTCAAATGTGGTGGGTGGCAATAGTAGCGAGTAAAAAGCCATCGGTGTGCAGTGTCAAGTCTGCTTGGCGGGCTAACATTTTCTATAAATAGAGGGCTAAGTTAGAATTGAAAATCACACCGAAACAAAGTTTTCTCTTTTCTCTCTATATTATTGAGCGTATTTTGTGAGTATTTAGATACTTTGAGAGTTCTTTGTTCAATTACAAGTTTCATTTAGCATCACTTGAGCCTTTCCTTCCGGAAATCTTGATTCTTTGAGGTAAGGGATATTATTTTTTCGTAATGATATTATTTCTTCATATCATTATCTTTGAAATGTTGATCTGAAGTTTTATCAAATTTGGAACTTTTTCATGTCGGGGTTACTATTCATGAGTTACTATTCACGAGTTACTATTCATGAGTTACTATTCACGATTCTTATTCACGAGTACTATTCATGAAGCGTGAAGATGTTTTTTGTGGAATTTCTATCTTTTGGTGTCGAGTTACTTATTCACGATATCGGCACTATTCACGATATCTGGCACTATTCATCGAAAAATAAAATTTCTTCTTTTAGTCTAAAATATCTATTCGGATACTAGCTTTGATTGTATCCATGTTTTGATCATTCTTGAATTTTACTTCACTATGATTATTTATGAAGTATTTTTAAACTCCTGATTGTTTAAAAATGCGAATCCATAATATTTGTCATTTTGTTTCACTTGGATTCGTTTCTTTAAAAATATTTTTATCATCCTCGATCTTAAATGATGATATTATTGAATATCTTTGGCTTTTGTAGTGCAAAGATGAATGATTTCTGAAGAATATCTTTTGGCACCTAGTGCAAAGATGAGCGGTGTTTAAATGAACATGGCCAAGTGATGAATATCTTTGGCTTTGTAGTGCAAAGATGAGCAGTGTTAGAGATGAACATGGCCGATTGATGAATATCTTTGGCCTTTAGTGCAAAGATGAGCAGTGTTGAGATGAACATGAATAGATTGATGAATATCTTTGGCTGTAGTGCAAAGATGAATATTTGATTTGAGAAGAATATTGATTGATATTACGAGGATAAAATATTGATGATGGGTTTGTTGAATTCATAGATTATAGTAGATTTCATTCTCTACGTAACTCTTCTATGAATTATTATTTCATTATGCGAATATTGATCTGAAACTTGTTGTCTATTGTATTCTATTAAATTTTTCCTGTTGAAGACTAACGATAATTTGTTGTATATTATCTTAGTCATAATATTCTTCTTGGGCTAGTTGAGCTCACCCTTTTCCTTTTGTTCCATTCTTCTCGGGAGGCGAGAATATAGCGAGTCTGCGTAGTGGGGTATGGAATGAAGGTTTTAGAAAGGATTGTTTAGTAGTCCTCACCATTTTGTAAAATAATGTATCAATAAATGTGATAAAGATTTATTTGAGTATAAATATTGTCTAGAAGATAATATTTGTATTTAAACTCACGCTTTTATTGTTGTGATAATAAAGTTGTAGTTGTTTACGTACCATGTATTGACAACTCGAGAATGGGTGATGTATACCTATTTTGGGGCGTCGCGCAGTTAGTATCGAGCTTAGGGATATGATCTCTGGCGGAGATCGGGGAATAGAACTAGGAGGAGGAGCAGGTAAATCCTTTGCTAGTGTGTCCTACCTAAGCTTATTTGTTAGTTGGTCATTATATAGGGATATTATGTGATTGATTTCCTTAATTAACCCTTGTTTTATGATAGTATTTGAGAATGTCGGTGAGAATATTAATAGTGGAGTAAATGAGACCCGTGGAGATGCACATACTTAACAACGAGGAGAGCGTGCAGCAGTCAGCAATGTACCTCCTGTGAATAACACCAATGAGCGAGATGATGAGCGAGGGGATGTTTAGAAGTTTTTGCGATTCATGCAAAATCGACGAGGAGACTCGTGTTCAAAATACGAGGAGGAGATGATAGCAATTCACGGGTGATCCACGGCCATGACGATTCAAAGAGTTGGGACCACGAGTGCAGGGAAAGCGGATCCGATCATGGCGGAAACATGGGTCAAGCAAATTACCAAGATATTCGATGTCTTGGGATGCGAAGGAACGCAAAGTTCCATTCGCTACTTTTATGTTCAAGTGGCGAGGCGAGATTCTTCGGTGGGAATCGTGAAGCGTACCCATTCAATTTGCACTCGGCATGTCGTGGGAGACGTTTGAAGCAGTTCAATGACAAGTACTTCCTCGAAAGTATTAAATCGTATGAAGGAAGTGGAGTTTATTAGACTAGAGCGAGAATAACATGGCGGTGTCCCGATGCGAAAGCGAAGTTGGCGGAGTTATCCAGGTTCACCTCATTTGGTGGAGAATGAGGAACGTGTATGGCGCTGGATGTTTCTTAGAGGTTTGAAACTTAGACATACGTCGAGATCTCATTTCTCATAAATTTTCTCTCTTCGGATGTTGTCAGCGAGGCTCGATTGTTAGGCGAGATAACGAGTAAGTTCAACCGAGGGTCCATAACCGAGGATTATCTGAAGATAGCGATCATCGTAATAACGATAACCAGTGGAGAAAGAAGAATACGGACAAAGGCGGTAACCACTCTGGTGGTAATCGTCGTCATGAAAATAGAAGAAGCGAGTTGGGAGGAGATTTTAAAAAGAGGAGATTCAACAACGACCATTTGAAGACGTCAGCGCCAGTAGCAACTAGTTTTAAGGGAGGAGAACGACCACCGGTCGTATGTTACAAATCTTGGGAAGAGGACATATCATTGGCACCTAACGCACAGTTTAAGGTATGCTATAATTGTGGAAAGAAGGACATATCACTCGAGATTATGCGATATCGAAACCCGATCCGGTAATGAATGGTGACTCAAAAGGATGTCTCGGAAAAGTCAAAAGTCAACGATTCACGGAAGAAGCGTTTGTCGTGGCCATGGTCAAAATATGAGGAACGACGAAGTTATACAGGGTTAGCTAATTATAAATTCTTGCGAAGTTTATACCTTACTAGATATCTGGGTTCTACCCATTCTTTTATCTCTCTTGCTTGCGCTCAGCGTTTGAACTTGACTACGGAGAAATTAGACTTTGACCTATTTATGGAGACTCAGTTGGGAAAACTTTCATTACATCCGTTGTTTAAAAAATCTTGTTTGATTCAAGTTGGCACCATTACCTTACATTGACCTTATCTCTTTAAAGATACTTGCTTTTGGGGTTTGATTGGTTAACTACTCATCATGCCAAAATTGATTGCTTTTGTAAGGTTGTTAGTTTTCATATTCCTAAGCAACTTTGTTATTGAACTCAAGCGATCGAACCATTGTAGTCAAACATTTTCATATCAAGCCATGAAGTCATTCGTTTATTACGGATGTCAAGTTTTCTTAGTCCATGTTATGGATTTGAATAAAGACACGTCAGATTTGAATAATATTCTTGTTGTTATTGATTTTTCCTGACGTATTTCCTGAAGAATTTATTGGCTTACTCCCAAAGACCCGATATTAAATTTTGCATCGACTTTGAACCCGGTACAAAACTCATTTCTAAAATCTCATATCGAATGGCTCCTATTGAACTTCAGGAGTTAAAAATTCAACTATAAATTTGGTACATGAGCCTTTATCTTGTGACTTCCTTTGTGGAATTCACCTAAGCGAACTCTCTGTAAGGGGCGTCATATTAGATGCGATAGTAAAAGCGATAGGTGTCATTGTGACGTCTTATCCAAGATTGGGATATGAGTTACTGATTGAGAGCAACCTAAGTCGATGTCGAAATCGTAGCTTTCAGGCTTAGTTGGTTATTATCGGAGATTCGTTGAAGGATATTCTCGAATCGCTATTCCATTAACGTGGTGACTCGTAGAGATACAAAATTCAAATGGAGCGAGGAATGTGGGAAGAGCTTGAAGAACTCAAGAGGAGACTCATTTGACATATGTTACGACCATGCCATCCTCGAAAAGCGAGCGTGGTAGTAGCGTGTTGAGTAGAAGATCGTTATACAAGTCTGAGTACAATATTGTCAAAGACTAATTTTGTATAATTTACAAATAATAGAGATGGAGATGAAAACTCTAGGTACCTACGTGATGATATACGAGTATAATCGACTTTAATCGATAAAGTTAAAAAGTTATTCAAGCTACACAATCGAGTGATGAATTTGAAGAAGGAGGTGCGAAGTTGTTATTTCAAAAGCGAGAATCGGTGAGGTAAGGAAAGCTCAAACCTTGATTTATTAATCCATTTGAAATTCTCGATTGAATAGGAATCGTGGCCTATAGACTCGTTTTACCACCAAGTATGACGCGTGTTCATAACGTTTTTCACGTGTCGATGTTACGACCGAACTTCGTCGTTGAGTTAGAACGGGACGAGATATAGCCAAGACTTAACGTATGAGGAGGTACATCGAAGATATTGGATAGGAAAGAGCATGTCCTATGCACCAAGGTTATACCACAAGTTAAGGTTTTGTGGAGAAACCATGCTATTGAAGAAATGATCTGGGAGTTGGAATCAAAAATGAAAGCGAGGTATCTTTACCTTTTCGAAACACCAGGTACGTACGTCAATTTCGAGGACGAAATTTCATAAGGAGGGGAGGTTGTAAGACCCCGAAATTTTTTTAAATAAAAAGGAATTTCCTTTATTTATTATTTTGAAATAGTAAGGGTTGATTTGATTAATGTGGATAGTTAAGGGTTAAATCATAAATATTTCAAAATAAGCGTGTGGTTATAAAATATTCATTTTTGTCGGGAATATTCGTTTGGTGGTGTGGAATATTAAATCTTTGTCGGGGAATATTAAATGCGATCGTAGCGACCATGTGTGTAGCCCCATGTGAAAGCGATGGATGAGGAAAAGCGACAAAGTTTGGGTGGTTATAAATAGCGGCGTAGTTATTCTGAATTAAGGCTGTTGGAATACCGGTTGGTTAAAATACGATGTCTGGCGTGGTTGCACAGCGATAGCACAGGTATTACACGATATTGTTGAATTATTGATCCTTACGTAAGAAGGCACTACTCAATAATTTTCACGATGAGTTTCTTTATTCAATATTTTATTTTATTGATTCAATAATTCTTTGCGTTGATATTTTATATTATTGTTGTTCAATAATTGTCAACGCACGATATTTCCCATTATCGGATCAATAATTCATATTATTTGAATAATATTATTAGATAACATTATTGGCAATGTCTAGAAAGTTACATCTAAGGAGAGGTTTGGTCACCTAATTGCGGCGCCCGATGAGGAGAGATCCTTATTGGAAAGCCCTCTTTCTGAGGAGCGACTGGTTGTCATAAATGTGATTACGTAATATTATTTGTGAATAATTAATTATTATTCATATGATAAGGAAATATTTATTTTATATGAATATAAATGATGGATTTATTTATGTGGTTATTAATGAAGGAATTAATGTTGAGGTGTTTTATCGGTATTTTATCGGATTGGAGGTATTAAAAAATCAAATCGGGGTTTTGAGATATATTATGGGGTTATAATTTTTAATCCGTAGTTGGATTGTGGTAATTTTGGGTATGTTATACATACATAAGTTGAGTATATGTCCACAAATTTTGAACCGTTAAAAATGCACGAATGATTTGTTGTGAATTTTAAGAGGTGTCGGATTCGAAATTAGGTTTATAATTGATTTTGGTGGAAAATTCTAGAATTGAGTGGGCCCCACTTGTGGTTGGTAAAAAATGTGCTGAATTTTATTTCAAATGTGGTGGGTGGCAATAGTAGCGAGTAAAAGCCATCGGTGTCAGTCCAGTCTCCTTGGCGGGCTAACATTTTCCTATAAATAGAAATTAAGTTAGAATTGAAAATCACACCGAAACAAAGTTTTCTCTTTTCTCTCTATATTATTGGCGTATTTTGTGAGTATTTAGATACTTTGAGAGTTCTTTGTTGAATCTACAAGTTTCATTTAGCATCACTTGAGCCTTTCCTTAGAAATCTTGATTCTTTGAGGTAAGGGATATTATTTTTTAAGTAATGATATTATTTCTTGATATCATTATCTTTGAAATGTTGATCTGAAGTTTTTATCAAATTTGGAACTTTTTCATGTAAGGGGTTACTATTCATGAGTTACTATTCACGAGTTACTATTCATGAGTTACTATTCACGAGTTACTATTCACGAGTACTATTCATGAAAGCGTGAAGATGTTTTTTGTGGAATTTCTATCTTTTGGTGTCGAGTTACTATTCACGTATACGGCACTATTCACGTATCTGCACTATTCACGTGATCTGCACTATTCATCGAAAAATAAAATTTCTTCTTTTAATCTAAAATATCTAATCTGGATACTAGCTTTGATTGTATCCATGTTTTGATCATTCTTGAATTTTACTTCACTATGATTATTTATGAAGTATTTTTGAACTTCGGATTGTTTAAAAAGTACGAATCCATAATATTTGTCATTTTGTTTCCTTTGGATTCGTTTCTTTAAAATATTTTTCATCATCCTCGGTCTTAAATGATGATATTATTGAATATCTTTGGCACGTAGTGCAAAGATGAATGATTTCTGAAGAATATCTTTGGCACATGTAGTGCAAAGATGAGCGGTGTTTAAATGAACATGGCCGATCGATGAATATCTTTGGCACATAGTGCAAAGATGAGCAGTGTTGAGATGAACATAACCGATTGATGAATATCTTTGGCCTTTAGTGCAAAGATGAGCAGTGTTGAGATGAACATGACCGATTGATGAATATCTTTGGCTGTAGTGCAAAGATGAATATTTGATTTGAGAAGAATATTGATTGATGTTACTGAGGATAAAATATTGATGATGAATTTGTTGAATTCATAGATTATAGTAGATTTCATTCTCTACGTAACTCTTCTATGAATTATTATTTTCATTGCGAATATTGATCTGAAACTTGTTGTCTATTGTATTCTATTAAATTTTTCCTGTTGAAGACTAACGATAATTTGTTGTATATTATCTTAGTCATAATATTCTTTCTTGGGCTAGTTGAGCTCACCCTTTTCCTTTTTGTTCCATTCTTCTCGGGAGGCGAGAATATAAGCGAGTGCAGTCGGGGTATGGAATGAAGGTTTTAGAAAGGATTGTTTAGTAGTCCTCACCATTTTTGTAAAATAATGTATCAATAAATGTGATGAGGATTTATTTGAGTATAAATATTATGCAGAAGATAATATTTGTATTTAAACTCAGATTTTATTGTTGTGATAATAAAGTTGTAGTTGTTTACGTACCATGTATTGACAACTTCGAATGGGTGATGTATACCTATTTTGAATGGGTGATCGAGCTTAGGGATATTCTTGGCGGAGATCACATAAAATACTAAAAAATCCTTTGCTATATAAAAATATTAAAAATATAGGGATATTATGTGATTGATTTCCTTAATTAACCCTTGTTTTTAAAACTAGAATATTAATAGTGGAAAATATTAGAGCGTGCACAGCGGTTATGTTAATAACACCAATTAGTGATGAGCGAGGGGATTTTATTTCAATTAGTATTTTAACGTTATTTTCACGGGTGATCAATTAGTATTTTATATCATATTCGATGTCTTGGGATGCGGCGAGTATTCGCTACTTTTAAAGCTGGTAGGAGTATTATGATTATTTGAAAGCAGTTCAATGACAAGTTTCCACGAAAGTAAAGTTTATTAGAAAAGAGAATAACATGGCGGTGTCCCGATCTGTATTATTATCGATTATGTTTCTTAGAGGTTTGAATACGTCGATATTCATTTCTCATAAATTTTCTCTCTATTCGAGATGTTGTCATTAATTTTAATAATCATCATCAATTATAAAAATATTTTAACGATAACTAGTGGAGAAAGAAGAATATTATCAATTTTTAAAGAAGCGAGTTGGGAGGAGATTTTAAAAGAGAGATATCAATTTTTAAAATCATATCAATTTTTTAATATTTAATTGTGGAAAAAGAAGGACATATCGCTCGAGATTATGCGATTTTTAGTCCCGGAATTTAAAAATATTATTTTAATTTATAAATTCTTGCGAATTTTGAATTTTAATCATTGCTTGCGCTCAGCGTTTGAACTAATATTAATTTTGAATTTTTGTTTAATCTTGTTTGATTTTAATTAAATGATGTAAATTGATTGCTTTTGTAAGGTTATTGTTTTCTTTCTAAGCAACTTTGTTATTTTCAGCGAATTTTGTATTTTTTGTTTTTCGATTAAATGTCAAGTATTCTTAGTCCGTGTTATTTTGAATAAAGACACGTTTAGAATAATATTCTTGTTTTATATTTTTCCACGATTTCACGAATAATTTATTGGCTTACTCCCAGTAATTAAATTTTGCATCGACTTTGAACCGGTCAAAACTATTTCTAAAATCTCATATCGAATGGCTCTATTGAACTTGGACAAAAATTTATAAATTTGAACATTTGCCTTTATCTTGTAATTCACTAAGCACTCTCTGTAAGGGGCGTCGTTAGATGCGATAGTAAAGCGATTGTCAACGTCTTTATCCAAGATTGGGACGAGGTTGACAACCTAAGTCGATGTCGAAATTTTTCTAGGCTTAGTTGGTTATTAAGGGATATTTTCGCTATTCCATTAACGAAAGATACAAAATTAGTGGAGCGAGGAATGTGGGAAGAGCTTGAAAAACTCGAGAGGAGACTCGTTTGACATATGTTAAACATGCCATCCCGGGAAAAGCGAGCGTGGTTTTTTGTTGAGTAGAAGATCGTATTCTTATATTGATTAATTTAATTAATCATAGAGATTCTCTTACTAATATATATATATAATCGACATCACGATAAAGTTAAAGATATATGTACATTTACATATTGTTATTCAAAAGCATCTTCTTTAACCTTATAACATCTATTCATCTTTGAAATTTCGATTTACTTAATAAAATTATCCACATATGGCAAATCTCTTTTTTCTTTAAAACTTCAATCTTTTAACGATCCAATATTGGATAGGAAAGAAGCATATCCTATGCATTGTTGGTTTTGCTAGGTGTCAAAGATATCTAATTTGGATTGGATTTTAAGCATATGGGAGATCTCAAGAGGTGAGTCACAAGATTTGGTTTTATCCTTTAATTTAAAAGATAAATAAAGGGTATTTTGGTAATTTCCCATATAATTTTAAGGGTAATTTAGTCATTTCACACGCTTCTCTTAAATCCTACCCCTTAGGGTTTGATACTATTAGGGTTTGCAAATTAGGGATTAAGATTCTCAATTAGGGTTTAGGGTTTCCAAAATTGGAATTAGGGTTTCTAACCGATCGTTAGGGTTTCCTAACCGAACATTAGGGTTCTTAATATAACATTACGGTTTGCCAATGTTATAATTTATCTGATCAACACTTAACCCTTAATCACATATGTTAGACCCCAACTTTCATAAATAAAAATTATTTTTTCTTGAAATATATTTTAGAATATTATGGTATGGATTTGATATAATGTTATAGTTGTGGACAATATTTCACTACACCAAAAATGACCTCTAGTGAAGGACAAATCCTTCAAAAGATATACTATATCACTCACAAGTGATTTATTGTGAAGAAATATTTTCTTCACACGATTGCTCGCATTAGACCTCCTCCCAATTGGGTATCCTTCGCTAAGTAGTAACTAAATATTTTTTGTGAAGGATATATTGTGAATAACTTTTTTATTCACAGATTGTATTTGGTAATGAAATATTGTTATTTAGTGAAAGATTGATTTCCTTTACAAATAATATTTTAAAAAGGACTATTTAAAATTAGTGAATAACTTGATTCCCTCAAATAATATATTGTGAGGAACAAATTTATTTAACGAGAGAATATTTTCCTTCACTAATTATAAATTGAGAATCTTTGTTCAAATTGGTGAGAGAATTTCCTTCACAAATTATAAATTTGTAAATAAAATATTAATTGCTAAATAATCAAAATTCATTAAAAATTATAATTGATTTTTAAATCATTGATTTCATATTTATTATTATTATTATTAATCTCTATAAAATATTAAATTTATTTATTTATTGCTAAATTTGTTTGTATATTAAATTGCAAAAAATTATAAATAATACATTAAAGATCAATACACTAATCTCTTCTCCTGTAAGACTAAAAGTCCCTAACAAAACTAGGAAACAAAAACCTAACCTATAATAAATGGCATTACATTCCGAGACTAGGATTTTAGACACAACTAACAAGCTATAAATTCAAAATTAATTAGGCACAATAGCCCATCTGGTTGTAAGTCAAGTGAGCAGAAGCCTATCATCCGAAAATCCAGCCCAAGGTGAGACCAATCTGCAAACGACAATAAGAACCCACTAGAACAAAACATTCAAATTTGAAGAAAAACCAAACTTCTATAGTTTTGCATATATAACTTTGATCATTCCTGGAATTGGAAATTAAAACCATACAAAAGATAAAATACATTATACCAAAAAGCACCACATATTCCACAAAGTAACTATTCAAAATTTTCATTCTATACAATTACTTTAAATGAAAGAAACATGAAATATAAACTTCTGATACTTTCTGTCAATATACAATGAGTGGTAAATATAAACTTCTCAATTATTATTATACAAATAGGGCAAGTGTAATATAAAGAAGGCATCTTTATTTATAATGGGTGCAATGATACAATAGACCACGCCATATTTATTTGTTGACTTTTGGCCTTTGGGCTTCATTTTCTGGATTGGGTCATTTGAATCCGAAGATCAAATATATATTTTTTCTTGGGGATCAATCCCTAGTTCATTATTTTAAGGAATTGAAGTGATTTTTAAAGAACTTGGTAAGTATTATGATTTTGGAGTATTAATGTTGACACATGTTTCTTAGTACCAAATAGTCCTTAATTTAATAATTTGCAATCAATTAACGGTGTATGACAGTCTTACAAGTTCTGTTGAACCAGGATGGCATATCAGGGGAAAAAAATGGGTTACATGTCTATTGACATCTGATTGCGATGAATTGGAATGAAAAAGAAACATTTAGAACAATTCAGATGCTATCTAGTTTGGTTTTGGTACTTCCATTTTCCTGGAATTCAGTTGGAAACTGATTATATAACTTAGAGGTTTTATTTTATACATAGAGGATGGTAGAGCAGCAATTTAGTGCGTGCTCTGTTACATGGTGAAAAATTCTTAAAGTAGAATGGTTTTAAATATAACAAATGTTTTTCTGCAATACTAATGACAGCCCAACTCATGGGTTCTAAGTTCTGATATATATGACTATATGAGTACTGTTGACTTACCCCTACTTCGTATTCCTCTTCTTATGATTGACCAAAAAAACATTTAAAGATGAATTCTTACATAAATACAATGATAGATCATAGTAAGAAAGCTAGAAAACAGAAACTAAAAAAATCAAGATAACTGACCCTCTTTTCCCTCGCTAGATAGACATGACCAAACTTTCCCCTTCCAAGAGGCTTTCCGATGTCAAAATCATTTAGTGTCCACCTTCTTTTGTCCACATCTGCAACGTCTGAAGTGGCCTATAATCAAATTTAAAAACATCAGTTGTAGCAGAACTATACAATAACATGACAACAACTTGAACTAAGTCATCCAAGTACACCAAATACCAGTTATGGATATTGTTACAATAACATGACATCTTGCTGAGACCAGAATCCGGCAAACAACCCAACCCACTGCAGCCATCAAATCATAACTATCACTACAGAGACGGAGCAATCAAAATCAAACACTAAACACAATATCATCTAAAATATAGAATAAACAAGAAGAACAAAATTACATAAAATTGGAAGCATTGAGGAACTCAGCCACCGATCAATGTTTAATGAATCATCTACTATGTTTCTTCTATTACGCAGTTCTCCACACCTTATATTACATAAGAACTCCATATAAGCCAGTAAATGAAAAAATTATATTAGAAGGTAAGGAATATTTTGATTGTACCAATCTCTGTGCCAGATTGGGAATTGGCTAAACTAACACTTAGATTCAGCACCTCCCATAACCAAATTCATTTAGGATGGTGCTTAGCATTGTTATGTACGTATTCATATGTCAAGGGCAGTACTCAACCAAGCTTTAACAAGAGAAATAAATAGCCCTAGCATTCATACAATTGAAGACAATGATTCAAGAGAGATATGAGATAGACATTTACTTCATTATATCTACAGGTTACTAATGAAATATTACAAAATGTTTACCACCAACTTCCTTTGTTAATTTTTTTTAATTTCATTACACTTATATATCTTTATCTCCAAATTCATTCGAGATTTCACCCCCCTCCCATAGCGGTATTGCAAATTTAATCATGCTAACAGAACATATAATCATGATCGGTAACATGAGTAACCTATAAATAATAACAATAGGCAAGAATTTTTTTTTAGGTTTGTGCAGCCTTCTCACAACTCTTGTTGTACATAGGTTGACCTCCCCCTCGCTCAACAACAAACATAGAATTGGTAAAATCATATGTTCATTGTTTTAACTACCTTTACTGTAATAGTTTGGGTTCTTTGGCTGTGATGCGTCCACAAGTTCAGCTGCTTCCTCCAGGAGAGCTTCTATCTCTTCCATCTCATTGCCAATCTCATCTGATAAAATGTCAGCTCTGAGTAAAGATAATTACAGCAAAACAAATCTCCAAAAACAAGACTTGGCTTGTGCTGCATCAGCCAAAGCTTGCCACTGTAAGCAATCACATATGTAGACAATAGAATGTTAAAAGTGAGCAATTGTTCAGTCTCGTGGGTAGAAAATATTTGAGGGTAACTAATCACCTCAACACAGTTGGAGAAAATTCAGGGTCTTATCAAGCATTTGTATATATTTTCAAATAACTCAAAAGTTTGACTATATCCCTAAATAATTCTCCTCTCAATAGGAACTTCTTCAACATTGCAACTTTCTGAAGATTATGTGTTTCTTTAGTGCAAGATAAATACAAAAACAAAACAAATAATATTTCATGTAACAGATCAAAATTAAAGCTTAGATAACCCATAACTAGGCAAATATAGATAGTATGTCAATCGGAGCCACCCCACCTATGACTGCATAGAATTACATTGATTTATAACCAAACAAACAAATTGTTTACTATTTTCCCTGCTCAAAATACTGGAGCAAATAGATGGTACTTCAGTAGAGAGGATGAACAATTCATGTCTATAGGTAGTACGCAACAAGTGATTCTTAAACACCAAATATAGATAGTCTGTCAATTGGAGCCACCCCAACTGTGACTGCATAGAATTTCATTGATTTATAACCAAACAAATAAAATGTTTACTATTTTCCTTACTCAAAATGCTAGAGCAAATAGATGGTACTTCAGTAGAGAGGATGAACAATTTTAGTCTATAGGTAGTAAGCAGCAAGCAATTAATAAACACCAAATCAAGAACATTTGATAGTGCAAGGGAAGGATTCTTCATTCATATTCAAGTTAATAGTGACTTTTATAAGAAACTAGCCCAGTAATTTAAGTTGTGATAGAACCCAGAGATGAAAAGCAATGAACAAATTATCAACTTAAGATGTAGGGTAAACATAAGACAAACTATACTTAGAACTTTAATTGACGGCTTTTATAGTAAATATCTGTCTAGCTCCTTTGTATCAAGTTGTCCACTTTATATTAGCTTTTCAATCCTTTTGTCAATGAAATTTACATTTTCCTTTCCAATATCTAAAGAATACCCGAGTATAGGAAGGCCTAGTAAATAGGCAACTAAAGTTGAAAGAGTACTTGTGTCAAATGACAGTAGTTAGCAGCCAAATTAACAGAAAATTACCAGTAATCAGATGCATACAAACTATAAAATGAACAAGGTCCTTTAATTTGGAAAATATGCTTAGGAGTATGAACTAAAATGAGGAAATGAAAGGTGATGACCCAACAATTACAAATTATCGTTTGAAATAATGGCCCCCTAAGTTAGCGAAAGGCCAGACTATGGCTATTAGGTTTCCTCTTAACGTAACTTAAACAGCTCGAGTAAGAACTTTCTGCATTATTGGAGACCATCAAGCCTTAAACATTAGACAAGAGACTATATATTAGAATCCTCCTTTGACTTCTGACACTTGCATAACATAGAGTTTTGTCCTCAAACAAGCTTCTATTTATGCACAAGCATGTGAGCCTAGATTTGCCAACACTTAAACTAGACACTCACACATACACAAAAGTATCCTTTCATTTCCTGCATGCGAACACCTCTGTATTATATTTTTTTGTAAAATAGCATCTATGGCCTCTACTACAGAAGAATGTAATTATGTGAGTGAAAGGTTATTAAGTTTTCATCATCTTATAAATAGTTTCTTAAATTTGGTAAATTCAGCCAACTAAGAGAGTACCTAAAAAATGAGTAGCTTTATGTCTAGCAATCCTGTCTTGATAATCAGAAAAAAATGTTAAAAATCCACCAATGGCAGCTTGAAGAAGCCTACAAAAGAAACAAGGGAATTAGCATTAATAAAGCATTCATCAGATGCTATGTTAACCTTAATTCATACTTTATTACCTATTCATCATTCAATCTCAAAAGGACTTCATAGAGTCTTCAATAGTAAAATCTATGAATATCATATGATAAATAAAGTACTAGAACATATAATAATATGGCAGATGGGTGATGTAGTATATACTATGTATTTGCCATAACTTACCCAGGGGAGATGCTTCCAACTGCCAAAACTATTAATGAGATGCATATATTAGACTACTGTTTGTCTTTAAAGTTTCAGTTAATTAAATTAATATCTTTATGTGGACAATGAATGAAATGGCTACATTTTAATACATTTTGAGCTTAGATACTAAGGCCCTTCCCCAAAATTCACAAGCAAGCTATATCATTGGAAAATTACTATTGTGGTTCAGAAAATTGAAGAAATCAAATTAGAACACAATTAACAGTGATTATATATATATATATATATATATATATATATATATATATATGGTTACCAAAACAAAAAAGGAGAGAAATACCAAAATCATATGACTACTCTCTCACTAGAATATATCAGGCAGAACTCCTTAATCCTGGGATTATAGTATGCGCCTAAACCGATCAATCCATAATATCTCACTGACATACAAAACCTATGTAAAGAAATTGTTAGACTATAGTCTATAAACCAAATGATAGTTGAAGAAGCTAAGAAAAGAATGAAAATGGCTAGCATAAGTAATGTTGCATATATTTGACCACTGTTTGTCATTAAGTTGCTTACAGTGATATCATTATATGGAAAATGATTGAAATGGTTAAATGTATAATTTTTTCAGGTTAGATACTAAGGCCCTTCCACAAAATTCACAAGCAGGCTATATCATAGGAAAAATACTAAAGTAGTTCAGAAAATAAAAGAAATCAGTTAGGGTGGAAAATTGACACAAAAATGGTATTTTAGAGGCTTTGTCATTCCAAACAGCCCTTAGTCCAAGTGATGCAAAAAAACTCAAACCACCACACAACCAAGCCAATGCTTCATACTGAGGGAAAAAGGAATTAATTAGTAAAAATCAAATATTCAAATTAAAATTACAGAACCATTATAAAGCTGGAATCTTTGATTCCCCAATAGAACAAAAAGTCAAATTAAGTGAAGAAATTCACCTTCCTGACTGTATCTGCAATACGATCGATACACAGTTCAGGGAATGCAGTCCCATTGTCCCAAGTTAGATAGTCATTTATAGTAAGCTGAGAGCAAACCCAATAATAGACATAATTTTGTTAGGGTTTCGTAATTGGGGTAGCAAATTCAGACAAAAACTAGGAATAATACCAAATAAATCATTTAAATCATATAAACATACAAACACTATATAATTAAGTATGAAGTATGTGATTTAAGGTGAAAAACATTACAGGTTTATTGGGGACGATGTGTTTGCCAACGGGGAGGCCCATGCCGGAGCGGAGGCGAATAGAGGAGCTAACGGAATGGGAAACGATGCCATTTCCTCCCATGATTCGAGAAGCAACATGGCTCAATCTTCCTGCCATTTTTTCCCGATCAGATTCTTAGTTTAGCAAAAGATCACTTTTGTAACTCATTCATTCACAGAGGAAGCTTTATCAATGGCAATGAGATCTTCCTTGAACGACGTCATATAATCAGACTTTACTGTTTCTCGTATAATCAGATTCTTAATTTAATACTGTAAAAAATTTAATGTATTTATATTAGTATAATTTATATTCACCACAATTAATTTTAAAAAATTATTTAGAACAAAATAGCGACTGATTTTATCCCTCGCAAAAAACTTCTGAATAATGATATATAGTGAGTAATAATTCCTTCACTAGATAGATTTTTTCCTCGCAAATTTACACCATAAATTTGCTTCAAAAATCTTTCTATCACCCCAATTTTGCGAGGAAAAAAATTTTAATTGTGAAGGATGTTTCTTTCGCTAATAACTATATTGTCATTTATCTTTTTTCCTTCAACTTGTTCATTATTAAAAAGCTTATTTCCTCATGTGAAGAAATAAATTCCTTCACAAAATTTCATTCGCTAGAAGCCATTTTTGGTGTGGTGTTTATAAATTTTGCAAAGTATGCAAGTTGTCATAAAATATTCGATTGGTCGGGAAATATTCATTTTAACAGGGAATATTCGTAAAACGACACAATCATTGGTGGACCTCACAACGGAATTATTGTCGGAATGAGAAAACGACAGAAATATCTTTTTATAAAAATAACGACGAAAGTTTTACCGTTAACTGTTGAAATACTCGGTGATAAAAGTACAGTAATACATGTGGTTGCATAGTAGCGCACGATATTGATTATTGATGCTTACATGAGAAGTCACTCAGTTTTATTCAATTATTCTTTACGATAATTCTTTGCGTAGTATCTCACGTTATTTGATTCAATTATTGTCAATATTTTCTATTATTAATCAATAATTGAGATGACAAGTTATTCATATTATTATTTGAATAATTAACAATGTCTAGAAAGTTTTGTCGAGGAAATGAGTTTGGTCACCTAATTGCGCGTCAATAGGGAGAAATCATTATCGAGCAGCGCCACTTTCCTTTAGAACGATCTGGTTGTTAATATTGGGAGTTATAATAATGATGAATAAATAATGTTAAAAATATTGAGAAGATTTTTTATGAAGTGTTTGATGTAAATTTTGCTTATTATGTGGACCCCCATTTACCCATTTTTCAAAATAATCGGTAGGAAGTTATAAAGTGTGTGTGTGTGTGTGTGTGTGTATATATATATATTATATATATATATATATATATCATGTGTGTGTGTGTGTGTGTCGTAGGAATGAGGGAAAATGGATGGAAAATGTGAGGTGGTGGGAAAAAAATAAGAAGTGAAAGTGATGTGTGTGTGTGTGAAAGTGATGTGTGTGTGTATGGTGAAAGTGATGGGTGTGTGTGTTGGATTGAAAAATCAATCCGTGACTTTGCGTAATACATCCGTGAATCACAAATTATTTTGTCCGTGAAAATTCTTAACGATTTCTCGCTATTCTCCTATAAATGGGATCTTGGTTTAGAATTGAAAATCACATGGGATCATAGAATTCTTCTTCTATAATCTTGGCGTATTTCTTTAGAGTTTAAGAAAGCTTTGAGTATAGAAAATAGTCTGAGTTCTCTTGAGAATATCTCCGCTTATACCGCTTAATACTCTTCTTTTTAAGGTAAGGGATATTATTTTTGTTCAGTATTCGTAGGAAAAAAATATTTTTCTTCCATACTCTGTAGTATGTGAGTAATATTATTTCGTTTCAGATTCCAAAACTACACTCATTTTGTTAAGTATGGCTTATATACTCCTTAAAATTAGTGGAATATCCTTGGAATTTGCGCTTCATCTAGTATCTTTTCATAGAAATATTATTCTGAGAATTCTTGATAATTTTTAATCTTTTAAGTTGGGGTACTATTCACGGGGTACTATTCCTAAAGAACTATTCACGGGGTACTATTTACTCGAGTACTATTCATGACAAAAATTAATTTCTTTTCGGTCAAAATCATTTTTAATACAATATTATTCCTGAATTTTACTCCACAAAGCAGTATCATGTTGACAATTTGGATAATTTGGAATTCTGGATAAATTAAATTTTGAATCTTTAAAATTCATCATTTGCTTTCATTTAATTGAATTCTTATATCATTGTCATCATCCTCATGCTTATATTGTGATGAAAGTATCTTTGGCCCGTAGTGCAAAGTTGGACTGTTGATTGGTATGATTATGACCAATGATTATTTGGTATAATCATGACCTGTAATGTTACAAATGATGTGGTATAATTCCTCATTGGCTCGTAGTGCATTGATGGACAGTTGTTGGCCCGTAGTGCATGGATAATTCGTGGTTGTGATACTAATGAATATCTTTGGCCCGTAGTGCAGGGATGATTCAATGATGTGGATTATTTATTAAGCTGAGTCTCAGCGATAAAATTGATGATAACCTTTTTAAATCATAGAAGATAGTAGATATCATGCTCTACGACTCTTTTAATGGATTGCTTGTTCCGCTGCAGTTAAACTTGATGTTTATTGTATTTTATCAGCTTTAATCTGTTGAAGGCTAACGATAATTTATTCTCCATTATCTTAGTCATAATATTTCTTACTGGGCTACTTGAGCTCACCCTGTAGCTTTCATTGTTCTCTTCAGGAAATGAGAACGTAACCGGAACTAGTCGGGGAATGGAGTGATGGTCCGAGATGGTGCATTAGTAGTCCCCACTATTCTGTGAAATAGTGTGATAATAATTGTAATGAGGACTTCATTTGAGTTTGGATATTATCTAGAAGACAATATTCGTGTTAAAACTCTTAGCTTATGTTTTGTCATATTTTACACGACAGTTGTATAATTAAGTTGTATTTAAATTTTGTACCATGTATTTGATGACTCAGAATGGGTTATGTATACCTATTTTGGGGGCATCACAGTTGGTATCAAAGCTTAGGGATATGATCCCTGGCTTATTTGTTATTTAATTGGTCGATCAGAATATAACGATAAAATGTGGTATATCAATTAACCCTTATTTTGTGGCAGTATTTGAAAATGGCATCTGAAAATGTTGAGATAAGCAATGGAGCACAGGAGACCATTGAGTCACCACAGATAAATAACAGAGACAATGTGCATCAGGAAGGCAACAATCCTCATGCAAATAACAACACCGACCAAATGATGAACGATGGGATGTTCAGAGGCTTTCTGCAATTCATGCAACATCAGGCGACAGAGACTCATGTCCATAATGCAGGTGGAAACACTGGCAACTCATGGATGTGTTAGATTTGTAATATTCATGAACGCAATCAAATTGCTCAAAGTAAGCGGAAACGTGTAAAATCAGAGTTTTAAAATTTTACAAACCATATACCCGGATCACCCTTTATGCACAATTATTAATTAAACGAAAAAGATGAATAAGAAACATACCCTTGAAGATCCAAGCTTCCTCAGGTACAAGTTCACCTCCAATCCTTTTCGCGTTCAACTTGAATCCACCGGGTTTTGTTCCTTCCTTTGATCAACGTTAGCCACCCAAATGTTTGGCCTCTAAAGGTGATCCACCAAGGAAAAATAAAGATTCAAGAAGATGGTGGTTGGCTAAACCCTAGTTTTTCTATCTCTATAGAAAAGGAGCGTACTCTCCAACCATTGGAATTGCGTATTATTTTGATATCTGATATAAGACTCCCTTATAAAGATATCAGGTGACCTTATTTAATAAAATAAGGTATTATTTAATTAAACTCTTTTAATTAAATGGGCTCCCTAATCTTATTAGGGATAATTAATTAAACTCCTTTAACTAATTTTTCTTCCTAATCCTATTAGGAATAAATGAGTACTTATATTAAATTAATTCCTAAACTCTTTTAGAAATTAAAATAATAATAATTGTAATAATATTAATAAGACTCCTCTTATTAATTTATATTTAATATTTCTAAAATATTAAATAATAAATATTAAGCTATTTAATTTATTCTATCACCATAGATTAAATTAAATATACTTAACATATTATTACGATTATGCCATTAACTTCTTAAATAATTATTCTTCCTTTTATGGTGTGACCCTTTAGGTTCTCCATATTAAACCTATTGTGAATAAATCAATTAGAAGAATTCTAATCTTATTTAAATAAATAAATTAAATAATTAATTTATTTAAATAAATAATATTTATTCTACAATAGGGATAAGCCTCCCTAGCGATCAACGACTTTTCGGATAATATAGATTTCAACATTAATCATAAAAGAACCTTTAAGTAAATAGTTCTACCGCACAATTCAATCCTTCCACCATACAATGTCCCAATTAAATATAAGACATGGAATTCTTGTCAAGTCTTATTTTATTTAATTATATGTATTTCGATCCTTAAATGCACAACTCCAAATAATGCAAATTAGAAACTCCTTTCTAATTTCATTACTCCTTGCCAAGGACTCTTTGGGTTGTCATTTATTGAATCACATAGACATTTCTCTTCTTTTAATAAGTGGTAGATTCTTTATTGATCATACATTATCTCCATGTACAACTTATTATACCCAAGCATACCCTTTGATATACCCTAAGGGTCTTAAGGAATAAGTCAAAGTATAACTCATCATACACAAGATACTATGATGATCTCAAGTCCAAAGATCACTTGTCTTAATATCACTACAGAGAATTCCTATTGACAAAAGCAAGTAAAACTCCATTAGGTATTCCTTAGCGAGCCACGCTTAGTGAACTTATTCTCTAATAAGCACCTACATACTTGCTTTAGTGTCTCCACACAAATGATCATGAGATCAATCATCCTCATCCAATGAGCAAGCAACGTATGTACCAATCTATCCGGATTCACTAATCCCCAATTTAGTAATCCAATGATTGGGAACTATTTTAGTTTTAAGCTTTCTAAGAATTTAGATCTCATTAGAATGATCATCATCATTATTCTAAAAGCATTGCATAAAACTATGGGTTTATCACATATTATAAAACAACATCATGTAGATAATTAAAAGCCTTTAATAAATTAATACTTTTATTAATAAATGAATAAGATTGTTACAAAGTATATGCTTTATCATCAAACATGATTGGCTTGTGTGCATATTACTTTCAATCTCCCACTTGCACTAAAGCCAATCGCCATTGTATCTTATACTCTTCTTCTAAGTGACGATTATCCTGCTTTGTTGGATAAGCTTTAGTTAATGGATATGTAATGTTGTTCTTGAGATTTCACTATCTCTATAGTGATTTCCCATCTTTCAATGATTCTTATAATCAAATGAAAGTGCCACAACACATGTTTAGATCCAAGATGAGACTTAGAACTATTCCTAGTTACGTAATGAACTTTTAATCCAAACAATCAACTTGCGACTTCATTTATAGCTATATACTTTGTCTTTATCACTAAACCAACAACTCTTTGCTGTTTGGAACTTTTCCAATTCACTGCATCACTGTTCAAGATAACGCTTTACCTTAAAGTGGATTTTTCTATCATCTTGGTCTGTCTGAAAAACTTGAGTCTGTTAAGCCCTCTAGTTTTAATTTAGACCCACCATGAATATGATCACATTCTTAGTGCCGGTTAAGCACTTTAAGATGTTTTTCACTAACTCATAGTGAACTTCTCCATAATATGACTGATCAACATCAAGTCTCGTACATTTCATTGCATACATGATAGTTATTCATGCGACCTCTCTTTTCAGGAGTCTGTGGGGACTATTAAGAGAGATACACTCCATAGCTCATCTACATAAGACATCTCTTGGAGTTTGCCATGCTAAACGACTTTAGCATCAAATGAATATACGTTCCTTGGGTTAAGTCGAGCATCCTCTTAAATCTATCTATATAGATTTATATCCCCAATTAAGATACTCTTCCAAATCATTCATGGAGGAATGTTTAGACAACTTTATCTTTACTGATTGTAGCATTGGTATGTCATTCCTTATCCGTAGTATATCAATATATAGTACTAGAAATGTCACGATGCTCCCACTGACCCTTTTGTACACACTAGGTTCATTCTTATTTTTGATAAAATCAAACTCTTTTGATTGCCTCATCAAAACGAATGTTCCATATTTGAGAAACTTGCTTCAATCCATTTCTCTGAGTGTCTACAACACTTACCTCATCGTATGTAACTGGATCATCATCTTTTTGATGATCGTACCTCATCATCATCATCCATGATGAATCCATACCTCCTAGGTATCTTTGGTACTATTCGGTTATGATTCGTTTGTGGTACAATAGAATTCATCTACAAGTTCCTCTTATTTGACTTATAGTGTTTTGTGGTTCTTGAACTCTTCAAGATCTATTATCCTCCCACTAGCCCCTTTAATGATAAACACCTTTATCTTAGAAGGCAGGGTGTTTCGCAATAAACACCTTTTGCTATGTAGGATTATAGAACATATGCCCTAAACTTACTTTAGGATGTCCCACAAATCTGTACATGTCAAATTTTGTCCCAAGCTTATCCTTTGAAACCTTTTCACATAAGTTGGACAACCCCTTATCTTAACATACTTAAGATTAGGAATCCTCCCTGTCCATAACTTTTATGGAGTCTCGGGGCCTGATTTTGAGGTTACCATTTTCGTAGATATGCAGCCATTTCTAGGACATGACCTTAGAAGGATATTGGAATGTCACTAAAATCATTATGGATCGCACCATGTCCAACAAGGTACGAATTTTCCATTCAGATACATCAATCAATTATTGCGTATCAGGATGTGTCCATTATGAGAAAACCATTTGAGATGATCTAGAAACTTATTGCATAAGTATTTATTCCTTGATCTAATCAAAGAATCTTAATACTTTGCCAATTTGTTTCACTTCTGAATTCTTTGAACCTTTCAAATAATTCATACTTGTATTTCAGCAAATACACACATTCAACTCTTTGAATGATCATCTCCTTTTCTTATACTAATTTGTTCAATATGTAAAATTATTTTCACGTAAGTCAAGTATACAAAATCTATTAAGTAATATTTCAGTTCTATACAAAACATTATTATTATAAATAGAACAACAATTGTTCTTAAATATAATACCAAAGATTTCATTGTCCAACAATAAAATGGAAATAATGTTTTCAACGAGAACTAGAATACAATAACAACTTATTGACCTTATAGGTTTGCCCGTAGGCAGTGCTAAACTATAAGTTTCTATGGCTAATGTTGCAACCTTTGCTTCATTTCCCACACATATGATTACTTATATTTGTTTAGCTTTCTACTTCTGTTTGGTCCTTTCATAAATCTATATTTATGATAACCAAAGTTGGTATCCAATACCCAAGTAGAATATTGACTTAAAGAAAAAATTATTTTAAATCACGAACAAATTTGTATTTGTAACCAAAACTTCACTAAGCTTCTTTGGTTAACCTCTGGAAGATGCTTCTCGCAGTTTCTTTCCAGTGTCCATGCTTATTGCAGTGGAAGCAAACTCCTTTGCATAATATATAATATATATAGTATAAGCATGCACATATAGAATACTATATTCTACTCGGATTGATTATGGACTTTTATTCTAGTTTGGTTCACTAGAGCCACCAAGTGAACCAAAAGGTCAAACCTGAGGGTGCAAGAAATAATATTTAAATATAACTATTACATTTAAACCCGGGCTCCATTACAAACGGGTCTTCAAGCTCCTTTGCTCCTTGATCTCCAATTTTTCAAAATTAATTCTAACTATTCCTATTACAAAACTATTTAAAATAAATAGAAAACTTGATCGTGATCGAGGGAAGTACATAGGAGGAGATAGAATTTACATTAAGAAAAATTAGAGAAGGCAATCTGTGACCCCATTTAATAAAACCCATACATTCATGCATCCAACTAAAATAAAATCCAATCACATTGGTCAATAGTCCATAATCAATCCCATTTATTATCATACACATCATCATATGCATCAATAAATAACATTCATCTTATGAATAATAAACATTTAATATATATATATTGATATCATTTAATGGACAAATTTAGTTAGTATAAAATCTAATTTTGAATCAAAATAAACTCCTTTATTTTAATCCAAATTTAAATCAAAATAAAACTATTTTATTTTAATTTATCTAATTTTGAATAAAATAAACTATTTTATTTTAATCATAATCTTTAATCAAAATAAACTCCTTTATTTTAATTAATTATGGAATCCAATTCCATGTAATAAAAAAAAATAACTCCTTTATTAAAGGAAACACGGATTCTCTTTCCTATTCACAAATAAACTCCTTTATTTTGAATAATATGAAATCTTATTTCATATCTAAATAAACTCCTTTATTTAAGAAAATTAGGATTCTCTTTCCTATTCACAAATAAACTCTTTTATTTTAAATAATATGAAATCTTATTTCATATCTAAATAAACTCCTTTATTTAAGGAAACATGGATTCACTTTCCTATTCACAAATAAACTCCTTTATTTTAGAAAACATGGAATCCAATTTCAACTCCAATTAGTTATCATGGAATCCAATTCCAATTCTAATTAGTTAGCATGAATTCTAATTTTAAAATTAAAATAAATTCTTTTATTTTAATATTAAAATAAACCTTTTATTTTAAGATTAAAATAAACTTTTTATTTTAATAATAAAATAATAAGAATAATATATAATAATTTCCGTCATTGAGATTAGGAGTAATTCACGTGATTTCATGTAAAGGGGAATTCCAGAAATTATGTCAGCCATATGTCTTGATAGCCATACTGACACTCACCGGGTCTCGATGCGCGGGCATATTTAGCCAACTTACTATATATATATATATATTTATATATATATATATATATATATATATTAAATAAGGGAATGCCCCCTTGAACATAATCAAGCCAGTAACAAGAACAAGCCGCACCACGTTGGAATACAAGAAACATATATATTACTGAAACATATATATTACCGAAATCAAAAAAACTTTTTTTTTTTTTTATAAAAAAAAACGCCAACAAATTTCGTTATTTTTTTTTTAAAAAAATTTTAAACAATAAATTATGCCCAATTAAATTGTTCTAAACATATATCAATATACATATCAAATTAAAATAATTAATAATTCGCATAAAGGTTTGGCTCTGATGCCACTGTTAGATTTGTAATATTCATGAACGCAATCAAATTGCTCAAAGTAAGCGGAAACGTGTAAAATCAGAGTTTTAAAATTTTACAAACCATATACCCGGATCACCCTTTATGCACAATTATTAATTAAACGAAAAAGATGAATAAGAAACATACCCTTGAAGATCCGAGCTTCCTCGAATACAAGTTCACCTCGATCCTTTTCGCGTTCAACTTGAATCCACCGGGTTTTGTTCCTTCCTTTGATCAACGTTAGCCACCCAAATGTTTGGCCTCTAAAGGTGATCCACCAAGGAAAAATAAAGATTCAAGAAGATGGTGGTTGGCTAAACCCTAGTTTTTCTATCTCTATAGAAAAGGAGCGTACTCTCCAACCATTGAAATTGCGTATTATTTTGATATCTGATATAAGACTCCCTTATAAAGATATCAGGTAACCTTATTTAATAAAATAAGGTATTATTTAATTAAACTCTTTTAATTAAATGGGCTCCCTAATCTTATTAGGGATAATTAATTAAACTCCTTTAACTAATTTTCCTCCCAATCCTATTAGGAATAAATGAGAGTACTTATATTAAATTAATTCCTAAACTCTTTTAGAAATTAAAATAATAATAATTGTAATAATATTAATAAGACTCCTCTTATTAATTTATATTTAATATTTCTAAAATATTAAATAATAAATATTAAGCTATTTAATTTATTCTATCACCATAGATTAAATTAAATATACTTAACATATTATTACGATTATGCCATTAACTTCTTAAATAATTATTCTTCCTTTTATGGTGTGACCCTTTAGGTTCTCCATATTAAACCTATTGTGAATAAATCAATTAGAACAATTCTAATCTTATTTAAATAAATAAATTAAACAATTAATTTATTTAAATAAATAATATTTATTCTACAATAGGATAAGCCTCCTAACGATCAACGACTTTTCGGATAATATAGATTTCAACATTAATCATAAAAGAACCTTTGAGTAAATAGTACTGCATAATTCAATCCTTCCACCATACATGTCCCCAATTAAATATAAGACATGGAATTACTTCACAAGTCTTATTTTATTTAATTATATGTATTTCGATCCTTAAATGCACAACTCAAAATAATGCAAATTAGAAACTCCTTTCTAATTTCATTACGCTTTAACCAAGGACTCTTGGGTTGTCATTTATCGAATCACATAGGACATTTCTCTTCTTTTAATAAAGTGGTAGATTCTTTATTGATCATACATTATCTCCATGTACAACTTATTATACCCAAGCATACCCTTTGATATACCCTAAGGGTCTTAAGGAATAAGTCAAAGTATAACTCATCATACACAAGATACTATGATGATCTCAAGTCCAAGGATCATTGTGACTACTATCACTACAGAAATTCCTATTGACAGCAAGTAAAACTCCATTAGGTATTCCTTAGCGAGCCACGCTTCGATTGAACTTATTCTCTAATAAGCACCTACATACTTGCTTTAGTGTCTCCCCACAAATGACCATGAGATCAATCATCCTCATCCAATGAGCAAGAACGTATGTACCAATCTATCCTGATTCACTAATCCCCAATTTAGTAATCCAATGATTGGGAACTATTTTAGTTTTAAGCTTTCTAAGAATTTAGATCTCATTAGAATGATCATCATCATTATTCTAAAAGCATTGCTTAAAACTATGGGTTTATCACATATTATAAAACAGCATCATGTAGATAATTAAAAGCCTTTAATAAATTAATACTTTTTATTAATAAATGAATAAGATTGTTACAAAGTATATGCTTTATCATCAAACATGATTGGCTTGTGTGCATATTACTTTCAAGATGGTCACCGCAAAGTAGTTCAAGGAGCTGGGACCAGCAGAGTTTTTGGGAAAGCCAGAACCACTTAAGGCGGAGACGTGGATAAAGTTGATCACCAAGATATTTGATGTCTTAGGATGCTCCGAGGAGCAAAAGGTTCCCTTTGCCACCTTAATGTTGCGAGGAGAGGCAAATTACTGGTGGGAATTTGTAAAGTGTACTTAGCCTGCCGCACTCAAGATGTCTTGGGAGAAGTTTCAAGAATTGTTCAACGACAAGTACTTTCCTGAAAGTATTCATCACCTGAAGGAGGTAGAGTTCATCAAGCTTAAGCAAAATAATATGACCATATCGTAGTATGAGGCTAAGTTTGTCGATTTATCCCAGTTTGCATCCCATTTGGTTGATAATGAGGAGCGTATGACGCTGATGTTTCTAAGAGGTTTGAAACTCGAAATACGTCAATATCTCATTTCTCACAAACTGTGTTTGTATTCAGATGTTGTAAATAGGGCTCAGTTATTGGAGCACAATAATGAGTCAACCCAACAAAGAGATAGTAGCCGGCAAAATGATAATACTAGTGGTAGCAGTCATCAAAGCGGTGACAACAAACGTGGAGGGAATCAACATGCTAGAAATGGTAACCACTTCGGTGGTAATCATGGCCAAGACAATAGAAGTAGAAATTTCAGGAAGAGGAGATTCAATAATGATGGAAGACGTCACCACCAGCAAACGTTGTTAAGGAAGGAGAACGACCACCGATCGTGTGCCTCAAATGCAGAGGGGAGGGACACATCAAACCAAACTGTACGCAGCAGTCCAAAATGTGTTACAATTGCGGAAGCGAAGGTCCCCTAGCTCAATTTTGTTGTGTAGTGAAGCCAATCCAGTTGGGATGGTGACACCAAATGTCATCCCAGACAAGTCAAAGTCGATAGTTCAAGGGAGAGCGTTTATCGTAACCTCCCAGAAAGCAAGGAACTCGAACGAGGTCATCACGGATAAGCTAATCATAAACTCTAGAGAAGTCTATACCTTATTTGATATCGGTTCTACCCATTCTTTTATTTCTCTTACTTGCGCTCAATGTTTAAATTTAACTCTGGAAAAAATAGATTTTGACTTAACTGTCGAAACTCTATTGGAAGAAACCTTCATTACATCAACTATTTATAAGTCTTATTTGATTCAAATCGGCAACCGCACATTACCTGTCGATCTATCTCTTTGAAAATACTTGCATTTGATGTGATTTTAGGGATTGATTGGTTAACTACTCATCATCTTAAAATTGATTATTTTTTTAAGGTTGTTAGCTTTCATATTCCTAACCAACCTATTATGCAAATTCAAGCAACCAAACCACTGAAGTCAATCACTGTCATATCAAGCCATAAAGCTATTCGTTTATTGAAAAATACATGTCAAGTTTTCTTAGCCCATGTCACAGATTTAAACAAAAATACGTCAGATTTGAATGATATTTCTATTGTTAATAAATTTCCTGACAAATTCCCCGAAAAACTTCCTGGCCTACCCCCGGAGCGTGAAATCAAGTTTGGTATTGACCTTAAACTCGATACAAAACCCATTTCCAAAGCCCCATATTGAATGGATCTTATTGAACTTCAGGAGTTAAAGAACCAACTACAGGAATTGTTAGACATCGGTTTTATTCGTCCTAGTACATCTCCTTGGGGTGCTCCTGTTCTATTCGTAAAGAAGAAAGATGGAAGTATGCAACTTTGTATTGATTATCGGGAGTTGAATCATGTCACCATCAAAAATAGGTACCCGTTGCCACGCAATTGATGACTTATTTAACTAGTTACAAGGCGCCAAATTCTTCTCAAAGATAGATCTTCATTCTGAATATCATCAGTTAAAGATTAAAATCGATGACATTCCAAAGACTGCTTTCAGAACTCGGTACGGGCATTACAAATTCTTAGTCATGTCTTTTGGATTGACTAATGCTCCTACTGCCATCATGGATATGATGAACCGAGTATTCAAGGAATATTTGGATCATTTTATAGTCATCTTTATTAATGACACCCTCATATACTCCAAAATATGTGAAGATCATGAGCAACACTTGAGACTGATACTCCAAAAGCTTCGTGAAAATAAGCTATATGTCAAGTTAAAGAAATGTGAGTTCTGGCTTGAGGAAGTAGCATTCCTTGGGCACGTGATATCATATCATGGAATATATGTTGAACCAACAAAGATTGAAGCAATTCAAAGTTGGGAGAAACCTAAGTCAGAGACCGAAGTACGTAGCTTTCTCGGCTTAGCTAGTTATTATTGGAGATTCATAGAAGGGTTTTCTCGAATCGCTATTCCATTAACTCAGTTAACTCGAAAAGATACAAAATTTGGTTTGAGCGAGGAATGTGAGATGAGTTTTCAAGAAATCAAGAGGAGACTCATTTCAGCACCTGTTTTGACAATATCATCTGGTTTGGAGGGATATATCATCTACAACGATGCTTCAAGCAGAGGGTTAGGATGTGTTCTCATGCAACATGGGAAAGTCATAGCTTATGCCTCACGACAACTCAAAGAATATGAGAAGAATTATCATAATCATGATCTAGAGTTAGCAACAGTCATTTTTGCGCTTAAAATCGGGAGGCATTACCTATATGGGAGAAGGTGGAGATCTATATAGATCATAAAATTCTCAAATATTTCTTCACCCAAAAGGAGCTCAACATGCGACAACAACGTTGGCTCGAGCTGTTGAAAGATTATGATCATACCATTCAATACCATCCTAGAAAAACGAACGTAGTAGCTGACGCATTGAGTAAAAGATCATATGCGGGTATGAGTACGATATTGTCAACGCAAAGGCTCATTTTGTATGACTTACAAAGGATGGAAATAGAGTTAAAAACTCGAGGGACCCATGTGATGATGTCAAATATACGAGTAGAACCGACTTTAATCGATAATGTTATGCGTATAATGTAACGACCCCGAAATTCATACAATTTAATTATTAACTTCGGTCGTTAATAACACATCTACCTTCTGATTTTACATCATTATTCGATGATAAACTTTATATAATACAGAATAATTTAAATTTTTATGTCTTCTTACTTTAATTCCCTGAATCAAAACCTTTATCATCTACATGTCTTTGAATCAATCTTATTTTATGATTCACTTTATCACTGATATTATAAAATTTTACATTTTAATCCGATAATCTATACATATCAGATAACTCTAATATTAGCTTTACAACTCAACATAAAACTATACATCATAAAATATTTAGTACATCTCACGAGTCTTAATCATGGTATAAAGAATTAACAACTTTAGCTAAAATATTAATCTTCGTGTATTATTTCTGATCCACGTCATTCAAGTAGCACATAGTGTTACCTTCAAACCTTAACCTGCAAAAATGGTTATTTGCAAGGTTGAGCTCGACAGCCCAACAAAATCTAACAATTTTCATGCATCACGTAGCACATAGTAACATGCTCAACATATATCTCATAAACATTGGACTAACATAACATACATGTTATAGTTCATATAACAAGTATAAAGATTGAGTTCCTTACTCAATCAGCATGCTTTACTCAATCAACGTAGTCATAAGTTGACTTTAACATTTCATACATTCAATATATATATAACACAACATGCTCTTTGCAATAAAGATTTAAAACGATTAATCACTAAGTTCACATAATAAATAGGAACTAAAAGACTTGCCTTGATTGTTGTTTACCAATAACAGTTTAATCAGCTTACAGTTATCTGCACTTCACGTGCCCTACACAATTATATAATCATGCACATCAACTATTAGTCACATAGCAACGCATAGTAGTTGTAATGTAAACTTTAATTTACGTCTCATAACCCTTCCTATCATAAATACACAATGTTCAATTTGATTGTGCTAATTTTCAAATTATATCTCACTGTATTTCATATTCGAAGTTCGTTCAAGTGCCTAAGTCTTGCTAGGAATCATTATTGATTTTATATTAAACCCATTTCATACCTTATAATTTTCATTTCATTTAACTTAAAACACTTTTTACGTTCATTAACACTTATCACGGCGTTTCGATGTTTATTCGTCACACGCCCGATTTGTCTCTCTTGTGTGTGCTTAGTATGCGTATATAACTTATCTAATATATCATTTATTAATGTTAAGCATCATTATACTTCATAATATTCATGTTCTATAACTTAGAACCACATCTCTTACCGTCAAGAGCCTTACACTTGCATACGTGCATGCTCGACGCCCTCTGATTGCCTCCGAAAACACAACAGTCCTACAAATGACCATTTTGACCCTTCCTAAAGACCTCAAATTAAAAAACTTGAAGAACAAAAGTTGTAGGTCTATTCGTCCTCGTTTCGGATCATCTTGAATCACCCTAATTGGAGTTCGTATGAAAAGGTTATGCCTATTTTACTAAAACATGTCAAAGTAGTCACACCTGACATACTTTGGGCACAGCTGCGCCCAATTAAGCCTTGGGCACAGCACAATCAAGCACTTTACAACATACATCTGCCCCCCAAATGACTTAGGACACGTGCCGCAACTTCACGCTCAATTAGCGTAAAAGCAGGACTGAAGCTACTGTTCTTCGCGATTTTTGACCCTTTTTCTCCTACTAATCTTCATAGCTTGAGCTATACACATCCAAATTAGTCCGTTTTTGATTCTATGGATTCGTAATTCATAGAAATACAACATACTATGATTCTAACAATTTATAAAAACATTAACCAACCTAAAATTTAACCCAAAACACATGTTCATACTCTATTTCTTGTTTTAAACACATTTAGCGAATTTGATCGCCACGACTTCATTACTTAATCAATTAACATGATTTAAACTACGCCGCTTTCGTTTCTTAACATACTAACATATTCCAACATCAAATAACAGATTATAACATATATTAAGCATGAAATTTTGTACTTTCTAAAGCCATTTTTGAACAAAAACATTGTTATTTACTTTTCTCCTTATAAACCCAAATTTCATGTATTTGAACATCAACATATATTTATAGAGGATAACTAACAGATTTAGCAAGAGAATACATACATATAAACAACATATTCTACAACAATTCAACCAAAACCTAATTTCCAAAGAATAGAAAATTATAAGACTACAAATTAGAATTTGGGGTAGATTATACCTTAAACCATTGATTGAATACTAGCAAAAGATAGTATTAGGGCTTATAAATTCTCCTTCTTCCTCCTGAAAATCTTAGAAACTCACAATCACAATGTTTTTTTTCTTGCTTCCATGTTCGCTCTATGCTCTTCACTGATAACTAGACTTAGGGGAAAAATAATACGCATAACATAACTGGCCTCCCACTAACCCACGCACACTACAGTTATAAAAATAAAAAGTTTATATCGCTTAAAATAAAGCAAAAGCTATAAGGCTACGTTTGGTTACACACTAATTCCACATACTAGATTATTTAAATAATATTTATATTATATAGTTACACTTGTACACACACATAACCATTTTAATAGCTTATAATTTATAATTATAATAATTATATTCTTATTATAATTATGCTTATAATAAATAATTAAATAATTATATATCTAATTTAATTAATAAATTAGAAACATCACTTTGTTTAATTTATTTATTTCCTTTAAATTAAACAATTCATTTAATTTAATTATCTTCTTAAATATTAAGCAATTGATTTAATTTAATTATTTCCTTAAATTAAATCCTTCAAATAAAATTAACATTATTCAATTTAATTTACATTAATCAATTTAGTTACTAAATTAATTCACCACAATTTTATCGACCATTTATTTATCTCAATAAATAAATAAATTTAAAATATTTATTTAATTCAATAAATATTTAAAATTAATTACTAAATTCATTTAATTCCTTCAATAGTTAACTCAACTATTAAACCTCACTTTCCCAATATATGAATATATATTTCTCTTCACATCAGATCATATATTTCAACATATATAGCACGTATATATATATACTCAAACTCAAAACATCTCATAATAAGAATTTTAATTATTAAATTCTTATTTTAATAACTTATAAAAATTCAGGTTGTCACATCTTTCTCCCTTATAAGGATTCCGTCCTCGGAATCAACGAAACCTCCCTTACTCGGTTTTCACCAAATCTCTTTTCAAAATTTATCATTGAATATCATCAACACATCACCTTAATATAAGTTTTATTTATTACCATTACCACCATTTCTCATAATAAATTCTTGTAAGTTTTATTTCATAACCTTTACTTAGACTCAATTATATTTGAGTATTATATATTCTTTAACCCATTCATTTCCTTTTCTAAGGATCGTTATTATAAACACTCGGGATATTACATTCACCCATTCTTCTAAGAATTTCTTCCTCTAAATTTTATTTATTAATCTTCATTCATTCAATCTATCAAAAGAGATTTTACATTAATACTTTATTCATTCATTGGGTTCTAAAACCACTTCTTTCCACAAAGATATTTCTATAATTATTAAACTTTTCTATTAAAAGTTTTACATTATTCTTTGATAACTCATCTCTTTCTCATTTAAAAATTTCTTTTCTCACCTATTCAACATATCCATCGTTCAGTGTCGCATTCTATGACTTACTTCTTTCTAAGGAATATCATCCTTACCACATTCGCCTTTTAGAATAGAAAGAATCTTCCACAATTGCTCAATAATTGGGAAGCAGTATGAATAACTCAGGAATTTTAAAAGATTCCAAATCGTGCTGAGGGGTCATAAGACCTTGAACTACGTCTCTAGGTTATCAAGTATCTCGACTTGAACCTTTAATACTCGTAGACTATACTTGACCTTGAACTCTTCTCCGGGTTTAACGAAGGCATCACCCCCATAAACCATCTTTAACAGAATGTTTAGCAATCATACAGACTGAAAACACTCTCTGCAAGTACTCTAGGTGATCAGCCTATCGTACCCCTACATCGTGCACAACGTATTACATCTTAACATCGTAACGACTATATGCGTTACTTTCGGAACCATTGTCTCCGATAACATGTCCCCTTTTACAGGGTTGTTCACTTTCAACATCTGAATCCGCACCAAAACAATTTGGTTTGGCATAACTTCTCAAGAAACGCTTGAATTTCATGAACATCTTTCAATATTCGTCTAGCTGAACCAAATAGAATAGACTTCTACAATAATCCGGACATCAATCGAAATATACATATATACACACACACACACACATATATATATATATATTCATATCTTAAAGAAATCTCAAAAATCTTTTTATGACATCATGATACCGCACTGTATTTACAATTCGTTTGAGGATTTCGTCAGTTGGTGATTTTATCATACTACATCATACCATAGTGGGCTGACGATCCTTAGATCACATTCAACACTAAGTAATACTGCATTGATGACTCCATCGTTTTTATTATCTCGGCACCAGGTTCCATGATGCATTGATGATATAAAAAAAATACATTTTGATATATTTCAAATCATTTTTGTCTAGCCGAAGTAATTAGCATAGACATACGAATAACGACACTGTTTAAAAAATTCTTTGGTTCACTAGTGTGACCCAACATTTTTCAAAAATCAAAAGTATAACCATTGGCACGAAGTCAATAAATTTCAAAAATCTAGCAAAGCTAGAAGATTTGGAATACCTAATTTTCTCCATCAATTTTAATCTTTACACTAAATATTCTTGTATTTCAACTTATAATCCTCCTATATCCCTAGTATAGTTCATCAAACTTACCGCACATTGGAAATTCAAGAACTTGCCACAATAATATGAGTTTAAGAACTTATCCTAGTCAGACCATAAGCATCCATTCGCTGAGGGGTTCAAAACATACCATATTATTGTGAGTTACGAACTTACCATATGCATTAGTTTTAAGAACCGCACCTAAACCTAATAATATCTGACTAATCTTAATAGTTTCTAACTATCAAGCATAAAGATGAGAAAAGAATCACATTTTCACCACACATACATTGATAGCGCGACACCGACATTCCAATGATTATTAATGTGATAAACTGAGTGCAAGCACAAAACCCTCGCCCATACAAAGGTTTGTACAACTCAGCCATCACATGAGTCCTCAATTAAAATCCCACCTAACCCTATCTTACTCATAACTTGATCTTTGCTCGATATGAATTCCTCGTATCACATCATCTATAACTCCTTATGAGTTATCTCGTACTATTTCATAGTACATCATCTTCATAGCATCAAGCTACAATTATTCAAATATTACAGACCATATTTCCTTTATAACTTAAATAGATCACGTCGTGATCTTATTCTATAATTGATGAGTGAGTTTTATACACATGAATTGGATACATTCAGGCTAAATTTATTGTTGTTCTCAAGTCTTTTAAAATAGTTTTTAAGAGTTTGTGTCTATTAATGCACGTTTTATGTAGTTTTATAGGAATTGGGACAAAAGTTACTTGGATCAACGTTTGGGGTGGCTAGATTCGCGTTTCGGCTTGCCATTTACACAATAGTCACTTCAGAGCCAATTTGAGTATTACTCCGGACCTTATTTCGCAAAACTCAAAGAATGAAAGTTTCAGATCTACGTCTCCTCTTTCCAGAACATCTTGAATCATCAAAATCGGTGTTCAGACGAAGAAGTTATGGCCATTTTCCCAATGGATGTCGGAGTAGAAAATTTCCAAAAATGGGGCCAGCACCGGGGCGCCCAAACCTAGGCTATTTGCAGCGCCGGGGTACTAGGGAGTAGTGTTCCAGTGCCATGCCCAGTGCTTTAGTGCTGGGGAAGAGTTTGGTGAGGCTTGGACGCATTTTGGAGCTAATTGTGATACCTTTTTGACTCCAAATTGGATGGGGTTTGTTCCTAAGCTAAAAATTAGACTTGTAACCTATAAATACATGATGTAAGGCATAAAATAAAGGGAGAATACATAGATTAGACTAGATAAAACACTCTATTAGATTAGAATATAAACCCTAGTACTTAATTAGCCATTGGAGATTGAAGCAAATTGAAAAACACTGAAGATCAAGAGCAAGAGCAAGAGGGGAGCATCAGATTTACTGACAACAAATTCTATTCTATTCTCTTATCATACTTTTATCTTTTAATGTCTATTCAGTTGTGGATTCTTGGTTTTAATTCATTAATTATAAACTAACTCTTTTATTAAGATTTCAATTGAACATTTTATGTTTATAAATTAGTTATTCGATTAATTCCAATTATTTGTGTCAAATTGAATTATTTATCTTGTCTTGAGCCTATTGATTAATTATTTGATCAGTAACTACCTTGTTACTCTAGAAGGAATTGAAAGAGGAATTCTAGGGTTAGAACTGGGCATGATAACACGTGACTTAGTTATTTGCATGACGAATAATTTGGTTTGTGAATTGAATGGAAATATCTGTTCACCGCATGTAACACTTAAGGAATTGGAATTAAAGGAGTTTAATTCAATTGTTTTGCATAGGAATATAGCAAGATTAATCTGGATTAAATAGAAGTCAATTGATCACTTGGAAAAGGACTTTTGACATTTGAGAATTTCTGTTAACAATTCAGTAGGCATAATAATTGGGATAATTGGATAATTGATTTATAGTTCATAATTGGGGATATTGAAGTCTTAATTTTTATTTATCTGAATTCATTCGTCGAGTCTTGATCTTTATTTATTTGAGTCTTAATCTTTATTTATTTGAATTAATTGTCTTAATCACAATTTGCGATTGTTTAAATAAAATTGATTTGGTTAAGAGTTAGTAATTGGTAATTTTATTAAATAATTCCTCGTGGAACGATACTTTTCTTATCACTTTATTACTTGTTGAATAGTGTATACTTGCACGTATTCATGGATCATGAAATCGATCAATAAGTTTTTGGCGCATTTCTTGGGAATTAATTTAATAATTATTTACCAATATTAATTTCAATCAAATTAGTCTTAATTTAAACATTTTATTTTATTTTAATTCTCTTCCTATATTTCTCTCTTTTTGGGGTACCATGGATGACTTTATGTATCAATGGCCATACACAAACAGGACTCAACCAAGGGAAACATGGATTGATGGACTTAATACATTTTTTGTAGAGCCAATACAAATTGAGGCAAATTCAAAGACGTTGGAGGTTATCGCAGCCCAACCGAGTCGAAGGATGGCAAAAATGACTCAGTCAAGGGGAGCAGAGATTGATAGGCTCGCGACACTTTCGGCATTGTCAGCATAGATTGAGACACTTTCGAGGAGGTTAGACGCTTTTGAAGCACAACGTCGTTAAAGTGTGGTGGTTACTTGTGATTATTGTGCCGGAAATCATATGAGTCATCAATGCACCATCAGTTTCGAGCCGGTACAGTATGGTGGTGATTACCCCAATAATTATGTCTATCCCAACAACTATCATCAGGATTGGGGGTATCACCCAGATTTTTCATGGAGTAACAATCAAGCTCAAACACCTAGACAACATAACACATCCAGATTTCAAAATCAGACTCAACAACAACCAGAGAAGAAATTAGGTTTGGAAGAAGCCTTGGAAAAATTCATTAGAGTTACTGACAAAAGGAACGAGGAACAAGACAAAATATTGAATCAAGTAAAGCTGAATATGAAAAGCCAAGGTGCGTTGATAAAGAATCTGGAAAATCAATTGGGGAAGATAGCACATGCATTGAACAACCGTCCACATGGAACACTCCCTAGTGATACAGAGATAAATCTGAGCAGAGATGAGCATTGCAAGGCTATGATTTTACGCAGTGGAAAGGATTTGCAAGAGACTCTCAAGGACACTGAAAAAAGGGACAACGCAACAAAGGAAAAAGAGGAAATTGTGGAAACTGAAAAACGTCAAGATGAGCCACAAGATGTTGAAAAAGAGGAAACAACTGGGAACCAAGAAAAGGAGATCGACGAAGATTTAACTATAAGATTTAACGAAGATGAGCCGATTTCATTAGTATCCCATCTGCCTCCTCCACCAAAGTTTAAGAATTCGGACAGTTTTGCAAAACCATACCCAATTGGCAGTCATGTCATCGGCAAAGCTCTTTGTTACATAAGAGCTAGTACAATTGTGGAGTCATGGTGGGATGAAAAGGAGAAGATAGAGGAAGATCCCATTATTTTTATTAAGCTTCAATGACCCTATCTGATCATAGACATAATGGAGAAAACACCTAGTTGTTGGACGTTCTTAATAGGGAATCTATCTACAAAGAGCATGCTAGGTGACATAATGCATGCGATAGACCGCTGATGAGTGAGTTTTATACACATGAATTGGATACATTCGGGCTAAATTTATTGTTGTTCTCAAGTCTTTTAGAATAGTTTTTAAGTGTTTGTATCTATTCATGCATGTTTTATGTTGTTTTATAGGAATTGGGACAAAAGTTACTTGGATCGACGTTTGGGGTGGCTAGATTCGCATTTTCGGCTTGCTATTTACACAGTAGTCACTTCAGAGCCAATTTGAGTATTTCTCCGGACCTTATTTCGAAACACTCAAAGAATGAAAGTTGTAGAACTATGTCTCCTCTTTCCGGAACATCTTGAATCATCAAAATCGGAGTTCAGACGAAGAAGTTATGGCCATTTTCCCAAAGGATGTCGGAGCAGAAAATTTCCAAAAATGGGGCCAACGCCGGGGCGCCCATACCAAGGCTATTTGTAGCGCCAGGGCGCTAGGGAGTAGTGTTCCAGTGTCGTGCCCAGCACTGGGGCGCTGGGGAAGAGTTTAGTGAGGCTTGGATGCGTTTTGGGGCGAATTTTGACACCTTTTTGACTCCAAATTGGACGGGGTTTGTTCTTAAGCTAAAAATTAGACTTGTAACCTATAAATACATGATGTAAGGCATAAAATAAAGGGAGAATATATAGATTAGACTAGATAAAACACTCCATTAGATTAGAATATAAACCCTAGTTCTTAATTAGCCATTGGAGATTGAAGCAAATTTGAAGAACATTGAAGATCAAGAGCAAGAGCAAGTGGGGAGCATCAGATTTGCTGACAACAGATTCTATTATCTTATCTTATCATACTTTTATCTTTTAATGTTTATTCAGTTGTGGATTCTTGGTTTTAATTCATTAATTATGAACTAACTCTTTTATTAAGATTTCGATTGAACCTTTTATGTCTATAAATTAGTTATTCGATTAATTCCAATTATTTGTGTCAAATTGAATTTTTTATCTTGTCTTGAGCCTATTGATTAATTATCTGATCAGTAATTACCTTGTTGCTCTAGAAGGAATTGAAAGACAAATTCTAGGGTTAGAACTGAGCATGATAACATGTGACTTAGTTATTTGCATGGCGAATAATTAGGTTCGTGAATTGAATGGAAATATCTGTTCACCGCATGTAACACATAAGGAATTGGAATTAAAGGAGTTTAATTTAATTATTTTGCATAGGAATATAGCAAGATTAATCTGGATTAAATAGAAGTCAATTGATCACTTGGAAAAGGATTTTAAACATTTGAGAATTCCTGTTAACAATTCAGTAGGCATAATAATTGGGATAATTGGATAATTGATTTATAGTTCATAATTGGGGATATTGAAGTCTTAATCTTTATTTATCTGAATTCATTCGTTGAGTCTTAATCTTTATTTATTTGAGTCTTAATCTTTATTTATTTGAATTAATTGTCTTAATCACAATTTGCGAATGTTTAAATAAAATTGATTTGGTTAAGAGTTAGTAATTGGTAATTTTTATTAAATAATTCCCCGTGGGAACGATACATTTCTTATCACTTTATTACTTGTTGACCGTGTATACTTGCACGTATTCATTGATTGCGAAATCGATCAACAATAATCATCTCCCTTAAAAGTCATTTCTTAACTCGTGATCGTTTTGTTTTACGATCCCCTTTCTTTCCTTTTTCATCATTACGACATTCTTCATTATCTTAAGTATTTGAGTTAGGCAACTCCAATTTTTTTTTATCACTCCAAGATTTTTCTTTGAATTTTCTTAATTATATAACAATTCTTCCTTTAAGAATTTCTAACTTCATTCATATTGCTCAACATTTCATCATACGTATCCATTTTCTATACATGGTACACATCGAGTCTATAATAGTTTTAATATGGTACGCTGAGTGGTTTCCCACAAACAACCAACAAACTAGGTTCTGAGTTGCTAGTTTGTATATACCTCCGCTCTATGAAGGAATCGTTTAGCCCAGATACCATACATCAACTATTAAAGAGTACAACTGTACCATGCTTAAATACAACTTTTTTTTACTCTTAACTTCTTTATCATCCTCTTCTTATAGACATTGTTTATTTATCATAACCTTACATCCTTATTATTGGAGTTGGGTAACCCCACTTTCATATTCCTTATAACTTTGCGAGATTCTTCTTTGAATTCTCTCACACATGTTTTAATCCCTCCTTTATAAATTTCTAAAACTATTTCTTATTATTCAAACTCTATTTGAGCGTATTCTTTCATTATCATCATCTTCCTTCTCTAAGGTTATAGCCTACGGTACTCCTACCTAAAGTTTATAACCTACAACTATAATACCAACTGTAACGACCTCGAAATTCATACAATTTAATTATTAACTTCGGTCGTTAATAACACATCTACCTTCTGATTTTACATCATTATTCGATGATAAACTTTACATAATGCAGAATAATTTAAACTTTTATGTCTTCTTACTTTAATTCCCTGAATCAAAACCTTTATCATCTACATGTCTTTGAATCAATCTTATTTTATGATTCACTTTATCACTGTTATTATAAAATTTTACATTTCAATCCGATAACCTTTACATATCAGATAAATCTAACATTAGCTTTACAACTCAACATAAAACTATACATCATAAAATATTTAGTACATCTCATAAGTCTTAATCATGGTATAATGAATTAACAACTTTAGCTAAAATATTAATCTTCGTGTATTATTTCTGATCCACGTCATTCAAGTAGCACATAGTGTTACCTTCAAACCTTAACCTACAAAAATGGTTATTTGCAAGGTTGAGCTCGATAGCCCAACAAAATCTAACAGTTTTCATGCATAACGTAGCACATAGTAACATGCTCAACATATATCTCATAAACATTGGACTAACATAACATACATGTTACATTTCATATAGCAAGTATAAAGATTGAGTTCCTTACTCAATCAGCATGCTTTACTCAATCAATGTAGTCATAAGTTGACTTTAACATTTCATACGTTCAACATATATATAACACAATATGCTCTTGGCAATAAAGATTTAAAATGGTTAATCACTAAGTTCACATAACAAATAGGAACTAAAAGACTTACCTTGATTGTTGTTTACCAATAACAGTTTAATCAGCTTACAGTTATCTGCACTTCACGTGCCTTACACAATTATATAATCATGCACATCAACTATTAGTCACATAACAATGCATAGTAGTTGTAGTATAAACTTTAATTTATGTCTCATAACCCTTCCTATCATAAATACACAATGTTCAATTTGATTGTGTTAACTTTCAACTTATATCTCACTGTATTTTATATTCGAAGTTCGTTCAAGTGCCTAAGTCTTGCTAGGAATCATTATTGGTTTTATATTAAACCCATTTCATACCTTATAATGTTCATTTCGTTTAACTTAAAACACTTTTTACGTTCATTAACACTTATCACGACATTTCGATGTTTATTCGTCACACGCCCGATTTGTCTCTCTTGTGTGTGCTTAGTATGCGTATATAACTTATCTAATATATCATTTATTACTGTTAAGCATCATTATACTTCATAATATTCATGTTCTATAAATTAGAACAACATCTCTTACCGTCAAGAGCATTACACTTGCATACGTGCATGCTCGACGCCCTCTGATTGCCTCCGAAAACACAACAGTCCTACAAATGACCATTTTGACCCTTCCTAAAGACCTCAAATTAAAAAACTTGAAGAACAAAAGTTGTAGGTCTATTCGTCCTCGTTTCGGATCATCTTGAATCACCCTAATTGGAGTTCGTATGAAAAGGTTATGCCTATTTTACTAAAACATGTCAAAGTAGTCACATCTGACATACTTTGGGAGCAGCTGCGCCCAATTAAGCCTTGGGCATAGTACAGTTGCGCCCTACAGCGTAGCTGCACCCCAAATGACTTAGGGCACGCAGTCAAAGCGCTTGGATTAGCGTAAACAGGACACAAAGCTACTGTTCTTCGCGATTTTTGACCCTTTTTCTCCTACTAATCTTCATAACTTGAGTTATACACATCCAAATTAGCCCGTTTTCAATTCTATGGATTCGTAATTCATAGAACTACAACATACTAGGATTCTAACAATTTATAAAAGCATTAACCAACCTAAAATTTGACCCAAAACACATGTTCATACTTTATTTCTTGTTTTAAACACATTTAGCGAATTTGATCGCCACGACTTCGTTACTTAATCGATTAACATGATTTAAACTACACCGCTTTCGTTTCTTAACATACTAACATATTCCAACATCAAATAACAGATTATAACACATATTAAGCATGAAATTTTGTACTTTCTAAAGCCATTTTTGAACAAAAACACTGTTATTTACTTTTCTCTTTATAAACCCAAATTTCATGTATTTGAACATCAACATATACTTATAGAGGATAACTAACAGATTTAGCAAGAGAATACATACATATAAACAACATCTTCTACAATAATTCAACCAAAACCTAATTTCCAAAGAATAAAAAATTATAAGACTACAAATTAGAATTAGGGGTAGATTATACCTTAAACCCTTGATTGAATGCCAAAGAAAAGATAGTATTAGGGCTTAGAAATTCTCCTTCTTCCTCCCCGACAATCTTCAAACTCACAATCACAATGTTTTCTCTCTTGCTTCCAAGTTCTCTCTATGCTTCTTCACCGATAACTAGACTTAGGGAAAAATAATCGCATAACATAACTTGCCTCCCACTAACCCACTTTACCACACTGATTATAAAAATAAAAAGTTTAAATCGGTTAAAATAAACCAAAAGCCATAAGGCTACGTTTGGTTACACACTAATTCCCATACTAGATTATTTAAATAATATTTATATTATATAGTTACACTTGTCACACATGTAACCATTTTAATAGCTTATAATTTATAATTATAATAATTATATTCTTATTATAATTATGCTTATAATAAATAATTAAATAATTATATATCTAATTTAATTAATAAATTAGAAACATCACTTTGTTTAATTTATTTATTTCCTTTAAATTAAATAATTCATTTAATTTAATTATCTTCTTAAATATTAAGCAATTGATTTAATTTAATTATTTTCTTAAATTAAATCTTTCAAATAAAATTAACATTATATAATTTAATTTACATTAATCAATTTAGTTACTAAATTAATTCACCACAATTTTATCGACCATTTATTTATCTCAATAAATAAATAAATTTAAAATAATTATTTAATTCAATAAATATTTAAAATTAATTACTAAATACATTTAATTCCTTGATAGTTAACTCAACTATTAAACCTCACTTTCTCAATATATGAATATATATTTATCTTCACACCGGATCATATATTTCAACATATATAGCATGCATATATACATACTCAAACTCAAAACATCTCATAATAAGAATTTTAAATATTAAATTCTTATTTTAATAGCTTATAAAAATTCAGGTTGTCACATATGAAGAAGAAAGTACAAGAAGGTGTTATTCCGGAAGCAAGAATCGATGAAGAATGAATACTTCGAGTCAACTCCAGACTTTTTGTTCCTGACGACCCTGATTTATAGTATAAGATCATGATGGAGGCACACAACACACCGTTTGTAATCCATCCTGGGAGTACCAAAATGTATCGTGATCTTTGACATACATTTTGGTGGAGAAATATGAAGAGAGAGATAGCGGAGTTTATCTCAAGGTGTCTAACGTGTCAACGAGTCAAGGCGGAGCATCAAGTGCCAAAAGGTCTATTGCAACCACTTGAAATTCCAAAATGGAAGTTGGAGCACATTACCATGGATTTTGTTATTGGCCTTCCCAAGTTTCTCAAGGCATAGATACGATTTGGGTCATTGTCGATAGATTGATTAAGTCAACTCATTTCTTACCTATACGAGAAACTTAATCACTTGAACGTCTTTCTCGTATGTACATAAATGAGATTATAAGACTTCATGGTATGCTAGTATCCATAGTTTCTGATCGAGACCCAAGATTCACTTCACAATTTTGGGTTAGTTTGCAAAAAGCTATGGGCACAGATTTATAATTTAGTTCGGCATATCATCCTCAAACGGACGGGCAGTCGGAGAGGACTATTCAAACTCTTGAAGAGTCATTAAGACTCTGTGTCTTTGACTTCAAAGGAAGTTGGGACAAGTTCTTGCCATTGGTGGAATTCTCCTACAACGACAGTTATCAAGCAAGTATCGGCATGGCTCCATTCGAGGCGTTTTATGGATGCAAGTGTCGTTCTCCAGTATGCTGGGATGAGGTGGGTGAAACAACTTTGTTGGGACCGAATTTGGTACGTTTGACTACGAAGAAGATTCAAATGATCTAGCAATGTATAAAAACCTCACAAGATCGATAAAAGAGTTATGCCGATCTTCATCGAAAGGACATGGAATTCAATGTTGGTGATCATGTGTTGTTACATGTTGCTCCATGGAAAGGAGCTATAAGATTTGGAAAGAGAGGAAAGCTTAATCCTCGATTCATTGGCCCATTTAAAATCCTCGATCGAGTAGGAATTGTGGCCTATAGACTCGCTTTACCGCCAAGTATATCTCGTGTTCATAACGTTTTTCAGATATCTATGTTACGTAAATATGTGGAAGACCCGAACCACATTATTGAAATAGCGGAAGATTTAAAGTATGAAGAGGTACCTGTTAAAATCTTGGATAAGAAGGAACATATTCTACACTCCAAGGTTATACCTCAAGTTAAGGTTTTGTGGAGAAACCACGATATTGAGGAAATGACCTGGGAGTTAGAATCTGAAATGAAATCAAGGTATCCTCACCACTTCGACATGCCAGGTACGTACCCCAATTTTGAGGACGAAATTTCAGAAGAAGGGGAGGTTGTAAGACCCCAACTTTCATAAATAAAGATTAATTTTTCTCGAAATATATTTTTGAATATTATGGTGTGGATTTGATATAATATTATAGTTGTAGGTAATATTATTAAATTTTGCAAAGTATGCAAGTTATCATTAAATATTCGATTGGTCAGAAAATATTCATTTTAACAGGGAATATTCGTACAACGGCACAATCAGTGGTGGACCCCATAACAAAATTATTGTCGGAATGAGAAAATGATAGAAATATCTTTTTATAAAATAACGATGAAAGTTTTACCGTTAACTGTTGAAATACCCGGTGGTAAAAGTACAGTAATACGCGTGGTTGCATAGTAGCACACGTTATTGATTATTGATGCTTACGTGAGAAGTCACTCAGTTTTATTCAATTATTTCTACAGTAATTGCTGCATAGTATCTCACGTTATTTGATTCAATTATTGTCAATATTTTATATTATTAAATCAATAATTGAGATGACAAGTTATTCATATTATTATTTGCATAATTAATAATATCTAGAAAGTTCTGTCGAGGAAAGGGGTTTGGTCACCTAATTGCGCGCCAATAAGGAGAAATCCTTATCGGAAAGCCCTCTCGTGGGAACGATCTAGTTATTAATATTGGGAGTTATAATAATGATGAATAAATGTTGTTAAAAATATTGAGGGGATTTTTTATTTAGTATTTGTTGTAAATTTTGCTTATTATTTGGACCCCCATTTACCAATTTTTCAAAATAATTTGTAGGAAGTTATAAAGTGTATATATATATATATATATATATATATATATATAATCATGTGTGTGTGTCGTAGGAATGAGGAAAAGTGGGAGGAAAATGTGTGGTGGTAGGAAAAAACAGAAGAAGAAGTGAAAGTGATGTGTGTGTATGTACGATGAAAGTGATGGGTGTGTGTGTTGCATTGAAAAATCTATCTGTGACTTTGCGTAATACATCCGTGAATCACAAATTATTTCGTCCGTGAAAATTCTTAACAGTGCCCATGATATTCTCCTATAAATATGATGCTTAGTTATACTTGAAAATCACACCAGAATTAGAGAACTCTTCTTCTACAATCTTGAGCGTATTTCTTTAGAGTTTAAGAAAGTTATGAGTTTAGAAAATAGTGCAAGTTTTCTTCAAGAATATCTCCGCTATACCAGTCAGAATAATCTTCTTTTTAAGGTAAGGAATTTTTTTTTTTCAATTATTCGTAAGAAATAATATTTTCTTCCATACTATTTAGTATGCGAGTAATATTATTTTGTTTCAGATTCCAAATTCTACACTCATTTTGTTAAGTATGGCTTATATACTCCTTAAAATTAGTATTATATCCTTGGAATTTGCGCTTCATCTAGTATCTTTTCATAGAAATATTATTCTAGGCATTCTTGATAATTTTTAATCTTTTCATGATGGGGTATCCCGGGGTACTATTCCCGAAGTACTATTCATAGGGTACTATTCACTCGGGTACTATTCATCCAGGGTACTATTCATGACAAAAATTAATTTCTTTTCGGTTCAAATCATTTTTAATACAATATTATTCTTGAATTTTACTCCATAAAGTAGTATCATGTTGATAATTTGGACATTGCTGAATTCATGGTAAATTGAATTTTAAATCTTTAAAATTTATCCTTTGCTTTCATTTAATTGAATTCTTATATCATTATCATCATCATCATGCTTATATTGTGATGAAAGTATCTTTGGCCCGTAGTGCATAGATGGACTATTGATTAGTATGATTATGACTAGGGATTATTCGGTATAATCATGACCTGTAATGTTACAAATAATGTGGTAAAAGTCCTCATTGGCCCATAGTGCATTGATGGACAGTTGTTGGCATGATCATAACCATTGGTGAAAACACGAATATCATTGGCCCGTAGTGCATGGATAATGTGTGGTTATGATACTAATGAATATCTTTGGCCCATTGGGCATGGATGATTCGATGATGTGAATTCTTTATTAAGCTGAGTCTCAGCGATAAAAATGATGATAACCTTTTTAAATCATAGAAGATAGTAGATATCATGCTCTACTTGACTATTCTAATGGATTGCTTGTTCCGCTGTAGTTAAACTTGATGTTTATTGTATTTTATCAGTTTAACACTGTTGAAGGCTAACGATAATTTATTCTCCATTATCTTAGTCATAATATTTCTTACTGGGCTAGTTGAGCTCACCCTGTTGCTTTTATTGTTCTCTTCAGGAAATGAGAATGTAGCCGGGACTAGTTGGGGAATGGAGTGATGGTCCAAGATGGTGCAATAGTAGTCCTCACTATTCTATGAAATAGTGTGATAATAGTTGTAATGAGGACTTCATTTGAGTTTGGATATTGTCTAGAAGACAATATTTGTGTTGAAACTCTTAGTTTATGTTTTGTCGTATTTTACACAACATTTGTATGATTAAGTTATATTTAAATTTTGTACAATGTACTTGGTGACTCAGAATGGGTGATGTATACCTATTTTGGGGCCATCACAACATACTGCACACACACATAATCACAATACCCAAAACCATATACCTCGATTTTAAGATAATCACTTTCAGTTAATAAACCATACAAATCCCTCTCAAAATTCTTAATCAATACACTATTTCCAGTCTAGGTTTTATTATTTAACCTTTATTTAATCATTCAAGATTTTATTAATCTTATAAATTTTTGGGTTGTCACAATAATACCTTGTATTATGCTCGTATTATTCTTCGTATAATAATACTTCTTATTATACTTAATCATTCTTTTCTTTAAATTTCACTATCCCTAACCATTTCGATTTTGAGTACGCAGACAAAAAACTATGTTTGCCATAACTGAATTATTATTGGATATTCCATCTTTCCTCAGAATTCTAACATTACGTGTTTCCTAAAAAATCAAAAATAATTTCGGAATAGTTTTGGATGAATAGTGTTTTTACAAAAATTTATCAAAAAAACTTTATTTTCTTCTTGGAAATTCATATTCTTTATTTCTATCATGTAGCCAAAATACTACAGTCAAACATTCATCCTAAGTAATAAAACAACCTTTAAACACATAACACAAAATAATATTCATTAAAACTTCATTTAATCAAATAATATTCAAAAACCCTAGTTACAAGCTAAGCCAGATTTCTCTATCGTTATATTCTCCCCCCCCTATAAAGATTCTATCCCTAGAATCTCGTTTCCATTACACAAAAAGTTGGGGATAATTTTCTTTCATCTTACTTTCGAGTTCCCATGGTTCTTCTTCGGTATCATGGTTCCTCCAAATCACTTTTACAGAAGGTATTACTTTATTCCTTAAGACTTGTTCTTTCCTATCAACAATTTGAATCGGAAGTTCTTCATATGTTAAGTCTTTTTCAACCAGAATTGGTTCATATTCTATTACGTGCTTATAATATGATTTATAAGGTCATAATACTAACACATGGACCACATTATGAATATGTTCTAGTTCTGGAGGTAATGCTACAACATAAGCTACCTCTCCTACCCTCTTTAATACCTCAAAGGGTCCAATAAACCTAGGACTTAGCTTCCCCTTCTTTCCAAAATGCATCTTTCCTTTCAAAGGAGATACCTTCAAGAATATGTACTAACCGACTTCAAACTCAATATTTTCGCGATGCTGATCTGCATACTTCTTTTGTTGGTCTTGAGCTGTTACTAGTCGTGAACGTATTAACTTAACTGTATTTTTCGTTTGTTGAACCATTTTTGGTCCCAATATTTATCTTTCTCCTACCTCATCCAAGCAAAGTGGTGTTTTACACTTTCTCCCGAATAACGCTTCGTATGGCTGCATACTAATACTATCGTGATAATTATTATTGTAAGAAAACTCCACTAATGGTAGGTGACCATCCTAACTCCCCTTGAAGTCCATAACACAAGTCCTTAACATGTCTTCCAATGTTTGTATCGTCCTGTCACTCTGTCCATCGGTTTGAGGATGATAAGTCGTGCTTAACCTCAACTACGTTCCCAACTGTTCTTGCAGACTTCTCCAGAAATTTAAAGTAAAATGTGGATCTCTATCCAATACTATCAAAACTGGATCCCTATGTCTTGAAACAATTTCTTTAATATACAATCTAGCTAATCGTTCCAAGTTAAATCTAACTTTTATTTGTACGAAATTATCCAAATTCGTCAAATGATCTAATATAACCCATACAACATCGAATCTTTTATGTGTAACTAGAAGTCCCATCATGAAGTCCATGGTGATGTATTCCCATTTCTACTTTAGAATTTCTAATGGTTGTAGCAATCGTGTTCAGCCTTGACCTTTTGACAAGTCAAGGACCTTACTAACAAACTCCACTATTTCTCTCTTCATGTTTGGCCACTAGAAATGACGTTGAAGATCTTGATACATCTTAGTGCTATCCGGATGAATCAAATACCTCGAGTTATGAGCCTCATATAACTAAAATTCTTCCTTTAAATCTCAATAATGCTTTTTATCAAGTTTAAACTTGGCCTCCTATCCATCCGCAATTCTAATCTTTATTCTCTCACAGTCTTCATCTCTTAGTTGTGCCTCCTTCACTTTGTCCAAAATCGTTGAACAAATCTCCATTGCAAACAATTTTCTTCCCGATTCACACGGAAGTCTTAATTCAATCTCCATTCTAGTCATCTTTGTTATTAACTCATCCTGAGTTGTTAACATTGATAGTTTCTCCTGACCCTTTCTACTTGAGGCATCAGCCACTACATTTACCTTCCTTGGATGATACAAGATTTCACTATCTTAATCCTTTATTAGTTCCAACCATCTCATTTGTCTCATATTTAACTCCTTCTGTGTAAAAATATATTTCAGACTTTTGTGATCCGTATATATTTCACACTTCTCCACGTAAAGATAATGCTTCGATATCTTTAGGGCAAACACTACCGCTGCCAATTCTAGGTCATGAGTCGGATATCCCTTCTCTTAATCTTTTCAATTGCCTGGATGCATACGCAATGACCTTGCCATGTTTCATGAGCACACAACTTAGTCCTCTATGCGAAGCATCACAATAGACTACAAATTTCCCGTATCATCTGGTAGTGACAATACAGGAGCTTTATTTAATCTCTTCTTTAATCCCTAAAAATTTTCCTCACATATTTGTGTCTATACAAATTGCACCGTCTTTCTCGTCAAATTTGTTAACGGAGTAGCTATCTTAGAAAAATCTTGTATAAATCTTCGATAGTAACCCGCTAACCTTAAGAAACTACGCACTTCAGTTGGCATCTTTGGTTGTTCCCAATTCATCACTAACTCAACCTTTGCTGGATCCACTGAAATCCCTTCCTTGTCAATTACATGCCCTAAAAACTGCATTATCTCAAGCCAGAACTCACACTTTATGAATTTAGCGTACAACGTCTCCTTCCTTAGTGTTTCCAACACTATTCTTAGATGTTCAACATGATCTTCTGTCGTCTTAGAACATACTAGCACTACTACAAAGTAGTAAATAGACAACACTTAAACCACAATGTTTTTATAAAAAATGTTGTGGTATTTTTTTTATAACGTTTTTTAACAAAATGTTGTAAATACATATAAAAAAACTTTATCTATTTAAGGTTATAAAGTTTTTTTTAAACAAAACGTTATCTTTTAGAAAAACACGGAGTTATGTGCTGGGAGTCGGGTAAGAAAAAAAAAACACGGAGGTTTTCATTTGTTCCTTCTCCTTTTCGAAGTCCTCAAACTCTGCCAGTCTACTCTGGTAAATCTCGTACCCAGCCATATCTAACTCCCTAAATCTCATTCCCAACCATATCTCTCTCCCTAAATGTCTCATATCCACCCTAAATATCTTATACAAGAGCCTAAATCTCTCATACCAAGTCAAGCCCTAATCGCACATAAGAACTGCATCTGATGGGAGGCGGAATCAGTAAAAATTAGTCGGTGGGGGATTTTAGGACCGGAATCAGCCTAAATCTCTGATACCAAGTCAAGCCCTAATTTTGATGACGGAGGGATTAGATCTGCATTTGATGTGAGGCGGAATTAGTCGGTGGGGGATTTTAGGAGCGGTGGAGGGGGTGAATTGTTCAGACTCACGACAAACTTGGAATTGTCAGGTACGTTTTCTTTTGTGTTTGATCTGTGTTTTAGGCTTAGTATTAACTATTGTTTGTTTGTTTGTTTTTGTTTATTTTTCGTCTTTTTGATTGTGATAATTTCAGATAGTGTGAATCTCTGTCGATGATTCGATAATTAGGTAACTTTTTTTCTGTGTTATATTTGTTCGAGCGCCATTCCATTTTTTATTTTTTTAAAAAAATTTATTTGCTGGTAATTTGACTATGAGTTTGATTTTATGAGTGGAGTCGAACTTTTTGCCGGAGATGATGATATCTTTGTGAGTTTTCTAGATTGCTTCTAATGTGGGATGTTGTGAATGTTTTGCACTACTTAGGTATGTAATTGGAATCTCTCTGTTCATAAGTTCTAGGAATGGGTGATACAGCAGATGACAACCTCTTTTTTGTTTCAGTGGTTGCATCATTGTCGAATGATAATGCAAATACTTTAGTGTAGTGACTGACCGTATCGTATGCTCTAGCTATGTATATCGAATGTTTTGTTTTGACTACATGAATTTCTATCTTGTGGAAGTAGATCATAGTACTTATTCCACTCTGTTTCCTTTCTGTTTTTGGTTGAGGACATTCAAATTATTGTGCTATTTGTTTAGCCTTCCTGGTCATCCTGATTAAATTGTGGAAATTCTTTGGCTCGTTTAACATGTGTTCTGGTTAATTTATTGATTAAAATATTTGAAACAGTCCTCTGATTTTTCTAACAATCTAATTTCTATAGGGTTCAGTTCTTACTTCATAGAAGTGAACAAATTTTGTAACTAAGTCTCCAGTGAAATTGCAGGTTATTTATTCTGGTGTAGTTCTAGAGGTTTTCATGAGGAAACTGTTTTTCTATCCTGAAATTGTTGGTTTCATTGAAGAAGAGAAGGAAAAGTTCCCATCTGTGAAGGTTCATTATGCATATAATTCTCCACCAAAGTTGATCATGTTGGATGATGTTGGAGAACATAAGGAGACCATAAGGTGAAATTCATTTATTGACTTCTGATATTTACCTCCAATTGCCAAAAAATTTGGCCCAGTTGGCCTTGTTAAGCATTTAAGCTAATGTGTTAAAATTATATACGGTCTTGTATGTCCCCATTCGGTCGAAGCTAGTATTTATATTCTTTTTCTCCCTTCCCAGCCTAGAGGAATAGAGTAGGAGCAAGAGGACTGTCCAAATTATTGGTCCAAGTTTTGTAGTGTCCGATGTCGACATGCACCTATACTTGAAGTTTTTATATTTTGAATCATCGCTACTGGATCTGAGTTGATTTCACTGTAGTGGAGGTAAAAATGGTCGTAGTGGAGGTAAAAATGGCCATAGTCGAGTTGCATATGCCGATTAATATTGTTAAGTTTCTGAACTTCATTTGAATATTTTTATTTCTAGATTTTAGCACAGCTGAACTTCTGAAATTGATTACTTTCAGGTATATTTTGCAGAAATTCAAGTATCTTTTTTAGCTGAATACTGCAGAAGGTGGACTATTGAACTAAGAAATGTATCTGTTCCACGATAACATAACTTTCAAGTAAATATTGAATTAGAAACATGAACTACTGACTAAACTTGAATTATTAGGTTAATTAGTTTTTGGTTGCTTCTAGTGATCTAATTTGTGGATTTTGTCTTGCTCTTCTTTTCTGGCCATGTTGAGTAGCTCAAATTGGTAATAAACAATATCGATGTCCTTAAGAATGCGGATTTAGCAGACGATTCAACAGTCTCTACATCCATGTATCATGACAGTCTGATCTGGAGAATAATTACATTGGGTGCCAATGAGAGATGTCTACCTATCATTCTTGTAACATCAGACCAAGGGATCGAGAGAATGATATTTTGCAGGTACATAGTTTTTTTTATTTTTCAATCTCTTAACTATTTTTTGTTGGTTTCTGATAAAGCTTTACTATAGTTAAACTTTTGTCTTTAGCGTGTATCTACATTGCTTTATGTAAGTTGTTGCTAATTGATTGGTAGGAAACTTGAAGTTGGAATCCTGGAGCTTCACGGAATTGGTTTCTGTAATATGCATAGGTTGTGAACAGTGAAGGAAAGTGATTGAGAGAGCATTTGTTTGTTAGTTTACATTTTTAGACAAGTGGTTCTTAAGGAAAATAAATTGTGAATAGGGATGTATTATTGGGATGTATTTTGAATGGTATTATTGGGATGTATTTTGAATGGTTGATACACTTTGGCTTTAAATTTAAATGAGACTTTAGACCTTTTAGCTATATATTATGGCATTAGCAGATTGCAGGTGCACTGGTAATATAGGTGAACCACAATTTTTTCTTTCTTTTTTTCCCAATTCAATCTACAACATTTTAAAAATGTTGTGTAAATGTGCCTAAACTTTGTCTGATATACTAAACAACAACATTTTTATCTAGAAAACATTGTGGAATCATACCTTCTACAACGTTTTTAAGCATCTGCTAATTTTTGGATAACAAATTTACAACGTTTTTTCCTAAAAAACGTTGTGTATTGTGCTTAACTACAACGTTTTAAAAACGTTGTGTAAGGGTGTCAAATAGATAACACCCTTAACCACGACGTTTTTCTGACTGAAACCACAACGTTTTTTCCTCGTTGTCTATTTACTATTTTGTAATAGTGTAGAATAACATCAATGAACACTACAACGAACTTCTCCAAGTATTGCTTGAACACTCTGCTCATCATATCCATGAATGTAGCTAGTGCATTTGTTAACCCAAAAGACATTACCATGAACTCATAATGGCCGTAATGAGTCATGAACATCGTCTTAGGTATGTCTTTCTTTCTTACCTTCAGGTGATGGTATCCCATTTGCAAATCTATTTTAGAAAAGTACTTCGCCCCTTAGGACTGATCAAAAAGATCATCGATTCGAGGCAAAGGATACTTATTCTTAATCATTACTTTGTTCAACTCACGATAGTTAATACAAAGTTTTAATGATCCATCATTTTTCTTCATAAATAACATTGGTGCTCCCCACGACGACACACTCGGTTGAATATACTTTCTATCTAGCAATTCTTGTAACTGAATCATTAATTCTTTCATTTTTACTGGAGTTATTCAATATGGTGCCCTAGAAACTTGCGTCATTCCTGGCACAACATCTATAATAAACTTTATCTCCTAATCTGGCGGAAGACCTGGTAGCTCGTTTGGAAACACTTCTGCAAACTCTTTCATGATAGGTATCTGGTCCAACGCTACTCCAACTTGCTGGGTATAAACAACGTGGCATATATATCTTACACATCCTTTCTTTAATAACTTCCTCATATACTCCAAAGGTCGTGAAGATCATGAGCAACACTAGAGGCTGATACTCTAAAAGCTTCGTGAAAATAAGCTATATGCCAAGTTAAAGAAATGTGAGTTCTGGCTTGAGGAAGTAGCATTCCTTGGGCACGTGATATCAAATCATGGAATATCTATTGACCTAGCAAAGATTGAAGCAATACAAAGCTGGGAGCAACCTAAGTCAGTGACCGAAGTACGTAGCTTTTTGGGTTTAGCTGGTTATTATCAGAGATTCGTGGAAGGATTTTCTCGAATCACTACACCATTAACTCATCTAACTCAAAAAGATACTAAATTCGGTTGGAGCGAGGAATTTGAGAAGAGTTTTCAAGAACTCAAGAGAAGACTCATTTCAAAGACTGCTCGACAATACCATCCGTTCGGAGGATTTTCATATATAAAATGATGCTTCAGGCAAAGGTTTAGGATGTGTTCTCATGCAACATGGGAAAGTTATAGTCTATGCCTCATGACAACTCAAAGAATATGAGAGGAATTATCCTACTCATGATCTAGAGTTGGCAGCTGTCATTTTCGCGCTTAAAATCTGGAGGCATTACCTGTATGGGGAGAAAGTGGAGATCTATACAGATCATAAAAACCTCCAATATTTTTTTCACCCAAATGGAACTCAACATGCGACAACGACGTTGGCTCGGGCTGTTGAAAGATTACGATCTTAACATTTAATACCATCCTGGAAAAGCAAACGTGGTAGCTGACACGTTGAGTAGAAGATCATATGCGGATACGAGTGCAATATTGTCAACGCAAAGGCCTATTTTGTATGACTTACAAAGGATGGAGATAAAGTTAAAGACTCCAGGGACCCACGTGATGATGGCAAATATACGAGTAGAACCGACTTTAATCGATAAAGTTAAAGCTGCTCAAGCTACAGACCTGAAGCTGATGCGTATGTGGAAGAAATTACAAGAAGGTGCTATTCTGAAAGCAAAAATCGATGAAGAAGGAATACTTCGAGTGAACTCAAGACTTTGTGTTCCTATCGACTCTGACTTGAAGTATAAAATCATGATGGAGGCGCACAACACACCGTTTGCAATCCATCCTGGGAGTACCAAAAATGTATCGTGATCTTTGACATACATTTTGGTGGAACAATATAAAGAGATAGATCGTAGAGTTTATCTTAAGGTGTTTAACTTGTCAACGTGTCAACGCGGAGCATCAAGTGCAAAAAGGACCATTGCAACCAATTGAAATTCTAGAATTGAAGTGGGAGCACATTAACATGGATTTCGTTACTGGTCTTCCCAAGGTTTCTCAAGGCATAGATACAATTTGGGTCAATGTCGATAGATTTACGAAATCTGCTCATTTCTTACCTATATGAGAAACTTATTCACTTGAACGTCTTTCTCGTATATATATAAATGATATTGTAATACTGCATGTATGCCAGTATCCATAGTTTCTGATCGAGACCCAAGATTCACTTCACAATTTTGGGTTAGTTTACAAAAAAGCTATGGGCACAGATTTATGATTTAGCTTGGCATATCATCCTCAAACGGACGGGCAGTTGGAGAGGACTATTCAAACTCTTGAAGATCTATTAAGACTCTGTGTCCTTGACTTCAAGAGAAGTTGGGACAAATTCTTGCCATTAGTGGAATTTTCCAATAATAACAATTATCAATCAAGTATTGGCATGGCTCCATTCAAGGCGTTGTATGGACGCAAGTGTCGTTCTCTAGTATGCTTGGATGAGGTGGGTGAAGCAACATTGTTGGGACCAAAATTGGTACGTATGACTACGAAGAAGATTCAAATGATCCAACAATTTATAAAAACCTCACAAGATCGACAAAAGAGTTATGCTGATCTTCATCGAAAGGACGTGGAATTCAATGTGGGTGATCATGTGTTGTTACGTGTTCTATGGAAAGGAGTTACAAGATTTGGAAAGAGAGGAAATCTCAATCCTCAATTCATTGGCCCATTTGAAATCCTTGACTCGAGTAGGAATTATGGCCTATAGACTCGCTTTACCGCCAAGTATGTCTCGTGTTCATAACGTTTTTCACATATATATGTTACGTAAATATGTGGAAGACCCGAATCACATTATTGAGTTAGAACCAGACAAAATAGAAAAAGATTTAACATATGAAGATGTACATGTTAAAATCATAGATAAGAAGGAACATATTCTACGCTCCAAGGTTATACCTCAAGTCAAAGTTTTGTGGAGAAACCACGATGTTGAGAAAATGACCTGGGAGTTAGAATCTAAAATGAAATCAAGGTATCCTCACCTCTTTGACATACCAAGTACGCACACCAATTTTGAGGACAAAATTTCATAAGAAAGGGAGGTTGTAAGACTCCAACTTTCATAAATAAAGATTATTTTTTCTCAAAATATATTTTTGAATATTATGGTGTGAAATTGATATAATGTTATAGTTGTGGGTAATATTTATAAATTTTGCAAAGTATGCAAGTTGTTATAAAATATTTAATTGGTCGGGGAATATTCGTTTTAACAGGAAATATTCATACGACGGCACAATCATTAGTGGACCCAACAATGGAATTATTTTCAGAATTAGAAAACGATAGAAATATCTTTTTATAAAAATAACGGCGAAAGTTTTATCGTTAACTGTTGATATACCCGGTGATAAAAGTACAGTAATATGCATGGTTGCATAGTAGCACACGGTATTGATTATTGATGCTTACGTGAGAAGTCACTCAATTTTATTCAATTATTGCTAAAGTAATTGTTTCAATATTTTTATTATTAAATCAATAATTGAGATAAAAAGTTATTCATATTATTATTTGCATAATTAACAATGTCTAGAAAGTTCTATCGAGGAAAGGGGTTTGGTCACCTAATTGCGCGCCAATAGGGAGAAATCCTTATCGGAAAGCCCCCTCTTTCCCAGGAACGATCTTGTTGTTAATATTGCGAGTTATAATAATGATGAATAAATATTGTTAAAAATATTGAGGAGATTTTTTATTATTTGGACCCCCATTTACCCAATTTTCAAAATAATCGATAGAAAATTATTCAGTGTATATATATGTGTGTGTGTGTGTGTGTGTGTGTGTGTGTGTGTGTGTGTTATATGTGGGGTGGGGCCCACATGTGGGATGAAGAATGGAAATGGGGGGGAGGAAGGTTTACGTAAAGGGGAGGGACATTTTCAAACACACATGTTTATATATATATATATATATTATAAGTTTTATTTTTTTTATAAAAAATAGAATATATTATATTTTATTATGCATAATGTTTGCATAGTAAAGAATGAAATTTATCGATTTAATTTGAAATTACCGTGAATCCCAATCGTCAAGGTCTGTGATTTTCCTTAACAGTACCCCTTCCATTCTCCTATAAATAGGATTCTTAGTTTAGAATTGAAAATCACACCAGAATCAGATAATTCTTCTTCTATAATATTGAGCGTATTTCTTTAGAGTTTTAAGAATCTTTGAACGTAGAAAATTGTGAAAGTTTTCTTCAAGAATATTCCCGCTATACCAGTTGGAATACTCTTCTTTTTAAGGTAAAGAATATTATTTTTGTTCAATATTCGTATAAAATAATATTTTCTTCCATACTCTGTAGTATATAAGTAATATTATTTCATTTCAGATTTAGAATTCTACATTCATTTTGTTACGTTTTGGCTTCTATACTCCATGATATTAGTAGAATATCCTTAAAATTTGCGCTTCATCCATTATCTTTTCAAGAAAATATTATTCTGAACATTCTTGATAAGTTTTAACTTTTTCATGCCAGAGTACTATTCATGGGGTACTATTTTCAAATTACTATTCACTAGGGAACTATTTACTCGAGGTACTATTTATGACAAAAATTAATTTCTTTTCGGTCCAAATCATTTTTGATACAATATTATTCTTGAATTTTACTCCACAAAGCAGTATCATGTTGACAATTTGGACATAATTGAATTCTGAATAAATTAAATTATAAATCTTTAAAAATTTATCCTTTGCTTTCTTTTAATTGATTTCTTATATCATTGTCATCATCTGCATGCTTATATTATGATAAAAGTCATCTTTGGCCCGTAATGCATAGATGGACTGTTGATTGGTATGATTATGACCAAGGATTATTCGGTATAATCATGACCGTAATGTTACAAATGATGTGGTAAAAGTCCTCATTGTCCCGTAGAGTGTAAGACCCCAACTTTTATAAATAAAGATGAATTTTCTATAAATATTATTTTTGAATATTATGGAATAATTTGATATAATGTTATAGTTGTGGGTAATATTTATAAATTTTGCAAAAAATATATGCAAGTGGTTATATTATATTCGATTGGCTCCGGAAATATTCGGTTTAGCGAGGAATATTCGTATAACTACTCAATCATCGGTGGACCCTGATAATGTAATTATCATTTTGGATTGAGAAAACGACAAAAATATTTTATTGAAATAACGGCGAAAGTTTTACCGCTTGACATCTTTGTTGAACTACTTTCGGTAGTAAAGTCAAGATGTACGTATGGTTGCATAAGAGCACACCAGATTGATTATTGATGCTTATGTGAGAAGTCACTCAGTTTGATTCCATTATTGTTTATTAATAATATGAATTATTATAAATGATAATGACGTTTTGTTTTATTCAGATTATTAACGTAATAAAATAGAAACATCTTTTATATAAAAATGTAATACTTTATTAAAGTTATTCATAAATAAAATATATTATATTTTATTATGCATAGTGTTTTCACATAGTATTTTGCATAGTATTGCATAGTGTTTGCATAGTAAAATGTTTTTATATAAATAGAATATATTATATTTTATTTAAAAGATTTTGCTTTAAATATGGACCGTCGATTTAAAGTAAATCAATCTGGACCGTTCATGGATTAATTACTATGCATTCTATTTTCCTATAAATAGAAGCTCATTCATTCCTTCATTATTTTCTTACTTAATTCAATTTGAAACTCTAGAGAAACTATAGAGAGAAAGAAGAAAAGTATTCTCGCTACTTCACTTCGCCAATATTCGCTTTTCTAAGGTAGGGAATATTATTTGTTGTATCCGTAAGGGGTGTTATTCTTTTGTATTCATGAAGAGAACTTCTTTTGTTATTCCATTCTTATTTATTCATTTGAATAACTTTTGTATCTGCTTAATCCCCTCTACTTGGTGATCTTCTTCTTTTATTCCATTATTCTATTATTCTCACCGAACATCCTTGTCTCGTGTGTTTTACACCTGACTGGTTCCGCTCTTTATTATTCTCATTAGAACATCCATGCGCATGTGTTTTACACCGGACCGGTTTCCGCCTTTATCATTCATTTGGAATATCCTATTCATGTGTTTTACACGGATCCGGTTCCATCTTTATTATTACATTGGAACATCCTGCTTGCGTGAATTTCACCCGACTTCGGTTCCGTTATTATTATTCTCATTGAATAACTCGTACATGCGCAAGCATCGCATGCATGGGTGATTTCTTTTGTTATTCCATTCTTTATTATACCCAAATTGGTTAAAACTTTGACTTCTATACTTCATGAAATTAGTAGAATATCCTCGATATTTGTGTTTCATCCAAAGATCTTTTCATGGAAATATTCTTCCGATCATTCTTGAATTTTACTATACAAAGCAATATCATGTTGACAATTTGGATGTTATTAGTTCTAAATAACTTAATTCTTGAACTTGTTTTATTGAATTCTTATATCATTGTCATCATCCTCATGTTTATATTTTTTTTTAAGTCATCTCGTGGCTCGTAGAGCATGGATGGACTTGGTATGATTATGACCGGGATTATTCTTTGTAATCATGACCGTAATGTTACAAATGATGTGGTAAAAGTCCTCGATTGGTAGTAGTGCATTGATGGACGCTTGTTGGCATGATCATGACCATTAATGAATACACAACTATTCTTGCCCGTAGTGCGTGAATAATTGTGGTCGTGTTACTAAAAGAATATCCTTGGCCGTAGTGCGGGGGTGATTCGATGATGTGGATTATTTATTAAAGTCGAGTCTCAAATATATATGATGATGAAAACCTTTTAAATCATAAAAGATAGTAGATTTTATTTTCTACTTGACTCTTTTAATGGATTGCTTGTTCACCGCAGCTTAAACTTGATGTTTATTATATTTTATCGGTTTAACAATGTTGAAGGCTATTGATAATTTATTCGCATTATCTTAGTCATAATATTTCTTCTTCGGGCTAGTTGAGCTCACCTTTCTTTCACCGTTCTCTTCTGAAATGAGAACATAGTCGGGACGAGTCGGGAACGGAGTAATGGTCCGAGGATAGCATTAGTAGTCCTCACTATTACGTGAAATAGTGTGATAATAATTGTAATGAGGACTCCTTTTGAGTTTGTATAATATCTAGTAGACAATATTTGTATTCAAACTCACGCTTTATGTCGATTGCATACCACGATAGTTATATTAGTAAGTTGTATTTAAATTCTGTACCATGTATCTGACTACCCAAGATGGGTGATGTATACCTAATTTTGGGGGCGTCACATAGAGCATTGATGGACAGTTGATCGTATGATTAGGACCATTGGTGAAAACACGAATATCCTTGGCTCGTAGTGCATGGATAATTTGTGGTTGTGATACTAATGAATATCATTAGCCCGAAGTGCATGGATAATTTAGTGATGTGGATTATTATTAAGTCGAGTCTCAGCGATAAAATTGATGATAAACTTTCTAAATCATAGAAGATAGTAGATACCATGCTCTACTTGACTCTTCTAATGGATTGCTTATTCCACTGTAGTTAAACTTGATGTTTATTATATTTTTATCAGTTTAACATTGTTGAAGGCTAACGATATTTTATTCTGCATTATCTTAGTCATAATATTTCTTACTGGGCTAGTTAAGCTCACTTTTTTGCTTTCATTGTTCTCTTCAGGAAATGAGAACGTAGCCAGGACTAGTCGGGGAACGGAGTGATGGTCCGAGATGGTGTTATAGTAGTCCTCACTATTCTATGAAATAATGTGATAATAATTGTAATGAGGACTCCATTTGAGTTTGGATATTATCTAGAAGATAATTTTCGTATTTAAACTCTCAGCTATATTTTGTCGTATTTTACACGACAGTTGTATAATTAAGTTTGTATTTGAATTTTGTATCATGTATTTTGCGACTCAAGATGGGTGATGTATACCTATTTTGGGGGCATCACATTAGGTTATTAACTAATCACTTAACTTAAGGTCTCTTATATTCAACTCCCTTAAGTTTCATTTCTTACTAACCATCCCCTCCTCCACCTCCCTACTATTTGTACCATGATTAACTTAATTGGTGAGTCACTTGTCAAACAAAAATTCTTTGACACAAAATTTTTTGCAAGTACAAGGATATTTTGTAAGGAGAAAACCTCCTTTGACGATGAGGTGGCTGACCATGTGCCCTTTAGGGGTCCCATATGGACTTGGTTCATCCTTTTTACCTACTCATTAACCCATTGGTTCGACCAATGGTTTTGATCTTGGTTTGATCTTGAGTTAAATTCACCTTAGGCTTTCTATTGGGCTTGATTTAAATCTCTTTGGGGCCTTGATTTAAATTCCATTGGGCCTCTTACGCTTTCTAGCTTAGGCTTCTTTAAATTAAAGTCCATTAGTTAAATAACCCATGTTGACTTTAGTTGGGTTTTGGTGACTTTGACTTTTCATATTTCTTTCGTATAATCTTCGTTTTATTTGTTTGTACTCTAATAGTATAATACCTTGAATTATCCTCGTATTATTCTTCGTATAATAATACTTCTTAATATACTTAATCATTCTTTTCTTTTACTTTCACTTTCCCTAACCATTTCGATTTTGAGTACGCATGCAAAAAACTGTGTTTGTCATTAGTGAATTATTATTGGATATTTCATCTTTCCTTAGAATTCTAACATTAAGTGTTTCCCAAAAAATCAAAAATAATTCCCAAGCAGTTTTTGATTAATAGTATTTTTACAAAAATTTCTTGTAAAAAATTTATTTTTGTCTTGGAAATTCATATTCTTTATTTCTATCACGTAGCCAAAATACTATAGACAAACATTCATCCTAAGTCATAGAACGACCTTTAAACACATTACACAGAATAATATTCATTAAAACTTCATTTAATCAAATAATATTCAAAAACCTTAGTTACAAGCTTAGCCAGATTTCTCTGTCGTTACAGAAATTCTTAGACATTGCATCTACATATACTTCATACATCTCATGATATGCATCTGACACCCCTAAATTCTCTACATTCACTGTAGCAGATTTGGTGCTCTCGTAAACATTTCATAAGATAATAATTCCTATTAATCTAAGATTCACAGTATTCATAGCAATAGTAGTTCTCGTTAGAACAATTATTGTATTGAATACCGTCACTTGGATGTATAGGTTTAGTATCTTATAGATAATTCTTTCGTATCAATAATTCCTATCTATCTGACATTCACAGTATTAATGCTATGGGTGTTCTTGGAACTAAGGGGCGCGACCTCAATGCATCAAAGAACTCCCAAGATCTGTAAATATTATCATTCAAATGCATAGTTCATATAGATATTGTACTCTTTTCTAATTTCTTAGATATGCAAAACTAAGTAATGTATGAAAACTAATAATCTATTACACAACTTAACATATAATTACATAGACCCCAAATTTAGTTAACTATTACATTACAGTCTTCAAAAATGATAACCATGTCTTAAGCTTTTCTATCCACAAGTACTGGAACTGCCGGATACATCATTTCTATCTGGAAATGAAAATTATTTGCAAGGATGAGCTACATAAAGCTCGGCAAGTTTTGAATAAGTAATAATTTTACTTACATTGAATTTGAATTGAATGAACGTAAAGTTCAGAGTTTTTCCACATATATATACTGAGGTTTATCTGTTAAACCCCGCACATTACGAGTTTCTATTAGTCATATAGACTTAGAAGCCCGAGTTGATTCGTTCAAGCAAACACCCTAGGAGTATGCATATCATCCTATCTTAATAACCCCTGTCATTGCTATAAATATTTCATTATAAATAAAACACAGTCGGTTAATATAGCGCCACCATAATAGTGTCACTATATATATGTTTGTACCAAACAACATTAGATTATTACAGCTTATGCTTTGATATCAAATCAAGCACATTTTACGCAGACAACAACTCATGTGTCTTGGTTATGTTTGAATAAGAAACCATAACCTTTTTAATAACAGATATTATGAATAACATTTGAAACAAGTTCATATAACATCATTATAACAGTTACATTTAATACAAAAATTAAATATAGTTGGAAAACTTTCTTGCTCAAAGATTAGCTATTTTATGATATTCAAAACTATCTACGCAACCTAAATATGTCCATTGTAGTCATTAGAAATAATAACAGCCAACATATAATCTAACTATTAGTATATGGGTTGATTTTGTGACGATTTGATTGTTTGAATTGTTATTCTGGGGACAGAATCCTTGTAAGGAGGGAAGGATGTAACGATCCGAAATTTCAAATTGTAATTTAAATATTTATTGACTTATATAAATATTATGTGAGGTGTTTATTATTTAATAAATATTTTATTGGCGTGATGGTTGATGAATCTAAATGTATTAGAAAATTTTTCTAAATTAAATTAATTTATAATTTAGAGAGCTGTAAAATAACGTGAGATGTTATATTTGTTGTTTTGATTTAATAATTTAAATGATATATTAAATTATTAAATAAAGTTATAATGAAAGTTATAATTTTGCGATAATTGTAATAAGGATATATTTAATTAAAATATAGTATGTGATTAATTTAATGGGTTAATGTAGGATATGAAAATTCAAATAAATAATATATGATTATAATTTATAAACTAGAGTGTTTATTAAAATAAATTAAAAGGGGTTTAATTTAGTTTTTTGCCAAACAAGGTTTAAAAGTACCAAACAAGCCTTATGGCTTTTGAAATTTCTAATTTTTAAATTTAAATAAATAATATAAATAAAATAAATTAGAATAATAAATATAATGTATACGTTATTTTGATAACTGATGATGGCTATTAAGGCCATATCAGTTTTGTGTTTTGAGATTACGCTTACTAGTTGCTGGTTTTGAGAGAGTTCAGAGAACTTGCTAGAGGTTAGCAGAGAAAATTGAGAGAGAGTTACGAATTTTCACAGCAAATTCAAGTGATTAGCAGCGATTGTATTTGTAATTGAAGGTATGTTTTACAACTTTGATATTATAGGCATATATATGAATATTACGACAACAATTTCCATACTCTGTGAATTTATGTGTTTAGAATTGATGTTCTTGAATTAGTTATGATGATTGCATGTGTCTATGATGATTAGATATTATGTTTAAACAATAATCGCATGCTAATTTCGGATATTAGTAGAAATTTTATCAGTATATATAGGTTTTCATATATAACTATGTAAGTATCAATTTTAATGGCTAATTTGTATGTGAATGTATAAATTGAAGCTTGTATATGTTAGTTCATTGAGATACGAACATAATTTAATTTGAATGAGATGATTTGATCATTTAATGAATTTACAGTGATAATTTTTGGGATGAATATCAAAAATGGAGTTTTATATGAAAAACATGAAAATTGAGAAATTAAAATAGTTTTAGTTATTGTTAAATTGTGTTAAGTGGTTGTATATGTTAGCAATCATGTCTACGATAGTTGTATATTTATTTTACGTGTTATTATCACTATTTGATAGGTGAAATTCGTGTTAGTTGGCTTAAGAAAAGTGTCGAAGCTCTGTTCTACAAAACTGAGTTTTGTAAGTTATGCTACTTGCAGCCCTTAGCTTAGTGGCCAAGCGCCTTGATTCTTACATGTGGTATGTACAAGATCCCAATATAAAATGGCGGCGCTACCGCCAAATGTCCATTTTCAGACATTGAAGTCTACTAATTTTGCAGACTTTGATCGTTCTTTGTAGCTTAGCTTAAGGTTATGGTAATGTGTTCAACAAGGCTAAAACAGAGTTGTGTTATAGAGTTAGTGAATTCAAAGTGGTAAAAAAAATGATTAGTAAATTTCGAACACATTATGTGATAACTTAGTATACACCATGAATGTTAGGCAAGTGTTGCAAAGTAAACACTTGGAATTTCTGAAACGTAAATGGTAAAGAAAGACTTGTGCTAAAATGGTAATTTTAGCTAGAAATGTGCATATTTTGGTATGTTAGCATATCTAATAGATAATGTGGTTCTAAACCAATGTGTAGGTGAACTTGAGTTTAATATTGTAGCTTGCGCTTGAGGCAAGTTTCTAAACCCTATCTTTTTACATTGAGAAAGTTTTTCTAACTCTACACTTCTGTTGGGTTAATTCTATTACTATATTGTGTAACTTTATTCTTTTGATTGAGCAAGCTTATTATCTTAACTGTTATTGAATAAGTCAATTGTTCCTAAAATTCATTCGAGCAAACTTTAAATCTAATGTTATTTGAAATTCTCATTTGATTGATTCATTCTAACTTGTTTATAGTTAAACAAGTTTCTTAAGTTCTTTTATTGTATAATGAACGCAGTTTTTGAACTCTCGTCTCTACTATTGAAATGTTTTAATTCTTTGCATGAGTCAATACCATGTTAGGCAAGTTTTTAGTTTCCAGCTTGCTATCAGTTAATGTACGTTCTGTGATTTCATTTCTAATGTTATAAGACTCTAACCTTAGCTTATTTATTGTTAAAGCAAAGGTTTACCATTTATTTATTTTGTTGAATACTTATGCTCTATAGTCATTTCAAGCATGAGTTTAATATGTATAATCAGTTCATTTATGATTCTCAATTGTTCTATGTTATATTGTTATTAAACATCTGTTGTGATTATCAAACACTATTGATTCAACTAGTCCTCTAGTTGATGCTCATTAAACTTCAAATTACCCTTGAAAGCTTATCTAAACCAAACTTTCTTTGGTGCGGACTTGTACTTTAAATACTGAGATGAACAACCCTACTATTATTAGGGGATAACTTACGTGTAGCGTTAAAATATTTGTGCACAATACATTGTACGAAGGGTTGATCCCCCTAAGTACGAGGAGTCCTTATAGTCTTATGACTATTAAAGTTGGAGTTGAAAGATTACTCGCAACTGTGGACATGGTTCATGGTCTTGTGACCCTCAGTTATGTATATTCTGTATTTTGGATTCCAGTTTAGATTATCATTGTTAGAGTAATATTCAGTCTTGATGAGCCTATTGTTGGCAGTTAATATTATTATTATTCTCCTGTTGATTCATTGTTATATCCAGTGGGCAATTGTTTTGCTCACTCTTGCATATTTATAAACTCATTGCAGCTAAAGTTGAGAAGCTAGATGAGCCTTCAACTAGCAAAGGAAAGGGAAAATTGTACAAGTGATGCTGATTTGTACTTTTATTTATTATGATGATCTTAGACTTTTTAATAATGATGTGATGTAATAAATTTTATTTTCTGCACTTGAATGATGTTTAAAGGTTAGATAACCTAGGATTATTTTTGAATGTAACCCTATTTAAGGGAAGGATTTATGATTTAAATATTATTTATTTGGGTAGATAATATGAACGTATGGATAGTGAGCACCAAATTTTGTGGGAATGAAGTACCTAGATTTGGGAGTATCACAGGTTGGTATCAAAGCCTTAGGTTATGAACCTTAGGTGGGGAAAAACCTTAGGAAGTAACCTTTGAAAAGATAGTGATGATAAACTCTTATCGAGTTTTAGGAAAAAGAAAGTAATAAAACACTTATGTGCTTATGTGATTACAACTTATGTGCTCGTTAGTGTCGAGTAGTAATGATTAGTAATTAAAACTTAAAATTTGGTTGAAAGGATGGCTAATATAGGAGGATCCAGTCAGGCTAGAGAAGAGGAGCCTCGAGATATTTAGGTGATTTGGGAACAACTACTGCCACGGAAAACAGTTTCGTCGGTCAGAGTAGGTGAGCAAGAGAGAGTACCTGATGAGGATGATTAGATAGAGACGGACGAGGAGGACCCCGTGGAGCTGCCACAGTCGGGGGATGGGGAAGACAAGGAGGAAGAGCTTCCACTCAACTCGATAGCTGCCCGTATGTAAGATGAGGTGTATGACCGCAATGTGGAACTTCAAGACACCGTCGTGGAGTTACAGGAGATAGTAGATGAACAATAGACCTCGATGGCATAGAAAGACGATGAGATCCAGGATCGAGAAGAATGACTGAACAACGTTGAAGAGAAGCTGATCCACACAGAAGGGGAAAACGAGCAATTGATGGAGAAGTTTGCAGAACTGGAGAATAAGCTGAAGGAGAAATCTACCAAGAGGGCAAGAGCTGAAGACGCGTATAATGAAGCTTATCAACGAGCCGGAAATGGCAGAGAGAGACGCACAAGCAAAGAGGAGGAAGATGGAAGAAATGAACAACGTATTCAACATAGTGATCAATCGAGCTCAAGATCGAGTCATGGGTTATCAGATTCAGTTCGAGACACTACCATCATACATATTAGATCGCCGAACAATGTTCCGAATTATGGAAGAAGAGCGCCATAAGGCTACGCAATATCTTAGTAGGACATTGTAGAGAATGTAATTGATAGGTGATTAGAAAATAAACGAAATGTAAATCCCGGTTATGATATAACTAATGGGATAGATGCTGATGATGTTGTCCTGCAACTGTTATAGTTCAAGAAAACTAATGTAAATAGCAGCGATGCTATTGTGTTGATGTTTTTTTTTTAAAAAGATGATGAATGAATAAAAGTTATTGTTTTATTCAAAGTGTTAAGTGTTATGTGATAAACTGTTATGATGTGTAACTTAAGTATATAATACTTAAAAGGTTGAATATAAGCTAATGGATGTATTTTAACATAAAATGCCTCCAAGACATCAATCACCACGACAGAGACCACTGAGGAAAACAACAACAACAATGTGGAAAGAAACCCCATTCAGCAGCTAGTGACGTTACTGACGGGTTCTTTGCAGAATCAACCTCAGAATCAAGGTACTACGTTTAAGGATTTTAAGGCAGTTGGACCACTAGAATTCCATGGGTCTATGAATCCAGTTGAAGCACAGACCTTGATCATGGAAATCGAGAAGGTTTTGATGTTGTTAGGGTAGAAGATAATCAGAAGACTGCTTTTGCAACATTTACGATGAAAGCAGAGGCTAGTTATTGGTGGTAGGCCATTAAAACTCGGGAAGGTCCAGGAGTGATGACCTGTAATAGATTTAAGGAGTTGTTCTTCGAGACCTATTTCCCAGAGAGTTCGAAGAGTCAGCTAGAGGTTCAGTTTTTGGAACTAAAGCAGGGAACGATGTTGGTGTCGGAGTATGCCGCAAGATTCAATGAGTTGGCGAGGTTTGTGCCATATCAAGTCAAGACAGATAAAACGCAAGGCGAAGAGGTTCGAATAGGGATCGAAACCTAGTTATACAAAGAAGGTTTTCCTGTTCCAATTGAAGACGTTTGCAGCAGTGATGGAGAAAGCAATTCTCGCTGAAAGTGGAGGCGAGGCAGTAACAAAACATAATCAAGAGCAGAGGAAGAAGAAAAGTGAAGGTGAAGCTAAGAATAGTGGTGGTGGTAATGGTGGAAATGGCAACAACAATTTGAAGAGGAAGTGGAATGCGAATGGGGGAGCTGGAAATCAGTAAAGAAACCAGCAAAATAAGAAGTTCGAAGCATGTGCTACATGTGGAAAATTTCACAAGGGTGTGTGCTTGATGGGGAAACGAGTATGTTTTAATTGTGGCCAGGAGGGTCACATCGCCCCAAATTGCACTCAAGCTAAGATGAATGTGTGCTTCACGTGCGGATCCAAGGATCACTTTTCTCGTGAATGCCCTAAGAAGAGATCTGGTGAGACAAATGGGAGCAAGGGAAATGCTAGTGGAGGTGCGCTGGCTATTGTTGGACCAAGAACACTCGATGATCTCTATGGTCTGTTGCATCAGTTCTGGTCCCAACAGTTGACGTTCACCCACTTCATCCCAGCATAAGGGTGTTCTACATTTCCTCCCATACAATGCTTTGTACGGCAGCATTCCGATGCTGGCGTGATAGCTATTGTTGTATGCAAACTCTACTATTGGAAGATGATCCTCCCAGCTACCCTTGAAGTCCATCACACAAGCTCTGAGCATGTCTTCAAGCGTTTGAATTGTTTTCTCTCTTTGTCCATCGGTCTGCGGATGATACGCGGTGCTCATCCATAGCTGCGTCCCCATTCTTTCTTGAAGACTCTTCCAGAAGTTTGACGTGAATCACGGATCCCTATCTGACACAATAGATACTGGTACGCCATGTCTCGAGATAATTTCTTTGATATATAATTTGGCTAGCTGGTCCAGACTATACCTGATCTTGATCGACAAAAAATGAACCAACTTCGTAAGACGATCTACAATCACCCATATGGCATCGTGCCCTTTTTGTGTTGCTAGAAGACCAACCACAAAATCCATCGTGATGTGCTCCCATTTCCACTCTAGAATCTCTAAAGGCTGTAGTAATCAACTCGGTCGTTGATGCTCTGCCTTGACTCTCTGACAAGTTAGACATCTGTGAACGCATTCTGCAACCTCCCTCTTTATGTTTGGCCACCAAAAGTGTTGACGCAAATCTTGATACATCTTTGTGCTTCTTGGGTGTATCGAGTACCTCGTACTGTGCGCTTCTTTCAAAATCTCTTCTCTTAGTTCTGGTACTAACGGTACCCAAATTCATCCTTCAAATCTCAGTAGTCTTCTGCCATCAATCTTGTATTTCAATTCAGCCCCTTCAGCTAACCGCTTCTTGAGGCTGTCGTAATCTTCGTCCTTCTCTTGAGCCTCTTTAACCTTATCTAATAAAGTCAAGCTCGCTGTCACTGTAAATAATTTTTCATTGGTCTCCATCGGATACTTAACCTCTAAGTTAAGTCGTTCGAAATCTTTCACCAATTCCTCTTGAATGGTCAACTTCAGTAACTTCTCTCTGCCTTTTCTGCTCAGGGCATCTGCCACTACATTTGCTTTGCCTAAATGGTACAAAATCTCACAATCATAATCCTTGATCAAATCTAGCCATCGGCGCTGCCTCATATTTAGCTCCTTCTACGTGAAGATATACTTCAGACTCTTGTGATCCGTATATATCTCACACTTCTCGCTATAAAAATAGTGCCTCCAAATCTTCAAGGTAAAAACTACTGCTGCTAACTCTAGGTCATGTGTCGGATAACCCTTCTCACATTCCTTCAGCTGACGTGAAGCGTACGCAATGACTGAGCCTCTCGTGTTGTCTGGTAAGGCCAACACAGGTGCTTGACTGAGCCTCTTCTTCAATTCAATGAAACTCTGTTCACATTTCTCCGTCCAAACGAACTTCACTGTTTTTCTAGTAAGGTTGGTCAACGGCGATGCTATCTTTGAAAAATCTTGGATGAATCTCCGATAGTATCCTGCTAATCCCAAGAAACTCCTCATTTCTGTCGGCGTCAATCCCAAGAAACTCCTCATTTCTGTCGGCGTCTTTGGCTGTTCCCAGTTGATAATAGCTACTACTTTTACTGGATCCCCCGAAACACCATCCTTGTCGATAACGTGACCCAAAAACTGTACTCTCTGCAACCAAAACTCACACTTGGAGAACTTTGCATACAACTTCTCCCTCCTTAACGTCTCCAACACTATACTTAGATGTTCAGCGTGATCTTCCTCCGTCTCTGAATATACCAGAATGTCATCGATGAACACGACAACAAACTTATCCAAATACTGTTTAAACACTATGTTCATTAAGTCTATGAATGCTACTGGCACATTCATCAATCCAAAAGACATTACAAGAAACTCAAAGTGTTCATACCAAGTTCTGAATGCCATCTTTGGAACATCCTCCCGCCTCACCTTCAGTTGGTGATAATCGAACCTCAAGTCCATTTTTGAAAAATATTTTGCCCCCTTCAACTGATCAAACAAATTGTCGATCTTGGGCAACGGGTACTTGTTCTTAATGGTGACCTTGTTCAACTCCCGGTAGTTGATACAAAGCCTTATTAACCCATCCTTCTTCTTTACGAATAAGACTGGTGCTCCACACGGTGATACGCTCAGTCGAATGTACCCTTTATCTAACAACTCTTGTAGTTGAACCATCAGTTCCTTCGTTTCTACTGGAGCCATACGATATGACGCTTTGGATACCGGTGATGTCCCTGGTGCCAAATCGATAACAAACTCTACCTCTCTATCTGGTGGCAATCCCAGAATCTCATCTGGGAAGACATCAACGAATTCCATTACAATAGGTATCTGACCCAGTTCACCCTCGACTCTGCGGGTATCCACAACATGAGGCAAATAACCTATACAACCCTTCCTAAGAAATTTCTTTGCTTGCATCATCGTCAGACAACAAGATTGTCTCTGCGATTTACTGCCATGAAATACCACATTTGACTTATTCGGAGTCTTTAGGTGTACGCACTTCTTCTTACAGTCAATGACCGCTTTGTGACTCGATAACCAATCCATCCCGAGGATTACATCAAACTCTCCAAGACGAACCGGTATCAAATCCACGTTAAGCTTAAACCCTCTTACATCAAAGACAATTCTCCTATGTATGTAGTCTACAGGGATAATTTCTTTGTTTGCTACTTCTACATTCATTGGGTGTTCTAATAGTTCACGAGGTAAACTTAATCTTTGAGGAAATTCATCAGATACGAAAGAACATGAAGCTCCCGAATCGAATAACACATAGGCATTTATATCGTTGATCGGAATTATACCTGACACCACCTCCTTGGATGCCATGGCATCTTGCACTGTCATATTGAAAGTCCTCGCTGTCGGCTTGTTTGGCTTGGCTGGTCCTCCACTGATTGTCTTAGTGTTGTTGCCCCTGTTTCCGTTCCAGCCATCCGTGCTTTTCTTCTTCGGGCAATCCTTGATTTGATGTCCCACTTCACCACAGTTAAAGAAACCTCCCTTCTTCACGTTAGGACAATTGGGTGAGGTATGCCCTTCTTGCCCACAGGTATAACATACCATTTTTCCTTTCAAGTACTCCCCCGAGTGACCCTTTCCACAGTTCCCACACACCAACTTCTTTTGTTGCACAGTTCCTTGCTGACTCTCCAAATTACTACCCCCATTGCTCCATTTCCACTTCTTGTTGTTGCTACCGTCATTGCTAACATTCTGATTTCCACCTTCTGCTTTCTTCTTATTCTTCTCCCGATTGTACTTTGAGACTACTTCGCTTCCACCTTCTGCTATGAGAGCTTTCTCCAATAGAGTTGAGAGTGACGTGATTTGTAAAACCGCTACCTTACTGTAAATCCACGACTTTAGTCCATTTTCGAACCTTCTTGCTTTCCTCACCTCCGTGTCCACCTGATGTGGAGCGAATCTGGCCAATTCATTGAACTTCGCAGCTTACTCTGACACTGACATATTCTCCTATTTCAATTCTAAAAACTTTATCTCCATTCTCGCTTATGTACTCTCAGGGAAGTAGTTCTCAAAGAACAACTTCTTGAACGCTTCCCAAGTCACGATTCCAGTCCCGACTTTGTTCTGGTTGGCCTCCCACCAATAGTTAGCCTCACCCTTCATTAAGTAGGTAACAAAAATTATCTTCTGCTCTTCTGCTACTCGAACAATAACGAAGGCCTTCTCAATCTCCTTTATCCATGTTTGGGCCTCTATCGGGTCTGTTGTTCCTCTAAACTCCGGCGGTCCTACTGCCTTGAAGTCCTTAAAGTTGACTAATTGGTATCCCGCCTGATTTCCTGCAGGTTGAGCTTGATTCCTCATAGCTTCAGCCATCATGTTGATAAAGTCTTGCATTGGGTTTGGTTGAGCTCCCGTGCATTATTAATTGACTCTTCAATCTCTTGGTTCCTTAGTACACGTCTGGGGCGGCATTATCTAGTGAAACAAAATTCTAACACGTTACTCGGGTTTTATTATCATATAAGTACTTAGCATGTAACACGCTACTGTATTCAAACAATCCGATGATCATTGTGTGAGAGTTTTAAATTACCAAGATTTGGAAGTTTTTCTCCCTGATTAGTGGGTTAAGTTTGTTTAAAAAAAAAAAATTTCCAAATCGGTCTACTGGATTCACATAACATTAAATAGACAATTTAATATTTAAATTTTCCCACACATATCATAATAATGCATTTATATTCATATACCAATCTTCGGTGTCTTACATGTTCAATACAGGTATATTTTTATAAATGCTACTATCCCATTTTAAATATAAAATATGAGATTAACTCAAAATGATACTTCCCTACATACACAAATAAGGATACTACCTAACTACCTACTACCTCACACCTGCTGAGGTTTACATCAACATAAAACCCTATTACACAAAAAGGGTACTAATGCATCTATCTACAACTGGTCTATAACATAATCATCACTGGTGGCCCTGCTGGGTCACCTGAACAGGCTCCTGGGGAAATAACCCCTCCATAACTCTAAGCCGAACGGATCGACTCGACTCGCTTATCTCAAAATGCGCCCTCCTAGTCCCACTGCGCTGGCCCTCATATGTTGCGTCTAGCGCCAGTCCAAAAGTCTCGACCTTGACCTTCATGGCCTATAGTGCTATCTCTAATTGGTCCACCCGCTTGGCTGACTCATGAAATGCCTCCTCCACACGTATCTTATCGGCAATCTCCACGTCAAACTCACCTGCATCGCATTGCCAGATGCTCTCACGCCAAATCTTTCGAACTTCGCCTTTTCATGCTCTAGCTGGACTCGCGTCTCTAGCTAGCTCAATCGGCCGATTAGCAACATCTTTATCTCTTTGTTTCCATGTAATCGATGGTTCATATTCTCTACCTCAAACTATAAAATCCTCTGTTCCTGAGCATAGTTTTTCTCTAGCAGGTTACTGATCATCACATCCTTCGAGGTGTCCGTCACCTCCTCTGGAATGACCTCCTCCTGGCTTACGGAATGGCTCCCCTGACTATCACTCAACATCCTATAAAAACAAAGATACAACATCAGTACTACAATAAAATATATTCATTGATGAAATGAAATAATATTTTATTAAGTACAACACATACTCGATGAATTTCCATAATCCATCTCCTAACATACTCTATAAGAGTTTTCTACTAAGGTTATAACCTAGGTTTCGCATTCCTAATGTTTATAACCTATAGCTTTGATACCAACCTGTGACGCCCCCAAATCCAGGTTATCTAACCTCAGATTCGGTGCTCATGATCTATCATCATCATAAGCATTCTATAACTATTACGGAATAATAAACATACATTGTTCATTATAATAAAGTTTTCATAACATGGTCCCAAGGTCTTCATAACCTTAACTTTAAACACACCATTCACATTACAAAAAGGTTTATAAGAAATTCTATCAGATAATAATTAAATTAACATTCATTCTACACTACTCTTGGATCTTGCCCTTGCCCTTGTCTTTCGTGTTGGATCCTTCGGGATTAACTGAAATAGATGCCATGATATAGCAAGGGTAAGCAACTAATTTGCTTAGCAAGTTTATATACAAGGGAGATATAGCATACCTTAAAAAAAAGTTTTGCTTTCAATGTTCAACAGTAATATAAGATTGTGATGGAACATGAATTAATAATCAACAATTGAATATTCAAATAATTGAATAACATGAACTGAGTGGTTTTGAAATAACCATGAACATTTGACAAGGTTCTCAGTCATTTAAACTGGACCTCTTAATAAGTTTTGGTATTCAAGGGGATCAACCTTTCATGCCTCATGATTTATGCATAAACACTTAATAATCCGGGATTGATATCATGCCTTAATCAAATTCGTCCATTTCTCAGTCAAGAGTTCTTATCATATCAATTTAATAAGAACAGCTTTCTAAAACACATTTGATTTAACAAATTTAAACATGCTTGATCTAGCTGATACAATTAGCATAGATCTATCTCATAAACAGTTCATAAATGAAAGAACTTTAATTTAATTCACAGTTCAATAATAATAGAATAGGAATTCAATTGCACAAAGTGCGAATTTCAATAATCATTATAGATGTGAATAATCATCAATAATTATTCACTAACATGCTTTGAAAATAATAACTCGAGTTTGAGTTAGGAAACTTGCCTCGTTCGTAGGTTACGGCTACGAAATTAGATTTCTATCCACTATGCAGTTAAATTATCTTCCTTTGAGAGACCTATAGTTAATCTTTCAATTAGTCATAGCATAACATTAGATTATGTAATCACATAGATATTATACATTACATTTAGTTCTTATAAACATTATCCTCCCTAGATAATGTTACTATTAAATAACAATTACCTTTATTTCACTTACTATTATTAATCTTGATAATATTTAATTCACATCTTAGTATTATTAGTTCACTAATAATACTTTTATTCGCTTACTATTATTATTAACATCTTAATAATATTTTAGTACTTTACTAATATTATTAATCCTATTAATAATATTTTAATCCTACATAAATATTATTACTTTAATAATATCTTACTTATGCTTTAGTATCATTAATCAATTAATAATACTTTTAATCATTTACCAATAGAATTAATATTTTATTCATTTACTAATATTATTAACTATTTAATAATATTTTATTCATTTACTAATATTATTAATCATTTAATAATATTTTATTCGCTTTACTAATGTTATTACATTTTTAATAACATTTTATTTAATCTCGAATAGTATTATTTGCTCTATAATAATACTTTAATTTAATACTAATAATCTTTTAATAATATTTTAATCTAAGATTAATATTTTAATATAATATTATTAATTATTTAATAATACTTAATCATTTATTAATGCTTAAATCAAATATTATTAACCATTTAATAATATTTTAATGAAGTTTTAATCTTAATATTTTTATTTACTTAACAATATCATATTCTAATATTATTAATATCATAATAATATTTTCAACAATTTATTGGATTAATAAACAATTTATTCTAATTGTTCATCCTTTATTAATCTCTTATTTAATATCCATAAAAGGTCATAAATAATATTTATTATTATAAATTACCAAAATGCCTTAAAATAATCCTAATATTATATATTGGGAGTATTCAAGCATCAAAATCACATTTTTCCTTTTATTCATAACTTAATCATTTTTAGGAAAAATAGCAAACTGATCCCAAAAATTCTCATTTTCTAGATTTGGGCAGAATATGACCCAACTATGATTCCCAAATTTTTCTAGAATTTTAGAAAATGATTCACTATTTTTAAAGTGCCCAAAACACTCGGATCTTGCTTCATTTTTCATAAATCGAGTTTTGTTCAGAAAAATCTGAAAGTTTCAGGGTATATTCTCATAACATATATGAACCTATTGTAAAAATTTTGGAATTTTCCAGTGTATACACAGTGAGATATTCGAATATTAATATTTCGGAGTCCTTTACGGAAATAGCCATTACGCACAACCTAAATATCGAAACACGTCTGTTCTTTTTTCTACACGTAGATAACTTCTTAAGGTACGTCTGTGATTTTTCCCAGATTTTTAAAAGACTTGCAACTGACCGAAATAGTCCCAAGAAAAACGGGAACAATAACTATTTTAGGGTTTTGAACCCTTAACATTCAAAGTGGACTGTTTTGGGGGAAAACAGCCCCAAAGGTTTTAAAACTTGCTAGATTTGTGTTCTAACACTTGGGTTTACTGGATAACTCATGTATCTAACACCCCCCTTCGACGGATCACAAATCTAAGTTGGAAAACATGAGTTACACAAGATTTAGTGGAAGAAAAACAAGAGTTTCACCCTTGGAGAACATATGCTCATTTTCTTCCTCTAAGCCTTTGATCTAACACTCAATATACTTAGTTCCATACATGATGATATGTAAAACTAGGGTATCTTGAGTATTTGTTCATAACCCCAACAAAACTTAAGCTATAAAACAAAGTAGAAGAAGAAGGTGAAGGTTAGGTTATACCTTTATTTAGTGGCAACCTTCCTTGATTTACCAAAGTAGAGTATAAACTTAGGATACATGAACAAACTAGTACACCTCTCTCTCTCTCTCTCTCTCTCTCTTGCTATAACCGAACCCTCTCTCTCTTTTCTCTCTCTTGAAGTTTGCTAGCTTGGGAGAAAAAGATAGAAGAAGAAGAATGAGATAAAATGAATGTCTAGCAAATGAGTGTGATAAAAATGTACTTCTTATCTAACAGCTCTTGTTGCTGTACCATTAGTTCCTTCATTTCCACTAGAGCCATTCTATACGGGGCCTTCGATATCGGAGTGGTTCCTGGCGCTAAGTCGATCACGAACTCGATTTCTTGGTCAGGCAGAAGTCCTAGAAAATCCTTCGAAAACACATCCACAAACTCCCTAACCACTGGAATTTCTTCCAATTTCACACCCTTCTCCTTTTGAGTATCGACTATGTAAGCTAAATACCCTACACAGCCCTGACTCAATAACTTTTTGGCCTGCATCATCGTCAAACATTTTATTTGTCTAGGCGATTTGCTACTATGAAAAACTACCTTTGACGGAGTCATAAGATTTACACACTTCTTTTGGCAGTCAATTATCGCTCCATAATTGAATAGCCAATCCATTCCCAAAATAATATCGAACTTTCTGAGCTTTATCGGGATTAAATCTAATTTCATAACATTCCCCTTAATGTTCACCCTACAGTTCTTGTATACGAACCTAACAGGAATCACTTCCCTATTCGCAATTTCTATGTTTAAAGGGAATTTCAACTCTTCACAAGGTATTTCTAACTTCTTAACAAATTCCTCAGATATAAACGAGTAAGTAGCACCCGAATCAAATAATACATATGCATCTATATCATTGATTGGGATAATACCTGACACGACATCTTTTGATTGCACCGCATCCTGAACCGTAATGTTGAAGGTTCTGGCTGTGGGCTTATTCCGGCTGGTAGCAGCTCAAGATCGCCAGAAGAAATATGCAGACTTACATCGCCAGAAGAGAGATTTTGAAGTGGGAAGCTATGCATTTTTGAAAGTATCTCCCGGGAAAGGGAAGATAAGGTTTGAAAAGAAAGGTAAACTGAGTCCGAGATTTATTAGACCTTTCGAGATCTTGAGGAAGATAGGTGAAGTGGCTTACGAGGTAGCTCTGCCTCCTGAACTGGAACATATTCATAATATGTTTCATGTGTCAGTGCTATGACCATATAAGCCTGATTACAAGCACGTGATATCGTACGAGCCAATTCAGGTCGAAAGGGATTTTTCGTACGAGGAAATTCCGGTTGAAATTTTAGATAGAAAAGAGCAAAAATTACAAAATAAGGTTATACATTCTGTAAAAGTTCTTTGGAGGAACCACAATGATGAAGAAGCTATGTGGGAACTTGAAGAAAAGATGAGGGAAAATTATCCACACCTTTTTGAGTAACCCTATATGTAATTCCGGGGACGGAATTCTTATAAGGGGGGGAGGATGTAATAACCGTGAATTTTAAGTCGCTATATATGTATGTACATTATTGATATTTTAAAACTTTGTGTTATATAGTGTTTTAATATGTGATAACATATGTGAAGTGGTGCATGAGTCAATTAACATATATACTATAGTTATGGATACATACATTTATAGATTTCATTAAAAATAAAAGCTTTGTAACCTAATTATATATTAGGTGAGACAATTAAATAACCTAAGGGTTATGGTAATAAGGAAAGGTTAGTATTTAATATGTATACTAACTTAAGTGGATAATCTTGTTATTTTAAGTGACTAATAATTTAAACCTAATTCTAGTAAACCTAATTAGGTTATGACCTAAAGTCACATGTATAAGTAATTAAATTTCATATGATTGGAAATAGAAACCCTAAATAATCAATTTGGGTATCATATATTAAAATTGCTAGACTATGTTTATTACATAGCCCAAAACAATTAAAGGTGAAGCCCAAAAGAAATAAAATGCAAACCAATACTTAGCCCACTTGATTAAGGGTATTTTAGACTTTTGATTAATCAAAGTTGTGTATTAAAATAAAAGCAAATTGGGAGATATAATGGGCAAGGGGGGGACCGGCTTAGGCCTTTTTATGGCAAGAAGATTATGCTAATCAATGTCCATTAGTAGAAATCTTACACACAAGTACATATTTGTCAAGCTCCCATTGGTTGCAAATCTATTAAGCACTCTTAATCACATGATTAGGCTAATTGAAGAGATAAGGTGTAGTCTTTTATCCTTGGGACATTAAAAATATGGGGGATAATAGTTATATCACACTCATTTGCTAGACATTCATTTTATCTCCTTCTTCTTCTTCTTCTTCTTCTTCTTCTTCTATCTTTTTCTCCCAAGCTAGCAAACTTCAAGAGAGAGAAAAGAGAGAGAGGGTTCGGTTATAGCAAGAGAGAGAGAAAGAGGTGTACTAGTTTGTTCATGCATCCTAAGTTTATACTCTATTTTGGTAAATCAAGGAAGGTTGCCACTAAATAAAGGTATAACCTAACCTTCACCTTCTTCTTCTACTTTGTTTTATAGCTTAAGTTTTGTTGGGGTTATGAACAAATATTCAAGATACCCTAGTTTTACATATCATCATGTATAGAACTAAGTATATTGAGTGTTAGATCAAAGGCTTAGAGGAAGAAAATGAGCATATGTTCTCCAAGGGTGAAACTCTTGTTTTTCTTCCACTAAATCTTGTGTTACTCAAGTTTTCCAACTTAGATTTGTTATCCATCGAAGGGGGGTGTTAGATACATGAGTTATCCAGTAAACCCAAGTGGTAGAACACAAATCTAGCAAGTTTTGAAACCTTTGGGACTATTTTCCCCAAAACAGTCCACTTTGAATGTTAAGGGTTCAAAACCCTAAAATAGTTACTATTCCCGTTTTTCTTGAGACTGTTTTAGTCAGTTGAAAGTCTTTTAAAAATCTGGGAAAAATGACAGAGGTACCTTGAGAAGTTATCTACGTGTAGAAAAAAGAACGGATGCATTTCGATATATAGGTTGTGCGTAATGGCTATTTCCGTAAAGGACTCCGAAATATTAACATTCGAATATCTCACTGTGTATACACTGGAAAATTCCGAAATTTTTACAGTAGGTTCATTTATGTTATGAGAATATACCCTTAAACTTTCAAATTTTTCTGAGCAAAACTCGATTTATGAAAAATGAAGCAAGATCCGAGTGTTTTGGGCACTTTAAAAATAGTGAATCATTTTTTAAAATTCCAAAAAAAATTGGGAATCATGGTTGGGTCATATACTGCCCAAATCCAGAAAATGAGAATTTTTGGGATTAGTTTTCTATTTTTCCTAAAAATGATTAAGTTATGAATAAAAGGGAAAATATGATTTTGATGCTTGAATACTCCTAATATATAATATTATGACTATTTTAGGGCATTTTGGTAATTTATAATAATAAATATTAATTATGAACTTTTATAGATATTAAATAAGAGGTTAATTAAGGATGAACAATTAGAATAAATTTTTTATTAATCCAATAAATTGTTGAAAATATTATTATGATATTAATAATATTAGAATATGATATTGTTAAGTAAATAAAAATATTAAGATTAAAACATCATTAAAATATTATTAAATGGTTAATAATATTTGATTTAAGCATTAATCAATGATTAAAGTATTATTAAATGATTAATAATATTAGATTGAAATATTAATCTTAGATTAAAATATTATTAAAAGATTATTAGTATTAAATTAGAGTATTATTATTGAGTAAATAATAATATTCTAGATTAAATAAAATATTATTAAAAATGTAATAGCATTAGTAAATGAATAAAATATTATTAAATAATTAATAATATTAGTAATGGAATAAGATATTATTAAATAATTAATAATATTAGTAAATGACTAAAATATTATTAAATGATTAATAATATTAGTAAATGAATACAATATTATTAAATGATTAATAATATTAGTAAATGAATAAAATATTAATACTATTGGTAAATGATTAAAAGTATTATTAATTTATTAATGATACTAAAACATAAGTAAGATATTATTAAAGTAATAATATTTATATAGGATTAAAATATTATTAAGAGGATTAATAATATTAGTAAAGTACTAAAATATTATTAAGATGTTAATAATATTAGTAAGCGAATGAAAGTATTATTAGTGAACTAATAATACTACTAAGAGGTGAATTAAATATTATCAAGATTAATAATAGTAAGTGAAATAAAGGTAGTTGTTATTTAATAGTAACATTATCTAGGCGGGATAATGTTTATAAGAACTAAATGTAATGTATAATATCTATGTGATTATATAATCTAACGTTATGCTATGACTAATTGAAAGATTAACTATAGGTCTCTCAAAGGAAGATAATTTAAGCGCATAGTGGATAGAAATCTAATTTAAATGGCCAGTAACCTCTTAATCGAGGCAAGTTTCCTAACTCAAACTCGAGTTATTATTTTCAAAGCATGTTAGTGAATAATTATTGATGATTATTCACATCTATAATGATTATTGAAATTCGCACTTTGTGCAATTGAATTCCTGGTCTATTATTATTGAAATGTGAATTAAATTAAAGTTCTTTCATTCATGAACTGTTTATGAGATAGATTTATGCTAATTGTATCAGCTAGATCAAGCATGTTTAAATTTGTTAAATCAAATTGTTTTAGAAAGCTGTTCTTATTAAATTGATATGATAAGAACTCTTGACTGAGAAAAGGATGAATTTGATTAAGGCATAATATCAATGTCAGATTATTAAGTGTTTATGCATAAATCACGAGGTATGAAAGGTTGATCCCCTTGAATACCAAAACCGTAACGATCCGAAATTTTAAAGTGTAATTCAAATATTTATTGAGTTATATAAATATTATTTGAGGTGTTTATTGTTAAGTAATAATTTTATTGATGTGGTGGTTGATGAATCTAAAAGTATTAGAGAATTTTCTAAATCAGATTAATTATTAAATAATTAATTAGAACACGAGGTGTTATGTTGTTGTGTTGATTTAATAATTTAGGTGGTATGTTAAATTATTAAATAAAGTTATAATGAAAAATTATAATTTGGTGATATTTGCTAAAAAAGCTATATTTAATTAAAATATAGTATGTGATTAATTTAATGGGTTAATGTTGGATATGAAAATAATATGTGATTATAGTTTATAAACTAAAGTGTTTATTAAAATAAATTAAAAAGGATTTAAATTAGTTTTTGCCAAATAAGGCTTAAGTATTTTAATTCTTTAAAATTTAAATGGGTTGTCAAACAAGCGTTAGGCTTTTGGAATTTCTAATTTTTGAAAATAAATAAAATAATAAATATAATATATTTATATTATATACATTAGTAACTGATTTTACATTGTGTAGGGTTATTAAGGGGTATTAGTTTATTCTTGCGCTTGAATATCAGTTGATTTTTTTTATTATGCATTCTAGTGTGAGAGTACTGAGTTCTGAGAAAATTGAGAGCTTGAGAGAGAATTGGAGAGGGGTCTAGGAATTTTCACATCAATTCTAGTGTGCTTAGCAAGAACTTCTGTCAATCAACAAAAGCTATGTTCTAGTATTTTGATATTGCTTATGAGTATCTCGGTAAAATTTTGCTATACTCTCCGAACTCTAGCTTTCTGTAAAATTGTAGTTACGTAATCTGTTGATGGTAATTAGATATAGTGATGATTAGAAAGTGTGTTTAAACAATAATTGCATGCTAATCTCGGTTTACAGTAGAGGAAAATTTTGACAGTGTATGTTTATATGTATTTTTTTCACATGTTCATGAAAAGTTTCAATTTTAGTGGACAATTAGTATGTGAAGTTATAAATTGAAGCTTGTATATGTTAGTTCAATGAGATACGAGCATAACGTAATTTGAATGGAGTGATTTGGCCAAATAATGAATTCACAGTGATGATTTTTGGGATGAATATCAAAAATGGAGTTTTATATGAAAAACATGAAAATTGAGAAATTAAAATGGTTTTAGTTGTTGTTAAATTGTGCTAAGTGGTTGAATAGGTTAGCAATCATGTTTATGCTAGTTGTATATTTATTTTACGCGTTAATTTCACAGTTTGGTGGGTGAAATTTGTGTTTGTTGGGCTAAAGTCGGCTACTGTTCATTAGCCTCTCTGCGTCTGTCTGAACACTTACAGCAAGGTTATACTGGTGCTAAGGCAAAAAGCGCATAAATGCTCCAAATCCCAAGCCTTTGTATGGCACAAATGTACCATACCCCCTAGTTTATGATTAAAGCCTGCTATTGTTGCTGCAGACTTGGGATAGCATCATAACATGGTCTGAAATTATGTTAGCATGTTAAATGGATAATGTTAAGGTTAACATAACAGAGTGAAATGTGGTTGGTAATTCGAACATTGTAAAAGTTGGAAAACTATGAAAGGGACGTGTTTGATTTATTAAGCATGATAAATAATGAATAGGTGTTGCGAAGTAAAACACTTAGAGTTTCTGAAATGTGAATGGTAATAAACATGTTATGATATGTTAGTATGTCTAATAGGTGTTGTGGTTCTAAAATTATGTGTAGGTGATCGTGAGTTTAACTTTATAGCTTACGCTCAAGGCAAGTTTTCTAATTCTATATTTACATTGAGCAAGTTTCTAAACTTCTCTTTTTACATTGAGCAAGCCTTTTATCCTTACATTTATGTTGAGCTAGTTCTTACTTTAAAGTTTCGTTAAATGAACTATTGTATTCTTAATCATGATTTGAACAATCTAGCTATGGCATTATTTTATTCAAACAAGTTTGAAGTCCAATACTTATTGATGCATTCTAACTTGTTTATTGTTAGACAAGTTTCATTATTGTTATTCGGATATTATGAATGTAGTTTTCTTGAATTCTAATTTCAAATGTTGAATTATTATAGTTCATTTACCTGACACAAGTCATTCTCATGATAAGTAAACTTTATTTTCAGCTTGCTATTACTTAATGTTTATTCAATAATTCATAGTCCTAGCTTAATTTTATTCAAGCAAGGTTTATTTTTGTCATTCAATACTTATGCTTTGTAGTTGTTTCTAAGCATGAGATCAAGTATCATCAGTTCACTTACACTTATTCATTGTTTCATAATATGTTATTATTGATCAACTGTTGTATTATCAAACACTATTGATTTAACTAGTCCTCTAGTTGATGTTCGTTAAACTTTAAATTACCCTTGAAAGCTTATCCAAACCAAACTTTCTTTGGTGCGGACTTGTACTCTAAATACTGCGATGAACAACCCTATTATTATTAGGGGATAACTTACGCGTAGCGTTAAAATGTTTGTGCATTATACATTGTACGAAGGGCTGATCCCCTTAGTACGAGGAGTTTTTATAGTCTTATGACTATTAAAGTTGGAGTTAAAAGATTACTTGCAACTGTGGACATGGTTCATGGTCTTATGACCCTCAGTTAGATATATTCCATATTTTGGATTCCAGTTTTTGATTATCATCGTTAGAGTACTATCCAGTTTTTTTATGAGCCTATTTGTTGGCAGATATTATTGTTATTCTCCTGTTGATTCATTATTATATCCAGTGAGCAATTGTTTTGCTCACTCTTGCATATTTATATACTCATTGCAGCTAAAGTTGAGAAGGTAGATGAGCCTTCAACTAGCAAAGGAAAGGGAAAAATGTACATGTGATGCCGATTTGTACTTTTGATTACTGTTATGATCATAGACATTTAATAATGATGTAATGTATTAATTTAATTCCGCACTTGAATGATGTTTTAAGGTTAGATAACCTAGGATGTTTTTGAAGTAATTGATGTAACCTTATTTGAAGGGAGGATTATGGTTTAAATAATATTTTATTTGGGTAGATAGTATGAATGTATGGATAATGAGTACCAAATCTTGTGGGAATAAAGTACCTAGATTTGGGAGTGTCACTGGTTGGTATCCAAGCCTTAGGTTATGAACCTTAGGTGGGAAAAAGCCTTAGGAAGTAACCTTTGAAAAGATAGTGATGATGAACTCTTATTGAGTTTTAGGAAAGAGAAAGTAATAAAACACTTATGTGCTCGTGAGTGTCGAGTAGTAATGATTAGTAGTTAAAACTTAAAATTTGATTGATAGGATGGCTAATATAGGAGGATCTAGTCAGGCTAGAGAGGAGGAGCCACGAGATATTCAGGTGATTTGGGAGCAACTACTGCCACGAGAAACAGTTCCGTCGGTCACAGTAGTTGAGCAGGAGAGAGTCCCTGATGAGGATGATGAGATAGAGACGGATGAGGAAGACCCCGTGGAGCTGCCACAGTCGGATGAGGAGGACGAGGAGGAAGAGCTTCCATTTAATTCGATAGTTGCCCGTATGTACGACGAGGTGTATGACCGCAATGTGGAACTTCAAGACACCATCGAGGAGTTACAGGAGATAGTAGCTGAACAACAAACCTCGATGGCATAAAAAGACGATGAGATCCAGGATCGAGAAGAACGACTGAACAACGTTTAAGAGAAGTTGGTCCACACTGAAGGAGAGAACGAACGAATGATGGCAGAGATTGTAGAGTTAAAGGACAAGTTGAAAGAAGAATCTATAAAAAGGGCAAGAGCCAAAGACGCGTACAGTGAAGCTTATCAACGAGCCGGAATAGCAGAGAGGGACGCACAATCAAAAAGGAGGAAGATTGACGAAATGAACAACATATTCAACACCGTGATCAATCGAGCTCAGGATCGGGTTATGGGTTATCCAATTCAGTTCGAGACGCTACTAACATACATATTGGATCGCCGAACAATGTTCTGAATCATGGAGGAAGAGCGTCGTAAGGCTACGCAGTATCTTAGTAGGACATTGTAGAAGATGTAATTGATAGGTGGTTTGAAAATAAATGAAATGTAAGTCCTGGGTATGATATAACTAATGGGATAGATGGTGATTATGTTGTCCTGCAACTGTTATAGTTCAGGAAAGTAATGTAAATAGCAGTGATGTTATTGTTTTGATGTTTTTTTCAAGATGGTGAATGAATAAAAGTTATTATTTTATTCAAAGTGTTATATGTTACGTGATGATCTTTTATGATGTGCAACCTAAGTATATAATACTTAAAAAGGTTGAATAAAAGCTAATGGGTGTATTTTAATAGAAAATGGCTTCATGACGTCAACCACCACGACGGAGAACCACTGAGGAAAAAAACAACAATGTGGAAGGAAACCTTGTTCAGCAGCTAGTGACATTACTGACGGGTGCTTTGCAGAATCAAACTCAAAATCAAGGTACTACGTTTAAGGATTTCAAGGTGGTTGGACCACCTGAATTCCGTGGGTCCATGAATCCAATTGAGGCACAGACCTGGATTATGGAGATCGAGAAGGTTTTTGATGTGGCTAGGGTAAAGGAGAATCAGAAGACTGCTTTTGCAACGTTTATGTTGAAAGAGGAGGCTAGCTATTGGTGGCAGGCCAACAAAACTCAGGAAGGACTAGGAGTGATGACCTGGGATAGGTTTAAGGAGTTGTTCTTCGAGACTTATTTCCCAAAGAGTTCGAAGAGTCAGTTAGAGGTTCAGTTTTTGGACTTGAAGCAGGGAACGATGTCGGTGTCTGAGTATACCGCGAAATTCAATGAGTTAGCGAGATTTGTGCCATATCAAGTCAGCACAAATGAACGCAAAGCAAAAAAGTTCGAGCAGGGACTGAAACCTTGGCTGTACAATAGGGTCTCCATGTTCCAATTGAAGACATTTGCAGCAGTGATGGAGAAAGTGATTCTCACTGAGAGTGGAGGCGAGGCAGTAACAAAACATTATCAAGAGCAGAGGAAGAAGAAAAGTTAAGGTGAAGCTAAAAGTGGTGGTAGTAACGGCGGATATGGCAAAAATTTGAAGAGGACGTGGAATAAGAATGGGGGAGCTAGAAATTAGCAAAGAAACCAGCAAAATAATAAGTTCAAAGCATGTGCCACGTGCAAAAATTTTCACAAGGGAATGTGTTTGCTGCGGAAATGAGTATGCTTTAATTGTGGCCAGGAGGGTCACATCGCCCCAAATTGCACTCAAGCTAAGAAGAATGTGTGCTTCACGTGCGGATCCAAGGATCACTTTGCTCGTGAATGCCCTAAGAAGAGATCTGGTGAGACAGATGGGAGCAAGGGAAATGCTAGTGGAGGTGTGTTGGCTATTGCTGGTCCAACATCAACAAACAAGCCCACAACCAGAACCTTCAAAATGACGGTGCAGGACGCGGTGAAATCAAAAGATGTTGTGTTAGGTATTATCCCAATCAATAATATAGATGCATATGTATTATTTGATTCGGGTGCTACTTGCTCGTTTATATCTGATGAATTTGCTAAGAGGTTAGAAATACCTTGTGATGAGTTGCAAATCCCTTTAACCATAGAAATTGCGAATAGGGAAGTGATTCCTGTTAGGTTCGTATACAAGAACTATAGGGTGAACATTAAGGGGAATGTTATGAAAGTAGATTTAATCCCGATAAAACTCAGAGAGTTCGATGTTATTTTGGGAATGGATTGGCTGTTTAATTATGGAGTAATAATTGACTGCCAAAAGAAGTGGGTAAACCTTATGACCCCGTCAAAGGTAGTTTTTCATGGTAGCAAATTGCCTAGACAAATGAAATGTCTGACGATGATGCAGGCCAAAAAGTTACTTAGTCAGGGCTGTGTAGGGTATTTAGCTTACATAGTCGATACTCAAAAGGAGAAGGGTATGAAATTGAGGAAATCTGGGTGGTTAGGGAGTTCGTGGGCGTGTTTAGAAGGATTTGCGGGACTTCACTTTGACGAGAGAGATCGAGTTCGTGATCGACTTAGCACTGGAACCGCTCTGATATCGAAGGCCCCATACAGAATGGCTCCGATGAAAATGAAGGAACTAATGGTGCAACTGCAAGAGCTGCTAGATAAAAAGTACATTCAACCGAGTGTGTCACCGTGGGGAGCCCCGGTGTTTTTGTGAAGAAGAAGGATGGGTCAATGCATCTTTACATTGATTATAGGGAATTGAACAAAGTCACAATTAAGAACAGATATCCCTTACCAAGGATAGATGACTTGTTTGATCAATTGAAGGGTGCTAGATATTTCTCAAAAATAGATTTGAGAAGAGGGTATCACCAATTAAAAGTTAGGAAGGAGGATGTACCGAAGTCGACATTCCGAACTCGCTATGGACATTAAAAATTTTTAGTAATGTCTTTTGGTTTGACAAACGCCCCTGCAGCGTTCATGGATTTGATGAACAGGGTGTTTAAACCATTTTTGGACAAGTTTGTGGTGGTGTTCATCGATGATATTTTGGTGTACTCTAAAACTCAAAAGGAACATGTGGAACACTTACATCTGACGTTAGAGACTTTAAGAAAGGAGAAGTTGTACGCGAAATTCTCTAAATGTGAATTTTGGCTGGAACGTGTACAATTTCTTGGGCATGTAATTGATAAGGATGGGATTTCCTTAGATCCATCAAAAGTTGAAGCTGTGATAAATTGGGAGCAACCAAGAACTCCATCAGAGGTAAGAAGTTTCTTGGGGTTGGCAAGATATTATAGGCGATTTATTCAAGATTTTTCCAAGATTGCTACTCCGTTGACAAATTTGACAAGGAAATATGTAAAATTTGTTTGGACGGAAAAGTGTGAGGAAAGTTTTCAAGAACTGAAGAAGAAGTTAAGTGTGGCACCTGTGTTGTCGTTACCAGATAATACAGGAAATTTTGTGGTGTATAGTGATGCTTTACACAAAGGATTGGTTTGTGTCCTTATGCAGAACGGCAAGGTTATTGCGTATGCATCAAGGCAACTGAAAGACTACGAAAAAGGATATCCGACTCATGATAACTAAGCTTTATTTTCAGCTTGCTATTACTTAATGTTTATTCAATAACTCATAGTCCTAGCTTAATTTTATTCAAGCAAGGTTTATTATTGTCATTCAATACTTATGCGTTGTAGTTGTTTCTAAGCATGAGATCAAGTATCGTCAGTTTGCTTACACTTATTCATTGTTTCATAATATGTTATTATTGATCAACTGTTGTATTAACAAACACTATTGATTCAACTAGTCTTCTAGTTGATGTTCGTTAAACTTTAAATTACCCTTGAAAGCTTATCGAAACCAAACTTTCTTTGGTGCGGACTTGTACTCTAAATACTGCGATGAACAACCCTATTATTATTAGGGGATAACTTACGCAGCAGCGTTAAAATATTTGTGCACAATACATTGTACGAAGGGCTGATCTCCCTAAGTACGAGGAATCCTTATAGTCTTATGACTGTTAAAGTTGGAGTTAAAAGATTACTTGCAACTGTGGACATGGTTCATGGTCTTATGATCCTCAGTTAGATATATTCCAGTTTTTGGATTCCAGTTTTTGATTATCATCATTAGAGTACTATCCAGTTTTTTTTATGAGCCTTTTTGTTGGCAGATATTATTGTTATTCTCCTATTGATTCATTATTATATCCAGTGAGCAATTGTTTTGCTCACTCTTGCATATTTATATACTCATTGCAGCTAAAGTTGAGAAGGTAGATGAGCCTTCAACTAGCAAAGGAAAGGGAAAAATGTACTTTTGATTACTGTTATGATCATAGACATTTAATAATGATGTAATGTATTAATTTAATTTAGCACTTGAATGATGTTTTAAGGTTAGATAACCTGGGATGTTTTTGAATTAATTGATGTAACCGTATTTGAAGGGAGGATTATGATTTAAATAATATTTTATTTGGGTAGATAGTATGAATGTATGGATAGTGAGCACCAAATCTTATGGGAATAAAGTACCTAGATTTGGGGGTGTCACAAAAACTTATTAAGAGGTCCAGTTTAAATGACTGAGAACCTTGGCAAATGTTCATGGTTATTTTAAAACCACTCAGTTCATGTTATTCAATTATTCGAATATTCAATTGTTGATTATTAATTCATGTTCCTTCACAATCTTATATTACTGTTGAACATTGAAAGCAAAACTTTTTTTTTAGTCATAATATATCTCCCTTGTATATAAACTTTCTAAGCAAATTAGTTGCTTACCCTTGCTATATCATGACATCTATTTCAGTTAAGCCCAAAGCATCCAACACTAAAGACAAGGGCAATGGCAAGATCTAGGAGTAGTGTAGAATGAATGTTAATTTAATTATTATCTGATGGAATTTCTTATAAACCTTTTGTAATATGAATGGTGTGTATAAAGTTAAGGTTACAAAGACCTTGAGACCATGTTATGAAAACTTTATTATAATGAACAATGTATGTTTATTATTCCGTAATAGTTATAGAATGCTTATGATGATGATAGATAGTGAGCACCGAATCTGTGGTTAGAGAACCTGGATTTGGGGGCGTCACACAACCAAGAACTCCATCAGAAGTAAGAAGTTTCTTGGGTTTGGCAGGCTATTATAGACGGTTTATCCAACATTTTTCCAAGATTGCCACTCCGTTGACAAATTTGACAAGAAAATCTGTAAAATTTATTTGGACGGAAAAGTGTGAAGAAGGTTTTCAAGAACTGAAGAAGAAGTTAAGTGTGGCACCTTTTGTGTTGTAGATTACGATATATCTGAGAAACTTTGTGGTGTATAGTGATGCTTCACACAAAGGATTGGGTTGTGTCCTTATGGAGAATGACAAGGTTATTGTTTATGCATCAAGGCAACTGAAAGACTACGAAAAAGGATATCCGACTCATAACTTAGAGTTGGCGGCGGTTGTGTTCGTACTGAAGATATGGAGACACTATCTCTACGGAGAGAAATGTGAAATCTACATAGACCATAAAAGTCTGAAGTATATTTTCACACAGAAGGACCTGAACATGCGACAAAGGAGATGGATGGAATTGATAAAGGATTACGATTGTGAGATCTTTTATCATCCAGGAAAAGCAAATGTGGTTGCAGATGCCTTGAGTAGGAAAGGTAGAGAAAAGTTGATGTTGTTAACAGATAAGGAGGAGCTTATTTCAGTAATGCCAAGGCTAGAGCTGGAAATCAAATTTCCAGAAGAATCCGATGAAAAATTGTTCTAGATGGAAACTAGTCCAACTTTAGTGGACAAAGTGAAAAACGCTCAGCTACAGGATGAAGAATGCAAGAAAATAAAGTAAAGTGTAGTCGAGGGTAAAGAAGCGAAGTACCAGGTCGATACTATGGGAATGCTAAGATTCGAGGGATGAATTTGGGTTCCAGCAGTTCAGGATATTAAAGAAGAAATCTTGACGGAAGCACATAGCTCAAGATATTCAATTCATCCGAGAAGTACGAAAATGTATTAAGATTTGCAGCATCATTTTTGGTGGCCGAACATGAATAGAGATGTTGCAGAATGCGTTGCAAAGTGCTTGACATGTTAGAAAGTGAAGGCCGAGCATCAACAACCAAGCGGATTACTTCAACCATTGGAGATACCGGAATGGAAGTGGGAGCATATCATAATGGATTTTGTGGTAGGTCTTCTAACGACTCAGAAAGGATATGATGCGATATGGGTGATAGTGGACAGATTAACAAAATCTTCACACTTTTTGCCAATAAAGATTAGATTTAATCTTGATCAGCTGGCGAAATTATTATACGTTAAAGAAATCGTCTCAAGACATGGAGTTTCGGTATCAATTGTATCAAATAGAGATCCGAGGTTCACTTCAAATTTCTAGAAGAAACTTCAAGAATGCATGGGAACGCAACTGCAAAATGAGTACAACATATCATCCGCAAACCGATGGGCAAAGCGAAAGAATGATCCAGACGCTTGAAGATATGCTCAGAGCGTGCATCATGGATTTCAAAGGAAATTGGGATGATCATCTACCGTTAGTGGAATTTGCATACAACAACAGTTACCACACAAGCATTGGTATGCCGCCATACAAGGCGTTATACGGCAGAAAGTGCAGAACTCCACTATGCTGGGATGAAGTTGGAGAACGGCAATTATTAGGTCCAAAACTTGTTCAGCAGACCGCTAAAATTGTCAAACTCATCAGAGCAAGATTGGTAGCTGCTCAAGATCGACAGAAAAAGTATGATGATTAACACAGAGAGCCGTGAGTTTGAAGTAGGATGTTTCGTGTTCCTGAAAGTCTCTCCTTGGAAGGGAAAAATTCATTTTGGCAAGAAAGGAAAGCGCAGTCCAAGGTTTATTGGACCTTTCAAAATATTGCGAAGAGTGGGAGAGGTGGCTTACGAAGTAGCTTTACCTCCAGAATTAGAGCATATGCACAATGTTTTTCATGTGTCGGTGTTACGACCTTATAAACCCGATTACAAGCATGTGATCGAGTATGAACCATTACAGTTCAGTAAAGATTTGTCTTACGAAGAGATTCCTATCCAGATAGTCGATAGGAAGGAACAAGTGCTCAGGAATAAAGTGATACCTTCTGTGAAGGTGATATGGAGGAACCACAACGTCGAGGAGGCTACATGGGAACTCGAAGCTGATATGATGAAAAATTACCCTAAGTTATTTGTTTAGTCTGTGTCTTCGATTCTGGGGACAGAATCTTTGTAAGTAGGGGAGAATGTGACGATTTGATTGTTTAAATTGTGATTCTGGGGACAGAATCCTTGTAAGGAGGGAAGGATGTAACGATCCGAAATTTTAAATTGTAATTTAAATATTTATTGAATTATATAAATATTATGCGAGGTGTTTATTGTTTAATAAATATTTTATTGACGTGATGGTTGATGAATCTAAATGTATTAGAAAATTTTTAAATTAAATTATTTTATAATTTAGAGATGTAAAATAACGTGAGAAGTTATCTTTGTTGTTTTGATTTAATAATTTAAATGATATATTAAATTATTAAATAAAGTTATAATAAAAGTTATAATTTTGCGATAATTGCAATAAGGCTATATTTAATTAAAATATAGTATGTGATTAATTTAATAGGTTAATGTTGGATATGAAAATCCAAATAAATAATATGTGATTATAATTTATAAACTAGAGTGTTTATTAAAATAAATTAAAAAGGGGTTTAATTTAGTTTTTGCCAAACAAGGCTTAAAAATATTTTAATTCTTTGAAATTTAAAGAGTTGCCAAACAAGCCTTATGGCTTTTGAAATTTCTAATTTTTAAATTTAAATAAATAATATAAATAAAAAATAAAATAAATAAATTAGTATAATAAATATAATGTATACGTGATTTTGATAACTAATGATGGCTATTAAGGCCATATCAGTTTTGTGTTGATATTACGCATACTAGTTGCTGCTTTTGAGAGAGTTCAGAGAACTTGTTAGAGGTTAGCAGAGAAAATTGAGAGAGAGTTACGAATTTTCACAGCAAATTCAAGTGATTAGCAGCGATTGTATTTGTAATTGAAGGTATGTTTTACAACTTTGATATTATAGGCATATATATGAATATTACGACAACAATTTTCATACTCTATGAATTTATGTGTTTAGAATTGATGTTCTTGAATTAGTTATGATGATTGCATGTGTCTATGATGATTAGATATTATGTTTAAACAATAATCGTATGCTAATTTCGGATATTAGTAGAAATTTTATCAGTATATATAGGTTTTCATATATAACTATGTAAGTATCAATTTTAATGGCTAATTTGTATGTGAATGTATAAATTGAAGCTTGTATATGTTAGTTCATTGAGATACGAACATAATTTAATTTGAATGAGATGATTTGATCATTTAATGAATTTACAGTGATAATTTTTGGGATGAATATCAAAAATGGAGTTTTATATGAAAAACATAAAAATTGAGAAATTAAAATAGTTTTAGTTGTTGTTAAATTGTGTTAAGTGGTTGTATATGTTAGCAATCATGTCTACGATAGTTGTATATTTATTTTACGTGTTATTATCACTATTTGATAGGTGAAATTCGTGTTAGTTGGCTTAAGAAAAGTGTCGAAGCTACGCTTCTACAAAAAGCGAGTTTTAGAAAGTCATGCGCTGCCATGACCCTTAAGCTTGGCTAGCCGATTAGTCTTGTGGTGGCGCCGCCCGCATCCCAAGATATAATCAAGCGCTACGCCGCCAATGTCCATTTTCAGACATTGAAGTCTACTAATTTTGCAGACTTTGATCGTTCTTTGTAGCTTAGCTTAAGGTTATGGTAATGTGTTCAACAAGGCTAAAACAGAGTTGTGTTATGGAGTTAGTGAATTCAAAGTGGTAAAAAAAGGATTAGTAAATTTTGAACGCATTATGTGATAACTTAGTATACACCATAAATGTTAGGCAAGTGTTGCAAAGTAAACACTTGGAATTTCTGAAACGTAAATGGTAAAGAAAGACTTGTGCTAAAATGGTAAGTTTAGCTAGAAATGTGCATGTTTTGGTATGTTAGCATATCTAATAGATAATGTGGTTCTAAACCAATGTGTAGGTGAACGTGAGTTTAATATTATAGCTTACGCTTGAGGCAAGTTTCTAATCCCTATCTTTTTACATTGAGAAAGTTTTTCTAACTCTACACTTTTGTTGGGTTAATTCTATTACTATATTGTGTAACATTATTCTTTTGATTGAGCAAGCTTATTATCTTAACTGTTATTGAATAAGTCAATTGTTCCTAAAATTCATTCGAGCAAACTTTTACTCTAATGTTATTTGAAATTCTCATTTGATTTATTCATTCTAACTTGTTTATAGTTAAACAAGTTTCTTAAGTTCTATTATTGTATAATGAACGCAGTTTTTGAACTCTCGTCTCTATTATTGAAATATTTTAATTCTTTGCATGAGTCAATACCATGTTAGGCAAGTTTTTAGTTTCCAGCTTGCTATAAGTTAATGTACGTTCAATGATTTCATTTCTAATGTTATAAGACTCTAACCTTAGCTTATTTATTGTTCAAGCAAAGGTTTACCATTTATTTGTTTTGTTGAATACTTATGCTCTATAGTCATTTCAAGCATGAGTTTAATATGTGTAATCAGTTCATTTATAATTCTCAATTGTTCTATGTTATATTGTTATTAAACATCTGTTGTGATTATCAAACACTATTGATTCAACTAGTCCTCTAGTTGATGTTCGTTAAACTTCAAATTACCCTTGAAAGCTTATCCAAACCAAACTTTCTTTGGTGTGGAGTTGTACTCTAAATACTGAGATGAACTGTGACGCCCCCAAAATAGGTATACATCACCCATTCTGAGTTGTCAATACATGGTACAGAAACAACTACAACTTTATTATTACAACAGTAAAACTGTGAGTTTGAATACAAATATTATCTTCTAGACAATATCTATACTCAAATAAATCCTCATCACATTTATTGATACATTATTTTACAAAAATGGTGAGGACTACAAAACAACTCTCTCTAGAACCTTCATTCCATACCCCGACTCGTACTCGCTATATTCTCGCCTCCTGAGAAGAAAAATGGAACAAAAATGAAAAGGGTGAGCTCAACTAGCCCAAAAGAATATTATGACTAAGATAATATACAAAAATTATCATTAGTCTTCAACAGGGAAAAAACTAATAGAATACAATAGACAACAAGTTTTTTAAACCAATATTCGCAGTGAAAATAATAATTCATTAGAAGAGTTAAGTAGAATGCAAACTACTATCTTCTATGTATGAATTTAAAAGTTCGTCAGCCTATCTTTTATCCTCGTAATATCAATCAACATACATCTAGAATCAAATATTCATCTTTTCTGACTACAGGCCAAAGATATTCATCGATTAGTCATGTTCATCTAAACACCTGTTCATCTTTGCACTACGGGCCAAAGATATTCATCAGAAATCATTCATCTTTGCACTACAGGCCAAAGATATTCAATAATATCATCATTTAAGACTGAGGATGATGAAAAATATTTTTAAAGAAACGAATCCAGTGAAACAAAATGACAAGGATTAAGGATTAAGGATTCGTACTTTGTTTTATCCATGTCCAAAAATACCTCAAAAATAATCATAGTGGTGTAAAATTCAAGAATGATCAAAACATGGATACAATCAAAGCTAGTATCCACAATAGATATTTTGGACGAAAAGAAAAATTTTCATTTTTCGATGAATAGTAGTCTTAGTGATTCGTGAATAATCAGATATCGTGAATAAAGTGCAGTATCGTAAATAGTAACCCCGACACTAAAAGTTCCAAATTTGATTAAAAAGTTCAGATCAATACTTGACAGCATAATGATATTAGAATAAATAATATCATTTAAAAAAATAATATCCCTTACCTCGAAAGATCAGTACTTAAATTTGAAACACCTGATATAAAGCTATGACTTGAACTTGCACCAGTATAAAGCAATACTCAAATTATACTCAAAATACTCACAAGAATACGCTCAATAATATAGAGAGAAAACTTCAGTTTACGGTGTGTTTTTCAATTCTAACCTAAGCACCCTATTTATAGGAAAATGCTTAGAACACCAAAGCAGAAAATTTAATATAATAATAATATATATAATCAAATTTCCTACTCACACAAATCTGGTCCAAACTTCAGCCACACATGTGCCAAAAACAATAAAAACGTTTTTCTTAATAAAAATAATTAAAACTTCCAAAAATCAATTATTTCGGAGCTTCGGAATTTCAATAATTCATAATAAATAGCCCTTTTATCAAAAAATTTGAATCTCGCGTTTTATATAGGAAATTCAATTCTCTACAACTTTGCAGAAGAAAGTTTTTCCAAATTCCAAACAAAAATTGACCGAAATCCACAAACGGGACGATTTTACAAGCTATAATCAAATTTCAGTCAATAAATGGGGTCCACCGACATGTTTAACATGTTTTAAACATTTATTGCAACAAAAATACTCTTCCTCCTCGTATACTCATATATCCCACATTCGTTGTAAAAATATCACCATTATTATATTATTAAAATATAATAATATATTTAAATGAATTATTTTATCGAAAAAAGATAAAATTTTAATTTTCAACAATTGTCACATTAAAAATTTTCTCCATCTATATCCACATAAAATCAATATTTTTCTTATCATATGAATCAATAATTAATTATTCACAAATAATATTACAGAATCACAATATTGACAACCAGACAGTTCCCAGGAAAGAGGGGCTTTCCAATAAAGATTTCTCCTTACTGGCGCGCAATTAGGTGACCAAACCTCTCCTTAGACAGAACTTTCTAGACATTGCCAATAATGTTATCCAATAATATTATTCAGATAATATGAATTATTGCTCCGATAATGGAAAATATTGTGTAATGACAATTTATTGAAACAACAGTAATATAAAATATCAATACAGCAATTATTGAATCAATAAAATACTGAACAGTAATTACTGTAACCATTATTAAGTAGTGCCTTCTTACGTAAGAATCAATAATTGGTGCAATACAAGGTTGTCTTCTTGTGTTTTAACCACCGAGTATTTTAACGATATTAATTGGTAATAACTACTGTTGTTATTTTAAACAACTTATATTTGTCATTTTCTTCATCCAATCGCTTTCCGTTATGGGGCCCACATTATGCATTTTCGCTAGCAGGCCGTAAATTTAATATTCCCACAAGACGATTTAAATATTCCACGACCAAACGAATATTCCCAGACAAACAATAAATATTTTATAACCACTTGCTTATTTTGAAATATTTGTGTATTTTACCCCTAACTATCCACATTAATCAAATCAACCCTTACTATTTCAAAATAATAAATAGAGAAAATTAAATTTCATTAATAATAATTTGGGGTCTTACATGAACAACCCTACTATTATTAGGGGATAACTTACGCATAGCGTTAAAATATTTGTCCACAATACATTGTACGAAAGGGCTGATCCCCCTAAGTACGAGGAGTCCTTATAGTCTTATGACTGTTAAAGTTGGAGTTGAAAGATTACTCGCAACTGTGGACATGGTTCATGGTCTTCTGACCTTCCGTTATGTATATTCCATATTTTGGATTCCAGTTCAGATTATCATTGTTAGAGTACTATTCAGTCTTGATGAGCCTATTGTTGGCAGTTAATATTATTATTATTCTCTTGTTGATTCATTGTTATATCCAGTGGGCAATTGTTTTGCTCACTCTTGCATATTATAAACTCATTCTGACTAAAGTTGAGAAGGTAGATGAGCCTTCAACTAGCAAAGGAAAGGAAAATTATCTGAGTGATCTTGATTTGTACTTTTATTTATTATGATGATCTTAGACTTTTTAATAATGATGTGATGTAATAAATTTTATTTTCCGCACTTGAATGATGTTTAAAGGTTAGATAACCTGGGATTATTTTTGAATGTAACCCTATTTAAGGGAATGATTTATGATTTAAATATTATTTATTTGGGTAGATAGTATGAATGTATGGATAGTGAGCACCAAATCTTGTGGGAATGAAGTACCTAGATTTGGGGGTGTCACAAATTTTGATATCTATTCGGTGTTTTATAGTTTTATCGGTTAATTATCGAGTTATTTTTCCAATAACCTTTATTGAAAAGTTTAAATATAACTTTGGATAATTTAATTGTTATTTATAATAACTTCTAGAAGCTCAAAATAATTTTAAATGATTAATGTTATTTTTAAATAAATTTTTATTAATTAAAATGATTTTAAAATCATTAATATTATTTTAAATAATTATTAATCATTTATAATGATTTTAAATTATGAATATTATTTTTAAATAATTTATTATTATTGATAATAATTTTAAATCATTAGTATCATTTTAAATAATTATATAATTTATTATCATGTATAATTATTTTAAAAAATTAATATCATTTTAACTAATTTATTTAATTAAATTATTAAATAATTTTATTACCATTAATATTTAAATCAATTAAATATTAATGAAATTTAATGTCAAAATATTAAAATTATTTATTATAACTTAAAATGAATTTTAAAACTTAATTATTAATTATTAATAATTATTTAGTATTTATTTTTATTTATTTCTATTATTTTAATTATTATTATTAATTTTTATTAAAAATTATCGCTAAAGGCTATAGCGACAAAAAGTATAGCTAAATGTGTTCTTGAGGTCTGATAAACAACCTTTACCCCCTTACTTTGACCATAATTAATTTACAATCTGTTAACACTACAAGAAATCACACATTTTATAACGAATTTTTTGCCACACACAATATTTTGTCACAATTTGTTAATTAATAATTACGAAATTCATAATCGTCACAAAAACTTTTTCTTTTGTGACAACCGATAACTTTGTTATTATTAATCATTTATATCGTCACTCATTTACACAATTGATGACGATTGACAAAATTTCGTCACAAGTTATTTTGGAGGTAGAATTTCGTACCAAAATTTTGGAGGAAAACCTTTTAGTGACATTTTGTAATAATTGATGACAGTATTTATTGTCACACAATATTTTTTTCGATGACAACATAATAGTTTGTCATTAATTATTTGTAAAATTTTGTGACAATGTGATTTCGTCACTAATGTTCACATTTAGTGACGCCAAATACAAATTCATCACAATTTTATTTGGAGGCAAAATTTTTCTGAAAAATTTTGGAGGAAAATTTTTTAAAGACGAAAAAATAATAATTTATAACAATTTGTATTGTCATAAATACCTATTTTATATGACGAGATAATAGTTCGTCACTAATTAGATAAGTGGATAAGTGACAAAAATGGTTTGTTATAAATTCTTATATTTAGTGACAAAGTACGTAATATCATTACAATCTTATTTGGAGGCAAAATTTTTCTCAAAAAAATTGGAGGGAATTTTTTAAAGACAGAAAAATAATAATTTATGACAATTTGTATTGTCATAAATACCAATTTTATATGATGAGATAATAGTTCGTCACTAATTAGATGAGTGGATAAGTGACAAAAATGGTTTGTCATAAATTCTTATATTTAGTGACAAAGTACATAATATCGTCACAATTTTATTTGGAGGCAAAAAAATTTAAGAAATTTTGGAGGCAAATTTTGTAAAGACAAAAAATTAATAAATTATGACAATTTTTATTGTCACAAATACCAATTTTATATGACGAGATAATAGTGCATCACTAATTTGATGATTGGATAAGAGACAACACTGGTTCGTCATAAATTCTTTTATTTAGTGACAAAGTATGCAATGACGTCACATTTTTATATGGAGGCAAAAAAATTTCCAAACAAACTTGTATCCAAGCGACGTCACCGGTCCTTCTTTTATCATTGGCAGCCTCCATTTAGTCAAAAATCGACCAACCACACCAATTAAGTCGCACTAATGGTTCCGACGTAGACGCCTCCACTTCTATTAATCCCACTACAAAAAATGGAAATTGGGCTACGATTTATCGGGCAACGACTTATCGGGCAACGACTTATATAGCAATAAAATTTTTCATTCGTTTCAGTTTCTGAAAGGCTTTCATTTTTTGTAATGAAATTCATAGGTTGTTGCAAAATTTCGTTGCCAATTTGTTAGTAGGAAAAAAATAATTTCCTGCCTATTTAATTTTTTTTTTTGCCGATGTTTTTCTCCTTATCTTGGGGAAAAATTGTTTTTTTTGCTATATTTCGTATCATAATATGTGCTACATTCACTGTCAACAATTTTTTTTGTTGCGTATTTTGTATAATTTTTTGCAACGACTACTAAAGTGTTGCCCAAAATTAAGATAAACCCAATAAGCATGTTTCGACCTTTTTTTCCAAAACGCATCATTTTTTATTTCAAAATTATTATTTATTTGGATGCAAATTTATACAGTGAAATATTTCACTTCATCTGTCTCAAAATAAGTGTCCAGTTTTAATTTTTTGGTTGAAATTAAAATTGAGTACATATAGATATATTTTCGAATTTTAAAAAATTATAGTTTGTAGTAAATTTAATGTAATTTATAATGACCATATTCTCTCACTTATAATTTTTTTTAAAAAAGTAATTAATTTCTAAAATAATTTATATGAATTTTTCTTGTAACTCATTTTTTACATATATAAGTTTTGACAAAAATTTGAGCAAAGAACCAAAATCATATAAATCACATAAAAAACGGGAAAAAGCACCTTTACCCCCATTGTGGTCATCGTGTTTTAAGTAATTAGTCACTGTAGCTTAAAAAAATTCAATTGGCCCATTGTGTTTTTTTAAAATTGTTAATCAAGCCATTCCGTCCAATTTTACTTACGGACGTTAAAAAATTGGACCAATTTTTCTACGTGACTTTTGAAAAAAAAAACAAGTTATTTCCTACGTGGCAAGCTAGTCAGCCAAATTCCTAATAATTGCAAATTGGAAAAAAAAACACATTTACCCCATTGTGTTCGTCGAGTTGTAAGCATTGAGCCACTGTACTTTAAAAAAATACAATTGGTCCACTGTGATTTTAAAAAATGCTTAATTGGGCCATTTCGTCAAATTTAGTGTATGTTTGTTTATTTATTTCTTACATGACATTTAAAAAATAGAAATTCAAGGAAATGACGTGGAATCAAATAATTAGACACACATGGATATAGTATGCAAATGCTAAAAATGAGGTAGAAAATATTTATTATATGTATAATATTAATAAAAATTAATATTATAATGTTTATAATATGTGTGTTTTATTTTAAAAATAAAAATAAAAATACTTTTATGTTTTAAAATACGTATATAATTCTTTTAAATATAAATACTTTTATGTTTTATTTTCTTTATTTTTCTTTACCTAAATATTTATAATATGTATAATAGTAATAAAAATTAATATTATAATATTTATAATATGTATGTTTTATTTTAAAAATAAAAATAAAAATACTTTTATGTAATACGTATAAATTTTTTAAAAATAAAAATACTTTTGATTTATTTTATTTCTTTTTAAAAATAAAAAAGCCAGTGTTCCTCACTAGATGGCCCTTCAACGCAGGTAGGACCAAATTGCTCAGCAGAAACGTGACCAACCAAATCATCATCAACTCATCCATCGATCCTCTTCCGGCGAAACCGCAAAACCCTCCTCTGATCCCTCTAATAGGGACAAAGACTTCCACCACCGGTCGTCTCGCGATTACGACCGTGATAGGGATCGGGATCGAGACCGGGACTCAGAGCACCGAAGCGTTCTCCGGGATGAGGAGCAGAAGTCGCGGGAGCAGGTCCGGTTGGAGAAATTGGCGGAGCGAGAGCGGGAGAAGGAATTGGAAGCGATTAAAGAGCAATATTTAGGTTCTAAGAAGTCGAAGAAGGGGGTTATTGTTGGGTAAAATATAATTACGCACAACACGCAAGTATACGTGGTCAATAAGTAATAAAGTGATAAGTTGAGTATCGTGCCCACAGAGAATTAGTTAACAAGAATTACCAAGTACTAACATATAACCAATTTAATCTTATTTAAACGAATGATTTAACAATTTAATTTAAAATAGTTAAATGCACTATTACTAACTATCCCTAGAATGAAATAAGATATTGAAGACTTGAGATTACAATTTCAATTATTGTTTCATTTAAGTCAACACACTTCCTGTTAAGCCAAGTTATCTATACTGGATTGTTAATCAAGAACACGAAAGTAAAATATGGTCATCTCTCAATGCACCATACTCATATCAAATCAAATCTATAGATGATAGAATTAATTTGAACACCCTAATTAACTAACCCACTATATCTCTATGTGAATTACAATTAAAAAGGGTTTAAGCGCAAGTTCTTATTAGACTACATATGGCGTAATGGTATATCTCTATCCTAAACACGAATCATGAATTCCATCTATGCAGAAATCACAAACACATGTTATCATGATCAGATCTAAATTTATACTTCATCTCTCGAGCTCATATAGATTATCACGGTAATTGTTAGCTAGGCAATTAAGCAATTAAGTCCAAATCATAATAGACAATCCAAATATAGCTAATAAGACTAACAAAGAAGCATATCAAAGTAAACTACACAATAAGATCCACAGTAACCTCAAACAAAGAATTAGTTCATGATTATTGAATTAAAACTAAGAATCCACAATTGAATACACATTAAAAGACAAGGATAGAAGAAGATTTGAAGATAGAATCTATTGTCTATTGATTTGACGCTCCCTCCTTGATCCTACTTTGAATCTTCAATGGTCTCCAAGTTGCTTCAATCTCCAAAACTCATTAGAACTAGGGTTTTTTCCCAATATACTCTAATCTAATCTAATGGAATTCTTCCAAAAACCTCCTCTAATCCTTGTAAATCTCCTCCTTTTATAAGCCTCTTTATATGTCTTTAAGTCCTCTTGGAAGTCCTTGAATCAATCAGCTCGAATCAATCCTTATCGGACTCAAATTCGGACAAAATCTCCTCTTTCTGGGCATACCCAAGCCCCGACTTGGGTTTTACTCCTTGGAAGGCAAGCCTCGGCTTGCTAGTGGCCTGCTAGTGCATCTTGACCCCAAGCCCCGGCTTGGGTGTCAGGCTTAAAAGAGCAAGCCCCGGCTTGGGTGTAAGCTGCTAATTATTTTTCTGCTGCAGTGTCCTCTAGTAAAATGGTCATACCCTTTGATTCAAAAAGAGTTACGGGGCCTGCCACCTATCAAATCGAAGATATCGACGAGCACTAAAACTTTTATTCTTTGAGTTCTGAGAAATAACAAAGGGATCAATGTCTAAATTGGACTGAAAGTGACTGCTATGTAAATGACCACCCAAAACAGCGAAATTCAACGTCCGTTGGTACAAATGTCATAACTCTTGCATCCGAACTCCGATTGGAATGATTCAAGATGTTCTGGAAAGCTAAGAAGAAGCTCTATAATATAGTCTAAGTTCCAAGCCAAGAACATGAAATGAACATGAAAGCCCAAATGAAGTCCGGATTTCTTTTCTTTCTACCAATTCTTTGTGATTTCCTTGTTTTTCCTTACTAATAGTCCCTCACACCGCTCCCGAACATATAACCTACAAAATGAACACAAAATGCATGAAAAGTAACTAAGACACATGAATATAAGATACTAATTTAAGTAAAAGATATCGGATAAGTAGGTATAAAACCTACTTATCAAATACCCCCAAACATAAATCGTTGCTTGTCCTCAAGCAACAACAAAACAAAAATGCAATACAATGCAATGGAATGAAACTAATCTATGTGCCTACGAATCGAGCAGTATTGATAAACACAAGTCTATTCAACCGACCACAGGGAAATGAAATAAACTTGACAATACGTCATATCAAAACCAATCAATAATTTCCTAGTCAATCATCAAATCTTAAATTGTTATTACTGGTATAGTGCGTGTGTGCTCAACATCCATGCTAACTGATATAGTGCTAAATACAACACATAAGAGATCTCTTTAAAGGAATCATACAGTGTAAACTCACAAAATTCATGAACAAGCTAGATCAAACTAAAGTCAAACTTCTACCAAATTCAAGAATCCAATCCGGGATACTTATGCTTTACTTTGCATCACGGGGGCTTTTTGCTCTTTTTCCGTTTTATTGTTTTTTTTAACCATGGCTGTGTAATGTCTCATTCCATTAGGCTAACAGTGCTACCCCTTAGCTAGCTTTCGACCAATGACTCCCATACCATATAAGACCTTAGGGCGCTAGGTGTAAAGACAATCCCCTCGGGCGTACTTGCTCAAGTAACAAAGGCCTCGAAACAAGACTAGCCACAATATTTTTTTCATCATTTTTTTCTTTCTTTTTTTTTTTTTTTTCTTTTTTAAGCTTATATATCCTAAATTTCCCCCAAACTTAAGTTTTTGTCTAAATTTAGCCATCTCTACCTATTCATGTCTTTCATTTATTCAAACTAATATTATCCTTAAGAAGTCAATTATATATCAATTTAAACTTAATCAGTTAACAAAGTTGTCTCTAACGTGCTAACCTGATTATACTAGTTTCAAACATGAAAAGATTAAATTCATAACAAGAAATCATATTAAAGTTCTAATAATCAGTACTATACTTGTCTACTCAATCCCATTCTCATCGTTGGCCAAAATAGGCTGTAACTATCAAATAGCTGGACTCATGCAAGATGAGCATAGTAACTAACTATTATTTTTGAATTTTTGATTTTTTTTACAAAAAACTGAATATAATGCTATTTAAACTATACTACTATGCAACTACTTATGCAGTTGTACTACATGAATGGAAACATAATGAACCTAAACTAAATTAACAACATATGCAAAATAACATAACATAAACATGAAACTAAATATGCAATAAAGAACTAAACTAAACTCCCCCAAACTTATCAATTACAATGTCCTCATTGTAAGAATATAGCGATAAGTAGAAGAGAACTTCCCTATAACCAGCTAAGCGTGAAGTGATGGTGGCAATGGTGGTGACGATCATTTTCCTATCCATTGAACCTCTAATACCTGTAATGAAGAGAGACAACATGGATTATAATAGAACTTTGGAATATAACATGATTCCTATCTACTAAATAAACTAGGAAAGCATATAAATAAATAAAAAAAAATTCCTGGGTTGCCTCCCAGTTAGCGCTTGAATTACAGTCTTTCAGCCTGACTTTTTCTGGTCAACGCTATCCAATTCCTTGTCGATAATTGAGGAACCCTCCATCCATTGGAAACAATGTAGCTTTTGGTAGGTTCCCATTTTTGATAGCCATTGCATTAATGTCACCTAGCGTGCTTTGTTTAGATAATATCACATTCAAAAACGTCCAACATCTAGGTGTTTTCTCCATTGTGTCTGTGAATAGATTCTGGCATTGAGGCTTGTCAGACACAATAATCTCTTCTTCTATCTTCTCCAGCTTAGGCTTCAAAGTTGTACTCGCTTTTACGTCACAAGGAGTATTGCCGACGACATGACTACCTAGTGGACAAGGTTTTGCAAATCAAACCAGATTCTTGAACTGTGGTGGAAAAGTCACTTGAGAAATTAATAACATTGGCTCATCCTCGTTAGTACTCATAGTTAGCTCTTCATCGACCTTATTTTCATTATCCCCACTTGTCTCCTCTTTTTTAACATCTCGAGGCTCATCCAGTTATAGATTTGGTTCGGGTTCTCTGCCAATTTTGTCATCCATGTCATAAAGCCAAGTGTTTGGAGGAAGGTTGTTTACTGCTTTGGCTATTTGATCTATCTTATTCTGCATATTTTGACTTGATATCTCTTTATTCTGAATTGACCGCTCTTGATTAATCCTCCTCTCCTCATTTGACTTGGACCACAATTCCTCCATCCTTGAATTATCAGTCTCAGTCTCGGAAGCCGTGTATTGAGGACCATTGGTTGAGGTAGTGACGAGTTGTTCCATCCATCTATTAAGATTTCGGGTCGATAACTCCTGACTCATTATCATCTCTTCTTTTTCTGCTATAATCCTTAACATGAATTCCTTAAACTCTGAATTGTCTTCTTGTCGCATTGGAGGTGGATATGAAAATTCTGGTGTGTATGTTGGATTTGGAGCGTAGTATTGGTCTTTATAAGTATAGCTCCATGATGAATCCAGGTGATACCCCCAAACTTGATGATAATTAGCATATGTATAATCGTTGAGGTATTCACCACCATGTTGTCCCGGCCCAAAACTAACGGTGCATTGATGACTCGAATGATTACCAGCACAATAGTCACATATAACTGCCATCTTTCGACTCCTTTGGGCTGCAAAAACATCCAACTTCCTAGAAAGTTCTTCAAGCTGTGCTGATATTACAGAAAATGCATTAAGTCCATCAATCCCCGTTTCCTTTGGTTAAGTCATGTTCATGTATGGCCATTGATACGCAAAGTCATTCATGGTACCTGAAAGGAGAGAAATATAGGAAGAGAATTAAAAATAAAAATAAAAATAAAAATGTTAAAATTAAGACTAATTTGATTGAAATTAATATTGGCAAAAAATATTAAACTAATTCCCCGGCAATGGTGCCAAAAACTTGTTGGGTAAAATCTAATTACGCACAACACGCAAGTATACGTGGTCAACAAGTAATAAAGTGAGAAGTTGAGTATTGTTCCCACAGAGAATTAGTTAACAAGAATTACCAAGTACTAACATATAACCAATTTAATCTTATTTAAACGAATGATTTAATAATTTAATTTAAAATAGTAAAATACACTATTACTAACTATCCCTAGAATGAAACAAGATATTGAAGACTTGAGATTACAATTTCAATTATTGTTTTATTTAAGTCAACACACTTCCTGTTAAGCCAAGTTATCTATACTGGATTGTTAATCAAGAACAAGAAAGTAAAATATGGCCATCTCTCAATGCACCATACTCATATCAAATCAAATCCACAGATGATAGAATTAATTTGAACACCCTAATTAACTAACCCACTATATCTCTATATGAATTACAATTAAAAAGGGTTTAAGCACAAGTTCTTATTAGACTACATATGGCGTAAAGGCATATCTCTATCCTAAACACGAATCATGAATTCCATCTATGCAGAAATCACAAACACATGTTATCATGATCAGATCTAAATCTATACTTCATCTCTCGAGTTCATATAGATTATCATGATAATTGTTAGCTAGGAAATTAAGCAATTAAGACCAAATCATAATAGACAATCCAAATATAGCTAATAAGACTAACAAAGAAGCATATCAAAGTAAACTACACAATAAGATCCATAGTAACCTCAAACAAAGAATTAGTTCATGATTATTGAATTAAAAATAAGAATCCACAATTAAATACACATTAAAAGACAAGGATAGAAGAAGATTAGAAGATAGAATATATTATCTATAGATTTGGCGCTCCCTCCTTGCTCTTACTTTGAATCTTCAATGGTCTCCAAGTTGCTTCAATCTCCAAAACTCATTAGAACTAGGGTTTTTTCCCAATCTACTCTAATATAATCTAATGGAATTCTTCCAAAAACCTCCTCTAATCCTTGTAAATCTCCTCTTTTTGTAAGCCTCTTTATATGTCTTTAAGTCCTCTTGGAAGTCCTTGAATCAATCAGCTCGAATCAATCCTTATCGGACTCAAATTCGGACAAAATCTCCTCTTTCTGCGCATACCCAAGCCCCGGCTTAGGTTTTACTCCTTGGAAGGCAATCCCCGGCTTGCTAGTGGCCTGCTAGTGCATCTTGACCCCAAGCCCCGGCTTGGGTCTTAGGCTTAAAAGAGAAAACCCCGACTTGGGTGTAAGCTGCTAATTATTTTTCTGCTGCAGTGTCCTCTAGTAAAACGGTTATAACTTTTGATCCGGAAAGAGTTACGAGGTCTGTCACCTATCAAATCGAAGATATCGACAAGTTCTACAACTTTCATTCTTTGAGCTTTGTGAAATAGCAAATGTATTAATGTCGAAATTGGACTGGAAGTGACTGCTATGGAAATGACCACCCAAAATAGCGAAATTCAACGTCTGTTGGTACAAATGTCATAACTCTTTCATCCGGACTCCGATTGGAATGATTCAAGATGTTCTGAAAATCTAAGAAGAAGCTCTAAAATATAGTCCAAGTTCCAAGCCAAGAACATGAAATGAACATGAAATCCCAAATGATGTCTGGATTGCTTTTCTTTGCATTTTCCTACCAATTCTTTGCGATTTCCTTGATTTTCCTTACTAATAGTCCCTCACACCGCTCCCAAACATATAACCTACAAAATGAACACAAAATGCATGTAAAGTAACTAAGACACATGAATATAAGCAACTAATTCAAGTAAAAGATACCAGATAAGTTGGTATAAAACCTACTTATCAGTTATTAAACCTAATGAGAAGTTTTGATTTTCTTTTGATTGGGAGAATACTGAGGATAATTCTCGGGATATGAATTCCCTATATCAGAACCCTCATAAGGTCCGCCTTCAGTTTGGACGGGGTTTTCGAGCTGGGATGGATTAACATGAGCAGAAGAAACTTGCTGCTAAGAATGAAAAGGAGATTACGGATAAGATTAAGAAGAAAGACGGTATAGAGGAGAAGCCTGAGGAGGCTACCGCCCAGAGGCTTAAAGACGGTACTTAGTGATTTTTACATTTTTTTTGACTGGTAAGGCCACATCTATATGTACATATTTAAGTTACATTTTTTGCAATTCATTTTTGCACTGTCAATTTTGTTGGTTCATGAACTGATGTAAAATAACGTCTGTGAAATAAACTCTAAAATCATAGTTTTCCCTTGAAATAATACTCCCTCCATTCCACAAAAAGATCCCCAATTGATTTTTTTACAAACTTTAAGGGTATATATATTTCTGAATATTACTTGCTACAAGTAATGGTTAGAGTTATAGGACCACAAGGGTTGGGAGAAATGGCAAAGGGCTTGAGGATGAACCTCAAGACCTCTAGTTTCTGTTCCATAATTGGGGACAATTATTGTTTTTGAAGCAAAAACTAAAATTATATTATCTGTTTTTGGACTCGTGCTTTCAATGGATGATTTTTCAAGTAAGAAGAGAGGGCGAAAGATCACTAGTAGCAAGTGCTGAGGCTGTAGTTGAGGAAGTTATACGTCGTGGTGTAAGCCTTTCAATTCTTTACCTGAAGTCTTATTACCAAGATTTTGACAGCAAGACTTATTATTTTTGGTGCTACCCTTCATAGGTGGCTCATCCAAACAAAATTGTTATTGATGGTCATTCCTATGGAGCATTTATAACTATAAACCTTCAGGTGCATGCCCCACATCTTTTCTTTTGTGGAATTGCTCACTCTGGACCCTATAACAGAACACTAACACCTTTTGGGTTTCTGGTTGAGTTCTACTTAAAGTGAAATATATACGTCAAATTACTTATTGTTTTCTCATTGAATTGACTAGTCCATTTTTTTTTAATTTTTAATTGCTTCTTATATTTAATATTATGGTAGCAATGATGCCAGAGCTCATAATATTGCCACAGAAAGCGAATTAATATAGGCGACCATTCATGTTTAATCACCCAGATCACTAATTAACATTATATTGAACAACTTTAAACACAAAATTATAAAATCTATCAAAGCTTAATGAATCTAACATGGAATTAGGGTTTATACATTTTAAAGCAATCTTTGAAATTATTCGCTATAATTCTGATCTAGGATTGCTATGGGCTGATTGGGGACTACAATATGAAATATTTTGGGTATAAAATTCGTGATCTTAGAGAGGAGAGGTATAACTATACAGAAATTTAAAGTAAGACATGAATGGACTTTAATCTATTATTTTGTTGATTCAATGAACCCATTAATTTGTTACTAGGTGTCAATGGAAGGTTGGTGGGACTATTTTAGAGCACATGGAAAATCAACTTGTGATGAGTCACTAAGATTTGTGTTTATCTTTTCATTAAAGAATAAGAAAAGGGTATTTTTGTCATTTCACACCTACTAAGGGTAATTTGGTAATTTCCCAATTAACTTTAAGGTTATTTTAGTCTTTTCACATGCTTCCCTTAAATATTTAGTCATTAGGGTTTGTTAATCAGTATTAGGATTCCCTAATTAGAATTTAGGGTTTCTAAATTGAAATTAGGGTTTGATATCCATGGTTAGGGTTTCCTAATTCTCAATTAGGGTTTTCTAACTAGAAATTCACCAATAAATTTCTACATAAGCATTCTTAGTGTTAATTACATAGTATTCATATACTTATAAATATACTAAGTTGTGATTTCTTGTTATGACCCTAATTAGGATTAGGGTTTCAAACTTAATAATAAATTCTCAAATTAGGGTTCCCTTATTCAGGGTTTTCAATTTATGATTTCATAATTTCATCTTATATCCCCTAATTTCTAAATACAATATGATAATGCCTGCATTTTAAAAATCCTGACTAATAATCCTTATTCGGATTTAAAAATTAGGGTTTATACACAATACCTACTATCCATCACATATACACATACTTACAATTATAGTAACACCTATATTAATATTCATAATCTCTATTAACAATGCTGATTAGGGTTCAGATTATTTTCGTAAAGATACACTTTACGAAAATAAATGCAAGAAATATTTCGCATTTTCTCCTCGAGCTCTCAGGTAGCTCCTAAATTCCCCATATCACTTTAAGTGATGATTTGACTTTATTTCTCAACACTTGTTCCTTTCGATAAATTATCTGAATAGGAACTTATACACCAATACATCCTTCCTAATCTGAACAGGTTCATAGATTATAACGTTTTTTTGGTTTATATAGTCATAATATGAATATATGAGAAATATTATGAACGTATTCTATCTTTGAAGTTAAGGTTGTTCTTTCATAATAGATATAGTTTAATAAATCTCGAACCCACTTTCCTTTTACTTACCAAAACATATTTTCACTTCCAAATTACACTTTTAAGAACACTAGATTCTCAATCTTAAACTCTCATCGTTTCTCTATTGATCCTGAGATGTTTGTAATCTCTTGCGTATAATCCTAATAATCTCAATGATTTGTGGAACTATCTTGAATTTTAACATTTAACATTCCTTGACTTTACCATAGCACAAAGGTGTTCTATATTCTATACAGTACAAAACTTCATATGATGGTACAGTGACTATTGTAAACAACTTCTATACAAGGCAACTGATTTCCCCCAACTTCCTTTGAAATTTGTAACACAGGTTCCTACCATATTTTCAAATGTTTAAACGATTTGCGCATTTTGTTTCTTTGTTCATGGGTGATATATTATTCTTAAACTTCACTGAGTTCCTAGATACATTTAAAAACTCCTCCTATATTTGAAATTAGTTGCGACTCTCGATATGACACTATATGAATTTTATAGCTGCAGATAGTATCACTTGATTAATTATTAAATTAAATTTAATAGGCAAGAATTTTAGGTTAACTTAGTAAAACAGTCAACTATTCTGTTATTTATCATTTAGCCTTGATTATTTGTCAAGTTAAAACTCAATAACTGTTTAACCTTATCTTAACTTACTTGAATTCAAATTTCTTCAATATTAATTCTAATCTTGTCCCTCTTTAACTTTAGCACTCTTTAACTTATTGTCTTATATTTTATATCTTTGGTATTATGCCTTCCTTATCCTTCAATTCTGATACCAACTTGTGACTTTCTTGGTATTTTAACCATAACACTTCACAATGGTACCTTCCCAATTTGCCATCGACCAACCCGACGTCCCTTACGCAGAGTCTGGCTTTAGTGCCCCCTCTTATTAATTCTCATCGAATTCTTTCTTTATATCTTAGTACCCTATCTCTATCTATTATTTCCTTCACGAGTTATCTCACTTTTATTCTTACCTCAATCTAAAGTTTATTAAACTCTTTTATCAGTACCTCGTTGTTTCATTTGACTTTTATTGATTTCTCTTACATACACCACCTTTCTCAATAATGGAAGTATCTTGACTATTTGATATCATAAACGTCATATTGCATTTTT